>JABTTQ020002810.1:0-248855 GCA_016081115.2 Rehmannia glutinosa
AATTTACAATGTAATTTCAAACATAATAAACTTGATAATTAATGTAAATTCAAATTAATGGATGAAGATTCCATTGAAATGTGATGTGTATAACACTCAGTTCCACTAAAGTTTGGATTTTGGCACTGATGCTAGCTGTATTTGGACAGGAGACTGATAATCTATCCTGATGGGCACGTAAGTGAGAGTGAAGGCAACCATGTATCTGTATACTTGGCCATGGCTGGGAGTAGTTCTCTTCCTGTGGATTGGGAGGTTAATGCCATGTTCAGCATCTTCTTGTTTAATAAGATGTTAGACAATTATCTTTGTTTTCGAGGAAAAGTGCGACGCTTTCATGCAATGCAGTCAGAATGGGGATTTTCAAAAATGATCTCTAAGAAAAGTTTGACAGATGAGTCAAATGGATTCCTTGTTGATGACAATTGTGTGTGTTGGAGCTGAAGTTTTCGTCGTTAAAAGCCAACAACGAGTCGTTGAGTGTTTGTCTCTGCTTAAAGTCCCGAGTCCATATAAGCGTGATTGGAAGATTACAGGGTTCTCCAAATTGAAAGTTTTTGGACTTCTGAAGAATTTACAGCTGGAGATCACAAGTGGTATATTATTTCAATCACAATTGTCTGCTGTAACAATAGCCTTTGTTTAGCTCTTCTTTTTCTTTTTATCTAATTTTCTCTCCACTTTTTGATGTTATTTCTCTTGTTGAACTTAGGAAGATTTTTCTTTATCCAGATGGAGATACCGAAGAAATGGGCAGAAGTGTCTCAATCTATTTGGAGTGTGTTGATTCCAAGAGCTTTGCTCCAAATGAGAAAGTGAAGGCAGATTATTGCATCCACCTAAAAAAGCACATCCAATGTACTGACAACTCTGCAAAACATAAGTTATGTTTTTTTCTTTTCTTTCCAAATTTTTCCACATGGGATGGCACATAATGGAAAAGGTGTGTTGAATTGAACATGTAACTAGTATTTCTAATTTGAATGTTTACTAGTGTTTAATGTCATTTATCCCTGGATTTTAGTGTTTACTTTTTTTAATCATTTTTGAAAAACCATTCCCGAATTTGATTTTGAATTTGATTTTATGAGGAATAAATTGACCATCAATCGCTTGGTTACAGATGTAAACGAAGTTTTCTTATTTCAATTATGCAAGTTAATATGTGTTTGTCTTTATCAATGGAATTGCTTGATCGTCTTCTACTGGCAAAAATCGATCAGTAAGAATCATCTGACAGTAAGAATTTAAGGTTAAAATGGCAGTTACAAGTTAATTGATGAAGAAAAGATATAGTAAAATTATTTGCTTACTTTTGATAGTTATTTTGCATATTTGATCTATAAATAACAAATTTCAACCTCTGCAAATCATCCCTTTGTTAAGGAGGTGCTTTAGTTCTGTTCAAATTTATTGTTTTGTTCATAAATTTTATTTTCCCACCTGCAGTTTCTCATTCAGGCACTTTTTTTTAATTTATTTTCAATAACCCAATTTAGAAGCTTACGCGTGACAACTCATTCGGGCACTTCCGCACCTGCAGTTTCTCATTCGCTTGAAGATTCTCATTGGTTTACATCATCGTCCATTGATTGGGGTTGGCCTGCATTCATACCGATTGCTGAAATGCGCGACCCATGTAAAGGCTTCATTGTTGATGACTGCTGCCTTTTAGAGATTGAAGTTTCTGTGCGAGCTGTTGTCCGCAATCCACCCTACCCTAACTCCAACTAGTATTGTTTCTTATGGAAAACCGTTGTTTTAAGTGGAGAATTGTTGATGTAAGTTTATCTGAATGCAATGACTAGTATATTTTGTCATAAGAGGTTTCTTATTTTGGAGGAATCGGAATCGAACTATTGTCTCACGGTTCAGTTCTAAAATCGAACCGATGGTTTTGGTTCTGGGTTTGGAACCTAGTTCCTCTACGGTTTCGATTCGATTTTGTTTATATTTGATAATTTTTGATTTTTTAAAAATAATTTATCAATTTCAATTAAAAAACAAATGGAAAAGAAAGAAAAGACTTGGATTTAATATCCAATTAAGTTTTGTACTTAATATTAATAATATTATTAAACCTGTTTATATATACTATTAGAGTATAGAGGAATCAAAGTTCACGTAGTTTGCTTACAACATTTGGTTTAAAACGTGTCTCGTGTAGTTATCCCTATCCCTAATCCCTAATCCCTAACTCTTATAAAAGGATGAATATTTTCGTAAAAAATTGTTGAGACTAGTATATCCCCGAAAGTTGATAAGACTAATATATCCATGCATTTAATAATTATTAATATTAATTATTAATTATTAATATATTATAGTATCCTCCTCCTCTCATGTGGTTTCGGTTTCTCGAATAAGAAAAGGAATCTCAAAAATCACGGAGCTATAGATGAAAGAATTCAAAGGCTTAAGGGTATCCGGTCGTTGCTCTAAATCCTTCATTCTCGCCCTATTCCATCAATCTTTCGTGAAAATTGTGGCCCAACCGCCGGACGTCTTCTCCACGGGCGTAATCGGTAGTAATTCCTATATTTTGGCGAGAAGGGATGGTTATAGTTTTGAAGTTGTAGGATGACAAAGTGTGATACATTGGAAGTAATGTGGGGTTCGCAATTTCTCAGCTTAAGTCACTATTATTGTTCTTTTTTAAATTGTAATATATCGGCTTTGGTTATTAAGTTTTTAAAGAATAAATTCAATTCAAATCATAATATACTTTTTTTTTTGCTTCTCTTTTTTTTTTTCCCATCAAGATTCAAAATCTAGACACAAGTAGGGCCTAAGCAAAAAAATATATCGCATTCAAGAAATTTAGTCGCAATTGATTGATCCCCGTCATATACATTAATTTTGTGACAAAGGTTTGGAAAAACAAGTTTATAATACTGTTTAAATGATTTTTGCAGAATACGTAATACATATACATGTGCATATTGTTTAATATCAAAGAAATTTGTTTTTTATTAATTTTAGGACTACAAATAGTAATATTTGGAAGTACCTATTATGAGACTGATTTGGGAAACATAAAAGTGCTTTTGAGCTTTGAAATGGTTTTTGCATGTAGCATGTAAGTTTTGCTTTCTTAAATGTTTGGCGAAATGAACACTAGGTCACTACATTTATTTTTCACGTGTCCGGTTTTTGAAACTATTCCTTTTGTGGTTGTGTGGTTTACTTGATGAATTATCCATTCAAGGCCAAAAGTATGGATCTTGAACAATGGGAACTGATAGTTCTATTCAACAACGTATGGATAGTTCTTTGATTTTGATTAAGTGGTTGTTGACGATGTTGTGTTTATTTTATTTCCATATTTCTTGTGGTTATATTTACAAAGAATCACTTTTTCTTACTTAAGTTTGTTGTGTGCTTACTACTTGCACCAAAAAAAAAAGTTTGTTGTGTCTTAGTTTAAGGCCGAGTCATTCATGACTCGCCAAGAAACTTCTTGTCATATTCGTTGAAGTTTGCGAATCGAAGATTTTAATGTTATTCACATGATGGAGACTTCTTTTCCTTGTATCTCCATTGGAACTCGAAACATCATCTTTATTCATTCAGAGAATTAGGAGAGATTGACACCATGATAAAGGTATCAGAGTTGGAATGCTTTGCATTCTGTTATGTTGAATTCTTACAAGGGCATGTATTGAATAATGATTGCGAGAACATGCTTGACATGTCCGGGTAATTGTATTTTTGGAGATAAGATATGATCATATTTAGGAATGTATTTCAACGTGGCAAGTGATTGATTTCTTCCTTACCATTCTCAGAATTGTTTCGAACATAGTTGCATCCAGTGCGAAAGTTGACTCAACTACATACGTAGTGTGTTGAAGAATATTAGTTGTTGGGTATTGGAGGAAACTTATTGAGGTAGATCCTCAACCCGCTTCGGAATTTTTCTACTAGCTTCAATTTCTAATTGTGTTTGAACATCTTTGTCATTCAATACTCATGAAACACTTGTGCAAGTTGAATCAAAGATTAACACAATCGCACAATTGTCAATATAAAAATTTCTTTGCTTGAGAAGAATTTGAACATTATGTTCTTTCAAACTGTCACATGTTAAGGTCATTTCATGTGATTTGTGGTTTGTGGCTATGTAAGTGAGTTGGATTTACTCAAGTCATATTATCCTATCTTGGAGAAAGATAACTAAATATATCGGAACTCTCGTTACTCACTTTCTCACTATTTTGGTGGTCCTGGCGACCTTCTTGGCCATCTGTTACATCATCGATCCATAGTGAATTTTTTATTAGACTAAAATGTCCTTTAGATGAATGAAAAAATGTAAGTTACCGATTTTTTGTTTAACAACAATTGGTGCAAACCAAATAACTGATCAATGCATAACCTCTTGATTGATAACAGAAATCTCGCGGAAGCCAACAAGATTACATATCACGGTTTTTTGTTCTTCTCTCGGATGCCTCTTCAAGAGTAATTCGAGCATGTTCAATTGATTCTGAGGTATCATCGCTACACCCAACAAGGGAATTATCCAATTTTGTGCAGTGAATTTATCCTGGATTCCATATCGTGAGAATTTAGCATTTCAAGATCTCGTGTTTTTCGTGACGTTTTTTGTTGATTCGGAAAGACATGGAAATCTAGAATGTCCACATTCAAAATCCATTCATATTCTTCATAAATTCTGTTTGGTTTTGGTCGTTATTCAATTTCAAAGAATTAATTGTTTGATTTCCTCACGATATTACTTGGTCCGAACTTGAAATTATAACGATTTAAGGGTTTTAGGGAATTTGAATATTTGAGGGTCTTCGTCTTCCCTTTTTGTAGTCTTTTTAATTGGTCTTCATTTTAGTTGATGGACGTGATGCTTCGGGCCAACATTGGGTAGTCTATGTGGGTGACAAAGAACATGATAATTCGGCCGACTACTCTCGAGTTTTTTCTCGAAGTTTCTTTAATACGAAATGCATCCGCTTATACGTGCATATTACATTCCGTTAATTTATTGTCAAGCAATTTTCATGTATATATGTTGATTAAACAAGAATGTGTTTGTATTAAACTTTGATTTTCGATTTAAACTTGCTTGCAAATCTTAATGCTGTTGAGATATTCACATGATCATGTCATCGTTTTAAACTTTCATGTACAAGAATAATTATGTTCATTGCTTTTGGAACCATAGAATAATGTTTGGCAAAATCTAATATTTGTGCATAATCATACGATTCATTACTATATATAAGCTTGAAGGCACTTCATTCCCTAATCATATAGTTCATCATTTCACCAATATCAATGTTTGGAACTTGGATTGATGTTTGGTTTAGAATTTTAAATCTCTCACAAACGTAAAGTGAACTATTTAACTTTCCATATGCTCTTTTGCATACCCAAACTTCCAGGTGTTTCAATTCTAATCAAGAGTATTGGTTGCAAAACTTATCACAAATTTATACTATAAACTAGAGAGGAGAAGGAAAAACAAAAATAAATAAATAAAGCAAGACCGCAAAACAAACTACCTGTTGTGTTTGAACTTAAGTTTTGGTGGAGAAATATTAATAGAAATGCTAATTTTTTATTTGATAATTTTTCTTTTACTTGATTTTAAGAAAAATATTATAAAATTTTGAAACTTTATCTCATCTTTTTTTTTTTGCCTCTTAACAAAATGCAGTTTAGTATATAACCCAAATATTAGACCCACAATAGAAGACATCTTATTCCAATAGGATAGTTTATAGGAAATTTTAGAGCAATAAGAATTCATATGTAATAATTGGATGTTTTGTGCCTTTTATGTTTTTGTCCCATATCTCAAGTTTATAATTCATGAGTTCTACTTGCACAAAACAATGTTATGCCCTTTTTGTTTTTGGTTAATTCCTTAGTATACTAAAAAAAAAAAAGGTGACCACTCTATGGGCAGTATTCTGATAGAGTCAAGGGTAAAGTAATTTGAAAGAAAAGCAATAATTGATATTATAAATGTAAAAAACAAAACACGAACGCGAAGTTCTCCTCGAAATCTCCCGCCACCTTAAAGCCGACAAACACAATAATTCCAAAGTGTCCTATATCAAATAATAATACTCACTTAAATAGCAACATAACCTTAAACCTAACCTACGGGCTTAAAGCCCAATAATAAGAATTAGTTAAACTAGGAAATCGAATCCTAACTAAACTAGGAAATTAACAATTGACCTTAATTAAACCTAATCGAACTAGGAAATAATCATTAACCTTAATTAAACCACCAATAATTAAACTAAATAACCCTAATTAAATAATCAAAATCGATCTATAACATTTTCCTACTAAATTATTCGAATGTTAGCGTCTGTACCAAATCTTAGTTCTTTGATGTATATCCGAATGGTAGTCAATTTATGTGAATCTCCGCCTTAAAACAGAAAAAGATAGGATTTATAGTGTGATATCAATTCTTTAGAAACATATATTCTTGTTTCCTGGTTGCTTGTTTTACATGCAAATAGAAGTTCTACAACACACAAAGAATGCAATATGATGATTTATCCAACAGCTTATGTGATGTATGCTTTTACCGTATTCTTGCAACATTTCACATTACACACCTTATAAGTTATTTCACGTTCTTTTTTTCATCTCTAGAATATGTCATACATCCATTATCTCTACCTTTATGCACCATGGAACTTCAAGGTATGTTGTTGCTTGTCCGTGTTAATAACTTATTTGTCGTAGTACGGCATTGCAATGAAGTTTTGATAGAATGTAAAGTCATTGAAAAGTATAAATAAATCACTCTTTCAACTCTAAAGTCTTGTGACCTTTAGAGCCCAGTGACATGTGAAATGATGATGAAGAAAGTAAACCATCACCGAGAAGTACTACTACAGTTGATGATGGAGTAGGGAAATATGATGGCGTAAAATGCAAAACTGTGTGCCTCGGTACAAAAGAACTTCCTCGATGGTACCGCTTATTACAACATGTCAGGCATCGTTGTTTGTATATGCTACAAAATTAAGCTACCATTGGAAGTCCTGGACAGAGATGTGTTGTGACAAAAAGAGTGGGAAGAAATATGTTTCTAGCAATTTGTGTCATGACATTCTATACTACAAATGGCACGAAAAGAAATAATATTTTTATATATTTTTTTCTTGAAAACTTATCCTAAGAGGTATCAATTCTTTGCGCCAACAACCTCCCTTATAAAGATTGAAAGGAGTGGTGCTTCTTGAATTGCTTTTTTAGTTGCATTTACAACTGATTTCGAGAAGTGCTTAATTTCGTGTGTTAGGAAAATAAGGCCTAATGATTGTCATGACATAGAGCATTCACAATTCTTGGCCGGTAATGCACGAATATCCATATATGATAATTGCTTATTCATAATAATTTATTTGCTTTAGCTAGAATACGGTAAGTGTTCATATCATAAAGAAGTGATGAAGAAACACCGCTTGTAAATCATGTTTCGATTTAGGTCTCAAATCTCCATTGTGATTTTATATATTTAGATTTCACATCACTATTTTAGTTGTAAAAAAACGTGTTGGCATAATTGTAAATTTTTTGAAATATCTACATCGGTTTTACATATAACCGATGTAAACAAAAGAGATGGTGTGGCATAATTGTAATTTTAAGGGATGTTTACATCATCATAAAGTGGGACCGATGTAAACATATATTCTATATACAAAGTCGATCTAAAGTCCTCCGTAATCTCATTACTCCTCACTAGCTCTTCTCCTCGATAGCGTTTGTTAAACATATATTCATTTGGTTTAACAACTTTGGTTATGTATGATTGCATTGCAATGTTGGTTATATAATGTATTTTGACATGAGTGATCTTTAATTCGAATGTTTGGGAGGTTGCCTTTGCATTGTTGGACTGAATTGGGAATAGTCCAATATGAAGGTTGAAATTACAGGTTGGGGGACTGCTTTAAAATAAACTAGATAATGAAAGAAATAGTGCAGTTGTTTACATCGGTTGTGGCTGCAAATGATGTAAAATATGACAATCTACATCGGTTATATGGTGTAACCGATGTACAATCTTAGTAAAATTACATCGGTTCATAGTAAAATTACATCGGTTCATAGTAAAATTATTCATTGTATAACCGATGTACAATCCGACTTTTTACATGGATAACCGATGTACAATCCGACTTTTTACATTGCTTTTTGCATAGTATTTACATCGGTTATTGGTTTAACCGATGTAGAATCAAATTTTTACATCGATTCCATGTCCGATGTAGAAAAATCATATTTTTACTACGCCTCATTCTACATGGGTTATAAAGCGATGTAGAAAGTCGCCCAGAACTGATGTCAAAAGGGTAATTTGTAGTAGTGGCGAATCCTTCTTTTTTCTTTCATACTTGATGACACCGACCGATTTATTTAAGTTTTTGTTTTGTGCAGATGGTGAATTATTTCTTAATCAATCACTATTCAAGATATATATACGATGCTTTAATATAAAGTTTCATAATTTTTATGCTACAAAACAAATGTATATCGACAAATAGCATATAGTTTAGGTGACTTTGAGATATATGAATTCTTCAAAGTCTTTAGGTGATATATTTGACCAAACAATCTATAAGTCCTGTCTAAAATGTTTTATGTTTATCAAGTGATTGAGATTTGATTCTGCTTGATATCATAAGGTATTATGCTTGTAAGTATTCTAAAATAGTTTGTCATGTACATAAATACAACGTTTGAATTAAGCTTCTAGATCGTATAATGAAGTATTTCTGGAATTTGCGCAAGGCATATATTTGGCATTGGAATGAGTCCACGTTTCACTTCTTTTTCTCGAGTTGTACAATTGGCAATACTTCTTAAATAATAAACCTCATATAGATACATTTGTTGGACAATCTCACTTTTCATTATATGGCATTATTTTTAATAAGTTAGGTACAATATATTTAAAAAGACTAAATGAAGTTAAATAATATTAATGTTTTAAAATTAAATTAGTAAACTCATATGGTTCACGTGCAACGCACATACACTGTGAGACCCCATATTTAGATGTTGATATAATACCGAGATGAGAAATATTTAAGGTTTAGGTTATATAATTGACTTGGTGTGTTATATGGATTTAAAATGACTAAATAAGACTTGGTTCATATAGCCTGTTTTAACTAAATTTATTACCATCCAGACTAAGAATGATTTTTCGAGTCATCGAATTAATTAGTTAGAGTAATTAGTACTTTTAGAAGTTAGAATTATATTATTAAGACTGCCAACATTAAGTTGGTTATGGAATGAGTTTTGATTAAGTTAAAAAATAGTTTAATTTAAAAAGTTTAATAATTGTCTTTTTAATGGATTATTGAGTAAATGAGTAATTTGGATCTAGTTATATTTCGGTGTACATAGAATTAAGTGTGATCGATTATTTGTGCTTCTTGGAATAATTAGATTTTGTTTATTGTTCTTAAAGATAAATTGTGAACATTATCATTATTTAGAATTCGTTTAACAACCCCTTAATTTTATTTTTGTGTTACATTTATTTAATACTTGGGGCTTAATTATTTTGAGATTAATATTTATTTAAGCCTAATATTAGGATAGTTGGATTGTAGTTTCGTTGGCCATAAGGATTTAAATCTAATTAGTAGACTAAATTAGCCCACCAAGTGGCATAGTCAGTAGGCCTATTGTATTAATTCCCAGCAATTAAGATTAAGGATTTCATTAACCCATTTAAGAATGTTATTTCTTGTATTTGTTTAGTCCAATTCATAGCCCAGGCCTTGAGCCCGTGAGAGGTAGACTGAACCCTGACCCGATAAGCTACCTAACCCGGTAAACACATAAAACCCTCCAACACTATACTTATCTCATTTACACATACTCACACACTAAAACACACTCTGTTTCTCTCTTTACTTCACAGACGAGAACCCTCAAGAAGGGGATCTTATTTCCTCTTCATCTTTCTCCTTTTCTCCTAGTCATCTATCAAACCCACTTAGCTAATATGTAAATAAAGGCAGTTAAGGTTAAACCACCTAAATACCGCAAGTTCGATTCATAGAAGAAAAATTGCGTGGATTCATCAGGCAAGAGATACCCATCGAGAGACAATCAAGGTTTGGTAGGTTAATCATAACTATTTTAAGTTTTGGGTGAAATGGTTACAAAGAAAAATTGGTTTAGTCCTTAGGAGTTAACTATGGAGTTTTGGGTAGGTGGCTTGGAGCCTTGAAGAAGGAGACCTTTTGACTAGGTGTTCTAAAAAGTGGGTAAATCAATTTTTCTTGAGCTTGGATAATAAAAAAAGAAAAAGAAAAAAAAGGAGGATTAGATTAAGAGATTAATCCCATTATATGGGATGCAGTCTGCGGAAACTTGTAAAAGGAAAAGACAAAAAGAAGAGGGCTGGTTAATTCTATTGGGTCTAGTTTTTGTTAATTGCAACCATGTGGTAATATTAGTTTAAAAGGTTTAACATCAAAAGTGAAAAATACTACTACTAATAATAATAATGTAATTTGTTCTTAATCCCTATGTGCTAATCTGCAAAGTAGTGACAATTGCTTCATAATTTCTAATTATGATATACCACAATCTACCTACAAAAAGACAAATTAATGAGGAGGCAAATTTGGAGAGATAACCCATCTATCTCGATTAAAGGAATATTCTGTAAGTAGATATATTGTTAGGAATTGGATAACAGATGCATAATTCAAATAATGAGTACTAAAATGTTAAACTAAAATATTAGCATTAAAACAGTAGTACTATAATGATAATAATAATAATTAGTAAGGAATTATATATGATAATGTTAGGAAATCTTGAGAAGATTGAATAAAGAATTTGCTGGAGAAATTTGGTGGCCAAAATAGAGGTGGGCAAATCATCATCTTTCTAAAGAAAAATTAGGTTTGCGTGTAATTTCATAAACTGCATGACATTAGTTATTTCATAAACTTTATGACAATAAGCAATTGCATCATTTCACGATATACATCATTTTCATAAAGTTCACGATATAAGGTTGTTCTATGATTATATTTTGCGTTTCTTCCAGGATAATTGTCTTTATTAGAGAAAACATAAAGTATATCATTCATGATCATATTCGCTTGCATTTTTAACTCATCAGAATCGCTTGACTCGTTTTTTGGGCAAATAAATGTCACTTTGACAAAAATATTGACTGTTTGAGTCTATTACGGCATGGGTAGGTTAGACAATTGATCGAACGGGTTCTCGTGGTCCTTGTTTGACTACCCATATGCCTAATCCCATTTTCGGTCGGCCAAGAAGCGACAGTAACTTGGGTCGTAGAGAACGGTATATTCATGAATATGACGATCTCGGGCAAAAGCCCAGGCCAAAGAGACGTCGAGCCTAGTGGGAGGGATAAGGTGACAGGGCTTCGGCCAAATGTTATTGGAAGTAATAAGGAGAACGAACAGGATCGGTGTCCGATCAACACCGATCCTACGTTTTCTTATTTCGGCCGATTTTGAACTAATTGACTAACTGTTTATATTAAAATAACTTTGTTTTAAAATAAGATATCCACTATTTTTTTAAAAAATCGGGATATCTATTCAGTTTGAAAAGTAAAATATTTACCGTATTGGACTAATCGTTGCACCATGTGCGTTACATCATGATAGCATCAGAAATTTATATATCAGTATTGAATTGCGATATGTTCTTGATCATTACGACAAATAATTCTTATGTGCATCATTATCATGCATACATAAATATTTTTAGATACACTAAGTACTTTTCACAAAAAAACACTTCATCTTTCATTAAACAAATATGCATTCCTCTACCCCAACCCATTGAGCTCGTTTAGCTCACCCCACGATTTTCATAAAAACTTTGGAGAGACCGAATATTTTGAGATCGATGAGATCGATACAAGGCTTTTTGATCGAGAGTGACTCTACATAGCAGTTTGTGATTTAAGAGCGTATCCGTCCACGCCCGATCAATATATCTATTTTATCTTGTAATAGTTAGGTGAGTTACAACTCTATTATAATTATATATTATGAGTTATAGACTTCCATTTGTATTTATTATTATTTTTAGGTGTTGTACTTAGATAATAGTTCTTGATTGAGCCTAAGTTTGAATATTTGGGTTGTACCTTATTGGATGTGATTCTATTTATTGGCTATGTAAATGGGGCGTGACATGCACCTTACTAGTGATATAAAATATCATAATAAAAATTTAACACTTCTTCTAGCATATTTTTACTAAAAATAAAAATTGTTGGTTTTAACCTTGAAAAATAGCGATTTTAACCACCGGTTCCACGAGATAGTTAAAAACGCCTGTTCACCAAGGAACCAAAACCGAAACCACCTACATGCAGCCGCTCCTTGCTTAGGACGAAAGAGTCGGTCACCGAAAGGCCCCTAAAAAAATACAAAATTAGGGACCAAAATGTTTTTGTATTTTATATATGGTACATGTATAAAATAAATAAAATACAAAAAAAAATCATGTCGACGGTCTAACGGTCCGACTGTTATGATCGACCCGGATCCGGTGGCATTTGCGTAATATTAGCAAATGGTGGCTTAGTAGTTTTCAGAGTATTCAGCGATCCTTATAAAATGTATTAGTCGCCCTTCTAAAATGTATTAGCGAGGTCTTTTGAAATATATTAGTAGTTCTCTCAAGAGTTTTTAGTATTTCTCCTAAATATACTTCGATTAAATGTATTAGCAATCCCTCAAAAAAGTATTAGTAGTTCTCGAAAAAGTATTAGTAGTTCCTTGAAATAAATTAAAATTTTCTCCTGAAAAGTATTAGTCGTCCTTCTAAAAAGTATTAATGAGTTCTCCGAAATGTATTAGTAGTTCCGAATATAATTAAATTTTTCTCTCGAAATGTATTAGTTGTCCCTCGAGAAAAGTATTAGTTGTCCTTCTAAAAAGTATTAGCAGTTCTTCCATGAAGAGTATTTTAGTATTTCTCATGAATATACTCCCAAAATGTATTAGTAGTCCCTCAAAAAAAAGTATTAGTAGTTCCTAAAAAAGTATTAGTAGTTCCTAGAGAGTATTTTAGTAGTTCCTTGAATATAATTAAATTTTTCTCCTAGAAATGTATTAGTTGTCCCTTGGAAAAGTATTAGTAGTTTCTCGAAAAAGTATTAGTAATTTTCTAGAGAGTATTTTAGTGGTGCTCCCGCAAAGTATTAGTTTTTCTTATAAAATGTATTAGTATTTCTCCATAAAAGTATTAATTGATACTAATATTTGTATCATTTAGTGCTTCGTTTTCAAATACCCTCCTACCGCAATACTCATTCTTTTTTCCTTTTACTCTCTATCCTCTCTTTATCAACTTCTTTCTCCTGTAAGTACCTTCAAATGTCCTTCTCTTTATCCAACTTTCATTTACATTTACTTATTATATTAGTAAATGTACAACCAACTTCATTACCAATCACAGCAACAATACTCATGGTTAGAAAATAGACAATAATAATTTAACAATACCACCAAAGTCAACCCATGAATTTTTCCTCAACAGGTTTGTTGTCGGCCATGAAACCTCCACCACGAGTTGTAAATTTTTTGATATGCCTTAGTTTTTCTCCTTTCAAAATTACGGGACCAATTTCTTTCTTTAATTCAAATTCTAAAGGTGACTGTGACTGGAAAGGGAGAGATGGAAGATAGAGACGAAAGGGGGAAGGGAAAGAAATTGATTTAGGGGCTAGGGCAGAGAGGGGGCATACTAAATGTTGGTTGGATCGGGTCTTTTGGGCCTCCATCTAACGAATTAGATCCGTTAAACCGTCTAACAAGAGACCAACTCAATAAAATATTATACCAATAGTATATATTGAATTCTTGACATTCTTGAAACTTTAAAATTTGACCTACGTTAAAATATTATTGCCCACAAGAGTTTGTTTTTGACTCTATTATGTAGATAAAGTTATCACCAAGAAAAAGAAAGGTGCTAACAAAATTATTACACTTAATTTTTTCGAGGCCTTAAAGTTAAAAAGTTCTCAAATCTAATTTTTTGAAGCCAAGTCTGTAAAACAAGTTGTATTTAATAATTATTCGATTTCTTAATATGGATTTTATATATTGCGTATTATTCTTTTTTTTTTATGTTATCTTTAAATTTATATAGAAAGAAGGGGCCTAATAAGTTTGACTCGGGCCAAAAAGTTGATAGGATCAGCCACGACTACACGCAAGGGCGTATTCTCTCTTATGCATTGGAGGGTGGCGGGGGGCTAAATTTTTGAAAATTCAATTATCTATATGTATATTTTATTTTAAAATATTAATTTTTGATCTTGAATATTTATTTTTTATTGATTTAGCCCATCCCCCAAAATTACACGCGTCTAGCTCTACCCTATCTACACGGTTTCGCTCCGATTTTGGAACCATGACTGGGTCTGTTTCCAAAACCGTTGACTATGGTTTTGCTTCTTATTTGGAATCGGTTCCATTTGGCCACCATTATCTACCACTCTCTAGTGTTATTTGATTAACAGTTACATCGCTATGCCTTTTCACCTTTGCAAAACATAACTCAATATCAATGATGCTACCATGGGTCGGCGGCGTAAAAATGCTTTGGAAGTGCATTATGCACTATTGATAGTTAGTTTTGACGTGAAAGAATTTTCTCGTTACGTGTAACAAGTATGAACTATGGTGTGATTAGATATCTTTTCATTTTGAAAGAGAATAGAGGTAAAAGAAATTTTGGAAGAAAAAAATGAATTTCGAGAGTGTGATTAGATGTGAGATGAAAAAGTAATTAGTTGATTTGATTTAAAAATAGTAAAATAATGATTAGATATGATTGATAGTTAGAAATGTGTTAGTGAGTAAATAGTGAAATTTGTGGGAGGATGTATAACAATGATTAATTTTTTTGTGAAAAGATGCGTCGATGTGATTGGAAAAGAAAATGAGAAAAAATAAAAGTGAGAGTATAGTGTATTTTTGAAGATTTTCATAAACAATCACATGTTTGGTCAAAAAAATTCTCTAGCATAACGAAAATGGAATCCCTTCCACATCCAATCGCAACCTAGGTTGTTGGTTGTGTTTTTATTAATCCACTTTCATTTTCTAAGAGAATAGTTGGGAATTTTTTTAAAAGTGAAAGTTGGATGTGTAGAAAAAAATGTAATGATTGTGTTGATGTAAGGGGAATCTTTTACAGATGGTGATTTTTTTGTGAATTTTTTTGTGGAAATATTAGTGCAAAATATAATTAAACAAAATTTAATCAAAATGAAAAAATGAGCCAAAATGTGCAATATATATCTCATTTTATACATTTTGTTATCAAGATTTAAGAAAACAAATATTAAAAATAGTGATATTTTAAGAAATTACTGAAATTCTTTATATTAATATGAAGATGAGAGAAAAATAAATAGTATAATTGAGTATTGTGAAGTGTGAGAGAGAAAGAGAAAGAGAAATATGAGTTAATTTTAGGGGAAATGAGATTTTTCTTTTGAATTTTTTTTCATATTTTCCACAAATAATCACATATCCTAAAAAAATTCACTTGAGAATGAAAAATTGGGAAAAAATTTCACAACCAATCACAACCTTATTCTTCTATGCCACTTTAATCAGGACTTTCAGTATATTAGAAAAATAATTAATTTATACAAATTTTTCTTTACTATATATTTATAAGGGATAATTGTAAAAATTAACCTAAAGTCCGAGTTAATTACAAAAAAATCTATAGATTTTTAAAATAACAAAAAAAAAAAAGTTTAGAGGTTTGATTTTATCTTACATTTCCCCCTTCATAAGTAAAAATATACTTCAAAATCCCATTGAAATTCATAGAGTTATTATAGTTACCCTCGTTAATTTAAGATAGAATCAAATGTAAGAATTTTTTTTTTTTTTATAATTTTGGAACATCTCTAAGTTTTTATTATTATTAGACCAACCTTAGGGACTTTCTTGTAATATCCCGATTTATTAATTGAAAAGGGTCACTGATGTCTTTTCATCTGCCAAGAAGTTTATCTCCTACAGTATTTTCTTCTAAATAGTGCTCTACAAAGTTGGCACAAAACGCAGAAAAACATTTTTAACTAATTAAGACCATTTGGTCTGAAATAAGAAGCTCCATTCCAAGGACAATGGCTCTCCGTCCAGATGATGACAAGGGTTTGCGATCAACATTCTCATACAACCAACCTATAAAGTCTTTTTACCGGATTATTTAATTTTCTTGTTTATATTATTTTGGGTTAACTAATTTGCTGTTTTTCAATGTAAACTTTGAACCTCTGTATCTTTCACTTTCTTATGTTTTACTCGTGAGTTTTGTAATTCCTTTTCTTTTTTTCAAAAAATGGCAGAATTCACTATGGAAAAAGAGACGTCTCGCCTGCACATTTTTTGGTCAAGATTGAATATTTTTCTTTACTTTCAGGGTGTGGGATAAATAAGTATGAATCAAGGGAATTTGAGGCCGGAGGCTACAAATGGGTATTTTAAATTAATTTCTGTCTTTTATTATTTTGGTTCATGCTGCTACATATGCTTAATCATAGCTTGTAGGATGGAGTATTAATATATTAATATAAGGGAAATTAAATGTACAATCCTGATTTTACAATGTATGAAGAGTACATTATGGAAATGTGATGTTGGCAACACTCTATTCTCCTACTATTGTTCTTGGACGGGAAACTGATAATCCATCCTGATGGGCACGAAAGTGAAAGTGATGGCAACCATGTATCTGTGTACTTGGCCATGTCTGGGACAAGTTCTCTGCCTGTGAATTGGGAGGTTAATGCCATTTTCAGCATCTTCTTGTTTAATAAGATGTTAGACAATTATCTTTGTTTTCGCGGAAAAGTGCGACGCTTTCATTCAATGCAATCAGAATGGGGATTTTCCAAAATGATCTCTAAGGAAAGTTTGAAAGAACAGTCAAATGGATTCCTTGTCGATGACAAGTGTTTGTTTGGAGCTGAAGTTTTCGTCATCGAAAGCCAACAACGAGTTGTTGAGTGTGTGTCTGTGCTGAAAGTCCCGATTCCATATAAGCGTGATTGGAAGATTGAAAATTTCTCCAAATTAGGAAATGTTTGGACTTGATCACAAGTGGTATTCAATCTCAATTGTCTGCTTTGATTTTAGCCTTTGTTTAGCTTTTTTTTTCTTTTTCTTTTTATGTAATTTCCTTTCCACTTTTTGAACTTAGGAAAATTGAGCTTTATCCAGATGGAGATACGAGGGAAAAGGACAGAAGTGTCTCAATCTATTTGTATTGTGTTGATTCCAAGAGCTTTGCTTCAAATGAGAAAGTGAGGGCAGATTATTGCGTCCGCCTAAAAAATCATATCCAATCTACCGACAAATCTTTAAATGGTAAGTGTTTGAAGCCTTTTTTCTTTATATCTATTGTTTTAATTTTATAGCTCTTGCATATATGTTTCGACTTGTTAGGAATTTTCCATTTTCAATTATCGCTATGTTGAGGTAGGAGGGTATTTAAAATCTATTGAAATTTGTTATTTCCTCATAAATCTATCTATTTCCTCACCTGCAGCTTCTATTTGGTTTACATCATCTTCCTTTGCTTGGGGTTGGTCTGCATTCATAACGATTGCTAAAATGCGTAAAGGCTTCATTGTTGATGACTGCTGCTTTCTGGAGATTGAAATTTCTGTGCGGGCTGTTGTACGGAATGCACCTCTACGTCCAACTAGTATTTGTTTCTGGAAAAAATTGTATGTTTTTGGCTGAAGGGAAAAATAGTTGGACTTGGAGTAGTCCGACGTCTTGGCTACGCCCCTATTTATACTCTTTTTGTGGGGTGTTGTGCGCAATGCACCCTCTACCTCCAACTAGTATTTGTTTCTAAAAAATTTTGTATGTTTTTGGCCAAAGGGAAAAAATAGTTGGACTTGGAGTAGTTTGATGTGCTGGTTACGCCCCTGTAATACTCTTTTTGTGGGCTGTTGTGCGCAATGCACCTTCTATCTCCAAATAGTATTTGTTTCTAATCCTCTATTAACATATATTATGGAAAAGTGTCATTTTAATTGGAGAACTGTTGCTGTAAGTTTGCTGAATGCTATGACTTGTTGATCCTATCACGTATCGGTGATTCTTGTACTCGCAACATCTCAATCTAATGCTTCACCTTGTTATTTTTGCAATGGAAGTATACTATATTTTGGACAACTCTCATGTTGGAAATTAAACTACAAAAAATATTAAGTATGAGTACTAAACTAGTGAATCGAAAATGTCGGTATCAAACCAAAGAAAGTGTCTATAATTCCTAAATAATGTAATTTTGTTGCTCATGTCTTAGCTTCCCCTGTCTTTAACTGTGCTCCCTTTCCCTTTCATTAAGGTATGAATGCAATTTCTTTGTGGTTGAGAACGGCGATTTCCAATTTAAATTAAATAGTTTTATCCGATTTTTCCTTCAAAGAAAAAAAGTACTACTCCCCATCTATCTATATCTATATTTATACTATTACTAAAAGTATGAATAGCTTTCAAGGTTTCTTGAAAATTTTGGTTTGCCAAAACTAACCCTATGACATAGATGATATTAAGGGTAACAAATGTAATAAGATTTTTGGTTTGTTTATTTTATTTATTTGATAACTAATAGCTATTTAATGTATGAACTAATGTTTTTTAGCATTTAGTATTTATAAATATCACCAACGAAAATGGAATGAAGTTTCAAATTTTACACGTTCTTTACATCTCCCATCTCATAATAATGCAATGAACTTTCAGTCTTTACACTTTCTCCTCGTAGGAATGCAATGCCTTTCACAGGCTTTACACCTTCTTTTGATTGATATAAAATTTTGCTTAAAAATTCTCTCTCCCTCTTCTCACTTTTTTTTTGCTTTAAAGAAAGAAGAAATGCTAAATGCCTGGAGATTTGATGTGATCGAGCTTTGCTATTGGTAAGCACAAGTATGATTCCTGGTTCACTGTATCCTCCAAGGTGAGAAAGATATACACTGATATTTTTCTATATACAATTATATTAGAGGTAGTGTTTAAATGTTATGTTGATGTACTGGTTTTTAATTTTTATTATTCTTATTTTCTGTTTTTTTTTTTTTTTTTTTTTTTTTTATTTTTGGCTTTTAATGGGCTACTTTGCGTGGATAGTGTCCACAATTTAATTCTAGGATAATTCCACTAATTTAATTCAACTATATGCATAAATTTATACTGATTCAGTTGTGAATCTCGCAAATTGAGGCATCTAATGAAGTTATATTGCTTCATTTGAAGTTTAAGGAAGCTTCAGATAGAGATTAGGGAATGTACAACAATTTTTTTACTTATGTGTAAATTGTTAGTTGAAATATATGCATGATGATATTGACGTTCCTCTAATTCTTGGGCGTCCTTTCTTGGTGCGCGAAATCTATCATTGATGTTCATGAGGGAAATTAACTTTGAGAGTGGGGGATGAACAAGTAATTTTTAAAATTCATGTTGATGTTGAAAAGGATCTTGTTAGATAAATGTTTTTATCAAGATTTTGATGATTTTGTTTAAATGAGTTTTTATACCAAAACAATGTTTTTATATGTTGTCCAAATACTCCTAAATGATTTAAAATGTTTTTACTAATTTTTGGAGTATTTTTTAGAGTTTTTAATTTGATTAAAATTGGACAACACTTTTGATGATTTTGTTTTTACACTAAAACAATGTTTGTAAATGTTGTCAAAATACTCCCAATTGATTTAACTGAAAAATGATATTATTTATACAAGCCTTAAAACTTTACATAAGCCGTAAAATAAATAGAACATGCAAGATATTGCAAATATTTAATTGGAATACTTTTAAAGCATATTTCGAACATATATATATATATATTATGTGTTATGGGTCCAATTTACAGTTAAACAGAGTACCTATATTTTTCAAATAGGACAAAAAATGAGACTTGCTGATGATGGTAAAGGATAAGTTCCAAGTAGTATTTTTAAGTCATTTTAGGTTGCATCGTCAACAGATGTGTAGAAATTGTTCCAAATTAGTAGATTTAGATGAGTGTCCATATTGGTGATCTTTTGAGTACTAAATTTAAAAATACATGCTACTACATATTCTAATACATTTGTTAAATTCAAAACATAAAGGTTCTATATGTTAAATGCTTCTTGCAATGTATGTTATCACATAAGACTTGCACCAAATAACATCAAACTTGGCTGTGTAAATGACAAGGGAAATATGAAATCTTGAATTAGACAAATAAATTATAAATTCATCAAATGAATTAGATAAATATGTAAATTATTAATGATTACATACATGAATTCTAGAACACATATGACTAAAAGCTAATGAAGTCGTTACGGATCCTGACTCGTCTCATTATGGGCTTTTGGCTGTTTGGCCTCTTTGGCATTATGTTAAATCTGTTTGGGCATCATCCCTTAGTTGTTTTGTTCAAACACACCTTTTCGGTTTAAATACACATATAACTAAGTACATGAATGCCAATCACATACAAGAAGGGGTTAATTATATTAAATCTTCTAAACTATGCGAGTTTTTCCACTTTGGCCCCCTTTTTTTTGGTGATATCTTACCCCGAACTTAATATTTTTTTGTATATTTTACGATTTTCACATGGGGTATGGTGTGAGAAAACTCTTAAGTTCAGGGATAATGTATTACAAAAATTTTTAGATGGTAAAGTGAAAAAAACACATACTTTAGGAGGCAAAGTGTAATTTACCCAACAAGAAAGTTCAACTAATTTGACTTATTCTTCATAATATGGAAAAGACAAGGAATATATGAATTCTTGTATAAGATACATGAATTACTAATGTTCCACACATGAATTAGATAAATATAAAAATTAATAATTATTATATACATGAATTTTTGAATCAAATTACTAAGAATATACATGAAGGCTAATTATATCTTGCAAAGTACATATATATTTGAAACTGAATCAGGATTTAGAAGCATGCCCACAATGGCGTAGCTAAAAAATTCTTTTACTAAGCAAATTTTTTTAAAAAACATTACTTAGGATTTATATAAATTTTATATCCAGGTGTACCCTACTTTCGTGTATCAGACCCATTGTTATGGCGTCTGGTTGCGCCACTCGTTGTATGCACACCACCGCTTTTATGTACCACTACTGTTATTTAAGAAAAGCAAATAATCAACTCAACAAATAAGAAACGAAAAGGGTAATAAAACAAATTTATTGTTCATGTTCAATAAAATTTATGCACATCTATCTTCCTTAGCTGCAACAAATTTAAATTCCATTACTTTTATCACTCTCTCTCTCTCACTCTCAGTCTCTCACTCTTTCTCTCTATATATATGTATATAAATATAATAAGAATTTGAGATACTTACTTTACAAAATGAATAATTGTTAAGTGCCTGTTTCTTAAGGATGGATATGAATTATGAAACTTAAGAAACTCACTATAATAAAAAACTAACATTCCAACGAAAAAAAAAACCGTTGGAGTTTAGCCAATTTCTTCGAAATTTTCGGATCCCAAGGAAAATGCGCCGTGGAAGAAATGATCGTTGGAATAACAAAATTCCAAAAATTCTAATGAAAAATATTCCAATGATACTTCCAACAATATTTGTCCGTTAGAATATTCAATTGTTGGAAAAGCTCCAACGGTTGTTCCAACGGTAAATTCAATGGAGCTATATCCTTGGAATTTAGTTAAACGGAAATTCTATTTGTTTTATTTGCTATTGAAATTTATGTTGGAATTTTAAAATTTTCAATGAAAGTTCTAATGGTTTATTCCAAAAGTTTAATTTGTTGTAATATTGTTTTAAAGAAGTTGTTGATAAATTTGAAACTAAACCGTCCTTATGGTATGACTAATGAGAATACATTGTGTTGCGTCAGGTTTCAAATACAAAAACAATTCAACTTGTAATCAGTGTAAAGAGGAAGATGCTTAATTGACCAATATCTAGGTATTAATCAAATTTAAAATACTTAAATAGTTTAATCATCCATCAAATATTAAATATTATTTCATGAATTGTAGATATTTATTGGTGTTTAATGTCATACAAGGCGATTATAGTTATGCATAATTATGTTTGAGAACACCACGACTATATATATCGGATGCTCAATATGTGAATATTTAACATCAATTGAACATGTAACAAATTTATATTATAGATTGTTTATTTTTATTTATATTTTTTCCTTTTCGCTTATATATATATGTATATATAAATGTGGAGTGTGGTGGAATCATTTATATGATATAAGAATGAGAAATTTCTTCTCTAAAAAAAAAAAAAAAAAAAGAATGAGGAATTTCTTCAATTTAGATTGTTGGTATTTTTTAATTAGAATTGATTATTATTTTTATATCTATATATCCAAATTATTTTAAATATTTAGTTTATTAAGGAAGAACATAAGTCAAACACTACAGAGAGATAAACTAGAAGGCGTCGACGGAATTCTACATTCTCATACCATAAACAAAAAGGTACAAGTTCTTAATGGTACCCAGCACAATTAAAAAATACAACTCATTTTGAAGAACGACTAAAATGAGAAAGACAATATATACATTAGATCATGCTCCAAAGGATGCAATTACATTGGGAAAAAGGGATGGTGAAACTAGACAAATGCCAATAAGAAAAGAAACATAATAAAAAATTAGTGAGATTTCATGCGATGATGAAGACTCTTTTATGTAAAATAATTATGCAAAAAATTGCCAAATTAAAGTAAGAAGAACATTGGCATTCATCAATGTGTTAACTATTTTTCACCTATTAAATTCTGTTTCATACAATATGCAAGTTTTTAATCTTGAAACATTGTGTGGTACGAACAATATTTATAACACTACAACATAAATGACATTAGGTAACACAAAATTTGTAGCACTTTTTACATAAGGTACATATGTAACATATGTTTGTATAACTTTTTACATTACAATATTTATGTAACACTTTTGTAGCACTTTATCAATATGTAACACTTATATGTAACACTTTTATACAAGTAACACCTTTTAAGTATCACTTTTTTTTTTTGTTATTTCTTTTGTAACGCAAATATGTATCACTTTATTTAAGAAACACTCTTGCCAACACTATATTTTATTGATTGTAACACTTTTTAAGCTATATTTTAGTAACACAAAATTATATAACTATCATTAAATCATGTCAAATATTTATTTAATTAATTCTTTGTCACCAAACCTAAAAATTATAGACATCATGTACTGCTTTTTTTTTAACTGAATTTTTGTTTTTTTACAAAGTATTTTAGTTTTGCTTTTAATTTTTTTGCGAAGGCAATTAATTCCATCTTAATACGCATTTAAAAATGCGCATGTATATATTTTATTATTATTTATTTATTTTTTAATTTTTACTAACGGAGACCAATTTCATCATTAACCTTTTTTTTTATTTTTTTTTACTTTTTTAAAAAATTACCAATGAAAATTGATGTTGTCGGTAATTATTTAGAAATTTTTTCCGTCGGTAAATTATTTTTTCATTATTTTCTCTATTATTTATTTTTTACTGTTAGAACTTTTTTATCTATCGGTAAATTAATTTTATATTTTTATATATTTTTTATTTTTACCGATTGAATATTTATTAGTCGATAAATTTATTTTATATATTTTTGATATTTTTAATTTGTTGTGTCCTTTAATATATAGAATATAATATGATTTTCAAACTATATACTATATAATATAAAATTTGATATATACGGTATATAATATAATTTAATACATATATTATAAAATATAATCTTTATAATATAAAATATATGTATATACATATAATATATATATATGTGTGTATGTGTATATATAAAACAAAGCAAAAGTTGTAATAAGAATCAACTTAGCTTAGTGGCAAATTGCCACTTCCATACATAACAGGTCCTGAGTTCGAATCTACTTGGTGGCAAAAAATAGTATTTCTACGAAGTGCTACAAAAAAGTGTTACATAAGATTCATATGTAACACTTTAGAAGTTTTTGTTTTTAAAGTGTTATAAATATAAAAAGTGTTACAAAAAAGGTGTTACATAAGATTCATATGTAACACTTTAGAAGTTTTTGTTTTTAAAGTGTTATAAATATAAAAAGTGTTACAAAAAAGTGTTACATAAGATTCATATGTAACACTTTAGAAATATTGCTTCAAAGTGTTACCAATAGAAAACTTAATGTAACACTTAGAAAAAGTGTTACTAAAAGCTAATAAAAGTGATACCTTAGACTATAGGTAGCACGGGCAAGTGCAACGCCATAAAAGTGCTACCTATTGTCTATAGTAACATTTTATGGCCGTTAGGTAACATTTTTTGAGTGTTACCTAATGTCATGTATGTTGTAGTGTAATAAAACTAAATTAAATTAATTTAATTTAAGATTTAAGTTTTAATTAAATTAGTAAAATTACATGGATCACGTGCAACACATGTACACCTTACTAGTTCCAATAAATATAGGAGTTATAAATTGAGTAAATTACATTAACAACGTATGAGTTCATTCTTATTATTAAGAAAGAAAACCCAGCTTATCTCTCGCAATTACAAGTACTCCTTGATAATCACATATTTGTAATTTTGAAAATAAATGATCTTTTTGTAATTAGGTAAAACTTCAAAAGTAGTTTTTGTAATTTACCCTTATAAATCCATAAAAATATGAAGTATTAGTTATTCCTTTCACCTCACTCCGAAGTTGGCCGTTCTCCGTCTCCACCACCTCGCCCGATGGTTTGAAGTCGCCGCGAGGTTTAGAATCTAATCTAAATTTTTCAGCAGTCTTAATTGAACGGAAAGAGACAGGGGAATGAAGAATGAAAATGCAAAGTAACCACGAAAGCTTACCCGAGTGACATCCCCGCAAAGGTGTGTCTCGATGTCCTGAAGGACAGGGACCCAAGTCTGACCGATCGTCGGCCGACGCAGCTTCTCTCGACAAAGTGTTCTAAAAAGCGTTAGCGCTAGTCGGGCGGCGGAGTTGGGGCCTAGCGCCTAGGTGAAGCTCGGGCGGGGTTAGGTGGGGCCTAATCGGGCAAAAAAATCGTAGGCGGATAAGGGAGGCTTAGCGCCAGGCGGGGAGTAATCGGGGCTAGCGGAGTTTTTTAGAACAGTTCTCGTACTACCATATCCCATAGCAGAATCCGTGAAGTCCCAATGGGATTGGATCTCACGCGGTTTACCCCATCGAGAAAAAGATAACCCAGGCACCAAGGGTCCTTAATCAGCATCTACAGGCTCCGTCCTCGGCCTCTTCCTCCCGGGAAGAGCCGAGGGGGATGAGGAGCAGAAGGAACATCAAGACACGATCCTTGGGTGGGATTTGGCGTCGGTCTTCTTCGCCGTAGAGTGCACGACCTCGCTCACCATCACTCGGGGGTGGGGTTCCCGAGCTCCCGCCAAAGAACAGATTTGCCCTTGGTCTTCTTTCTTCTTCTTGAAGGCCATCAACGCATCAATATTATAACTCTTTTTCCCGAAGAGCAAACAAGAAGCAATGTCGATGACGGAAGCAGTCAAATATACAAGTAAAGCGAGAATCAAATCAAAGAAGTAAAATATTGTTGAGTACCCAAGAAATCTCTAACATTCGAGAAGACTCTTGAACAATCCTTCGATCTATAAACTTTCGTCATCTCCTTTGCGGGAAGTGGGAGTACCCTCGGCCGACATGGCTTCCGAGACCCATTCGTGAGGAGCTCTCCATTATCCCTCACATAAAAAAGTCTTTCTTCCACAACCCACAGGATGGGGAAGCCCATAAGGAACTTATACTGGGGCGAGGAAAGAAGTGGAAGAAGGTATCTCCAGGAGACTTCCTAGCGTAAAACAAATAGTGAACCCGTCCACAAATGAGAGACATATCCAACCTCCACATAGCATACTCGTATCCTTGTTTTGCATATTTTTGTGTGTTTTTGTGTGATGATTTATACATATTTCGACATGTGTTTTATTTGCATTTTCATGTTTTAGTATTATGTTGTGTTATTTTATTGATTTTTAAGGTTTTGGTGGAAAAAATAAGTTTTGGAGCAAAAAACGTTAAAAAGTTATTTCGTAAATGGGCACCATAGCATTTTGGACATAACGTTAGATCCGAAGCCCAATTGATATGATTCATGCACTATTATAGAGATAATTCAAATTTATACAATGTTTATCTTTCTACTAAATGCGAATGAAGACGTTTAGATGGGTTAAAAGCATGTACAAGTCAAAATAATATGTCAAAATCTCGAAAAGACATGTCTTGGTATTTTGGACATAAATCTCTCTAGAAAATTGATATTAAGGTGATTCAAGTGGCTATGGAAAGCTAAGAGATAGATCTACAATTCATATGAAGACGTTAAGTCGAGATTCCGACGTTTAGAGGTCGCGCGCAAGAGGTGCGTGATCGCCGTGCAGGCACAGATTGCAAGACAAAGAAGGCCGTGCGTGGAGTGCTTGTGGGCGCGCGCCGTGACTTATCGAACACGAAATTTTCGATTTTTTCCCGATTTTTGGCTCTTACACCTTGTTTAGGACTTTGCTTATAATTAGGACTTGGGGAGCCCCTATTTTTGACACACCTTCATTCATAGGACTTCTAGACTTTAGTTTTGGTATTTTTTTGTTTTTCATCATTGGGATTGCTTGAATTCTTTCCATTGAAGTTATTTTGCTTCTTAATCAAAGATTAAGATTTCTTCATCTCTTTTGTCGATTTCAATTGTTGGGTGATTAGTATTGTTGCATGATTATATTTATGATTGTTTTCTTTCCTTCAATTGAGATTATGATCCCATCTCCAAGCATGAACTAATTTCCTTGTTCTAGGGTTATGATGATTTGATTCAAACAAACAAGCATGAGTATTGATTAATTGATCCGCTTTCTGAATAAATTGTTTTACTTGTTGATTGATTATTTGGCCAACTCTTGATTGTTTAAGGGGATAATTGAGATCGATCGAAGATATTATTCCTGGACTAAATTTATTCGGGGGTTAGATATGAATCGAGATGTATTATCTAACCTTTGGTTTAATGAAAATAGCAAATTATGTTGGGATAGCCCTAACTGTGAATACGAGAGTTATCAGATCTAGACCTAGTATTTACATATTTGTTATATTTGTTAACCGCATGATCAATTAATTGATATTCTCGCTTGCAAGTTTTGATGAGATGAATCCAAAATCCTAGACTTTCTTCCATATGTTTTTTTCCAAGTTTAATCGTGCTTAGTCATAATTGGTCTTTTTACTTGTTTTTCTTTAGTTTATTAAAATCACAAATTTGGTTAGAGTGTTTAGGATTTATTTTTGTTTCTTGTGATACATAATAATTATTTGCCGGCTAAGTCTTCCGTGAGAGACGACTTGTGGTTAACTTGCTACCCTACGATTGATTTTGTTCTCTTATGAGGATTGTTAGACTTTTATAGATATTTAGCGGTCGAACAATCCTCGTATGCATGCGTAAGCTTGAGGAACTATCGTCCAACGCATGCTCACACGGATTTAAGGATCGCAACAAGGAAATTATCCTCGAGAAAGAACAAAGCCAATCGAGAAATTATAATGATACACCATGATGAAGCCTCGGGAGGATGAGTAAGCGTATTGCCAAAGCCCTGTGGCCAACATCACAAATGTCGAAGGAAGCTTTAGCCGTCGCAACCTACGAAGACAAAGAGATGAAACTATACTAACCAACTCTCCCGGAAAATTGCCCGACACCCGGAGGAGGCCTATGCCGATACTTGGGTCGATGGAACTCTTTTGGATTACCCCCTCGATTCCTCCTCGGGAGCCTCATCACTTGAATTCGAATCAATCATGCTCTACTTCCCCTCACCATCATAACATAGCTTGGAGTTAGAGTGCCCCCGGAATCAAGAAGGATCAAAATTCAAAATCCGACCAGAAATATGTGAAACCTCCAGGAGAAGACGGAGAAACATGGAAAGAAGAACGAACCGGGGCATGGGCGGCTCTTGGGTGCGCTCTTGCGTCCGCCCGGGAGGGCGCCATGGGGAGCCCTCTCCCCTCTCTCGTGCTCTCATCTCTTTCCTTACCCGATACATTCCATTCATCATTTTGAAACTCTCAATGAGCACTCTTCTCAACTTTCAAGAAAATTTTCTAAGTGTTGTACCAAGAAAAGAAGTTCAAAGTTAAAGAGTAGAGAGAGAAATGTTACCTTTGGAAGACATGGTCAAAAGCTCTCCTCCCAAGTGTTCTTGTGCAAAAGTGGTTAAAGATTCTACAAAGACAAGACAAGATATATAACAAGACAAGCGAGACATGATAATCTTTGGTTTAGCTCCCACACGCTTCGCTTCATACCTCCACAAAGACTTGAGTGGGGGCTTATGTTGGGAGCAAAAATAACATTTAATAATTTAATATATAATTTGGTTTATATATTGATTTAATATTAATTGTCCAAGATGTTATTAATGGAATAACTGACCCTTTTGCATTCATTTGGAGTATATCTCTACTTGCCATTGAAAACATCGAAAGCTCTTTGCAATTTTTGTTGGAATTTGGTCTTTGATAAATGGGGTGTTGACCCAATTTTGACCAAATAATAAAATAGTTTCCATTAGTGAAAAATAGAATTAAATTATTAGTAAAAATTCTACTAAGAGAGTAGATGAGAATATCATTTAGAATTTCTCAAAACCGATTTCGGTGGATGAGAAATTAATGCGAGAATAAGCCACTTAATACAAATAAATTGTATGGAAAATGAAAAATGTGGGGAAGGAGAGATGCTCCATCCCACATAGGAAAATGAGGATAAGTTTGCACACTTAATATATCCCAAGTTGGACTTATGGGTTTGGGCCCTTGGGGTCACCTAAGTTTTTAAAGGGGTGAGGACCTACACGCTTGTGGGTTTGGTTCAAAGCACACACGTATTGTCGTGGAGTCGTGGGTCGGGCCATGGGCTTGGGCTTCAAGGCCCTTATTCTTTTTGGACCAAAACCTTTAAAAATAAATGTTTGATTAATTTTTGTAATTAATTAAATGGATTTAATTAATTTTCGTAACTAATTAAATGATTTTCCAATCGGGAACGTTCGGACCGAAAGCACGCGCGTAACGCACGGCCGGCGGCGGTGGTCGTGCATCTTCCGAACTTTTGTGCCTACACGCGACCGGCAAAGCGCACGCGCCCGTCGTCGGGGGTCGCGGCGCTCGCTAAACTTTTTTCGACCAAATAAGAGCGCGCGGGTAGCGCACGCCCGTGCGTGTCGGTCGTCGCGCCCGAACAGCAGTGCGTCGTCGTCTGCAAAATGTATATTTTCGAGCCAAAAGACGCGATCTTTCCATACGAGGCACCTGAGGCCTATAATAATCGACCACGATGACCGAAAAATATACACGAAATCTTAAGATAATAACCTGTCATTTTGCATACGAGCATATTGACATCCTTCCTTCAAAAGCTTGAAAGTTCAAACTCTTGTTGTTCGTTGTTGTTCCGATTTTGCTAGTGCTGCTAACCGGGACTGTAAAAAGTCGTTGTATCTTAGAGGCGAGCGCCGGAACCATAAGCACTCGGTATACGGGGCGTTTTCGTCTTGCGGAGACTGAATCAAATTCAGGCCTCGACTTTAGCCTATACACTATACACTTTGCCATTTTCCTAAACAGAAACCTTACATATTTTTCCCAACAATTTTGTGCCCCGCCAAAGGCTACAAAAGAATAAAGTATTAGCAATATAGTTCTCGCAAAAATCCCAATTGAAATCTGCATTGCTAATATAATGATATCCTAATTCGTGTCATCGCCAAATGCACTATGCAACTCTAATGTGGAGGGAGATTACTTATCGATCATATGAAGCTCATATTTCTCAGTAACGAAATATGTATGGTTCAAACATTGGTAAAATGAAGAGTAACAAAAAAAAAAAGGATTTTTATATATAATTGTTTAATTATCTTATTTCTCAGAAGAAAATGATGTGTGGTTATTGAAGATTCTAGCTTCATATTTGAAGTTCCTTTTATACCAATGAACAAACTCAATATTGACTATATATGCACATGGAATGAAAATGTTGTGGGATCCAAGAAATTATGGTAATATAAGAAACTTGTAAGTTCTTTGCCTAGAAATATGTGTAATCGAAAAGTAAATACCAAATTTAGCATGACTTAACATTTTCAAAGTAAAGTTGAAAAGTTTTAAATGTTGAGTAAAACAAGCTTGTCAGCAAAAATATGTAGCACATTCTTTAATAAAATTGCTAATTTTAGTTACACTTAGTTATATCTAATTAGATTTGACCATAATATACATTTTTAAGATTCATAATTTTTTAAGTTCATTATCTGATAAGGTGTTACATATTTTTGTTTATACAATGCAATGTAAAAGTAATCCCAACTAGACAATGCGGTTCTGACCTAAAACAAACTTTAATGTAAACGAAAAAAAAATTAATATTTTCATGAGGATTACTAAAAAAACTCTTAAGGGATTACTAATACTTTTCAAAGAAAGATTACTAATACTTTTCAAATAAAAAAGCTAATACTTTTAACGGTATTAATTACGTGCCTAATATTACAAAAATATCACCGGTCCAGTGATACTATGCCACCACCCCCATAGATTACAAGAATGGCACCATCTTCAAAGTCACAAAAATACCACCGCATATTGTATCCTGGTCGGTTTGGAAGTCGTCTAACGGATTTGAACCTATTAGAGATACCGATAAAAGTTTTTTCCTATTTAAAATTATCAGGAAAACTTGAATGCTTAATACACTATGATACCTATAAATATATCCAGCAATAGGCAAACAACATGAAGGAAAGAAAAAAAAAAAACCAGCATTTCTTGCCTAAACATTAGAAAATGTCAATTCCCATTTACCCTTTTCCCTACTATTATTTTTTAGTCTTGTTATATTATATAGATAGTACTATATGTAAAGCTAGCTAGTCCATCTGCTATTAACAACCTTTTTCCCAAAATCCCCCAAAATTTAAGGGCAACCTCACATTCTGCTCAACTGTGGAAGTAACTAAGAGTATGTGTGTATGTGTGTGTGTGTTTTAGGATAATCAGAGAGAATGAAGTCTCAAGTTTCTCTTTCAACCTCATTTTCTTCCTCTTTTCTCAAGTCATTACCTAAAAACTGAGAAATTAAGACAACATAATAAAGAGAAGAAAACCAGCCCTACTAGAATTACAATGGCAGATCATACAGTTTCTTCTGGAAACAAACACATTATTTGTCAATATAAAGACAGCATTGCCACTTTTGGACTATTTTTAAGCCGCAATCCCTTAAACTATTCTGTTCCTCTTGTTCTCGTACAGTTTTCTCTAATCACTTTTACAGCTCAGGCAATTGATTTTTGCCTCCACCCTCTTGGACAATCTTCCTCCGTCTCACAAATTCTTGTAAGAATCACTTTTTTCTCTTGCACAACAATCATCATTAATATATCATCATAACATGTATTTCAAACATATATAGGTCAAATCGCAATAATGGTCTTGGAGAAATTCACATAAGCGAACTTGGTTTACACGTCAGCACGTTTGGTTTTTCTGGCAAATTTTTCAACCAAGATTACTTGGAAAATTACGGGATTTTTTTTTGCAAATTGTGATTTTTGCAGGACCAGTATTGCCACTAGAATTGCAATTTAGCCAGATACATAAATAATTGTTTCACTAACCTTAACATGTTTACAAACAGGGTGGTGTATTGTATGGCCCTTCACTTTTAGGACACCATTCGATCATCGGTAACATATTATTTCCCGGTCGAAGCGTTTTGATACTCGAAACGGCCGCAGCTTTCGGTATTATGTTCTTCTTCTTCGCAATAGGCGTGGCGTACGACGCTAAGGCGATGTTTCGGCCTCCCAAGCAGGAGCTAGCCATTGGCGTCTCGGCCCTTTTCACGACATTGTCTCTAACCGTATTGTTTTCCATCTTCTTGAGACACTACGTCCACATGGACGATTCGCTCCATACAGCATTGCCATTCATCGCGGCATCACAAGGCCTAACCGCGTTCCCAAACATAGCGTACTTCTTAACAGAGCTCAAAATGGCGAATAGCGATTTAGGCAAAATAGCGATCTCGTCGGCCATGCTATGCGACATATTTGGCATGTCTCTTGTAGGCATACTACTCGGAATAGTCCAATCCGGCAGTGATCCCGTGAAATCGGTACTATCGGTTGGAACAGCGTTTATGTTCGTTGTGGCCATGGCGTACATTGTTGGGCCGATTGTACGTAAAATTTCGAAAAGAGTGCCTAATCCGAAATCTATGAAAGATGATTACGTGTTTTTCTTTTTTACCGGAGCGTTGATAGCTAGTTTCATAACGGAGGTGATCGGCCAGCATTTCGTGCTTGGGCCGTTGGTGCTCGGCTTGATGGTGCCTGATGGGCAGCCGTTAGGTGCGGCCCTTATAGCGAAACTTGAGTATCCGATCGGGAAGTTTTTATACCCGACGTTTCTTACGACTAGTGGGCTAAAAACCAATATCTTCAAGATTGATCTTTGGTCTCTGTGGATTGTGATGCTGCTGATGATCTTTGCTTGCCTGTCTAAGATTGTTGCTGTGATATGTTCTTGTAGGTTTTTCAACATAAACTTTCATGACTCTGTTGTGATTGGGCTTATGTTGAATGCAAGAGGAGTTTGTGAACTTATTGTGTATAATCTGTTGAGGGATATGGGGGTAAGATTTAAACTCTCACTTAAGTTTAATTACAAAACAAACTCAGTTATCTTCAAAATTTACAAATATTCCCTTGGTTTATGTTTCTATTTTACAAATTACACCCACAAGCGGGTATTTATTAAGCAACCTTAGAGGGTATTTGTAATTTCGAAAGATTATTTTGAAATAATACTTATACTTTATCGCGCTTTAAAATCTCGTTTCGATGACAGGTTCTAACAGATCAGGAGTTTGCTCTGAGTGTTATATCAGTAATCGCAGTCACATCGGTCATAACACCTCTGATCAAACTACTCTATGATCCTACAAAACGAGACGTTCCACTTAAGCGGAGAACCATTCAACACATGAAACGGGACGCAGAACTACGAGTATTAGTCTGCATAAAAAACCAAGACAACATACCTTCGATTGTAAACCTACTCGAAGCGTCCGATGCAACTGAACAAAGCCCTATTGCCGTCATAGCGGTCCTACTAGTCGAGCTAGTGGGTCAGGCCACGCACATTGTCGTCGCTCATCAATCCACTCGAACGCTCCAACCAACTTACTCAGGATCGGGCCACATAATCAATGCTCTCCGCCAATACGAAGTCTGCAACGAAAGTTGTGTCACTGTCCAGTTATTCACCGCCATCTCGCACACGCACACAATGCACGATGACATTTTCCGCGTCGCGTTAGATCAAAATGCAAATATACTCATTCTACCATTTCACAAGCACTGGGAAATAGACGGCTCTATCGGTTCCGAAAACAGAGCTATGCAAAATATGAACATCAAAGTTTTAGACAAGGCACCTTGCTCGGTAGGGATTCTTGTCGACCGAGCGATTCTCACCGGATCGTTATCCATTTTGAACAACCAATCCATCTTCAGGGTTGCTGTAATTTACATCGGCGGCCCAGATGATGCGGAGTCGCTCTGCTATGGGGCCCGCATGGGGCGACATGGCAACGTCACCCTAACGATCATCCGGTTCCTACTCTTCGGGTGCGACACTGCACGAGATAGAAAACAAGACAATAACCTTATCGACGAAGTGCGACAAGCTAACATGGGAAACGAAAACTTTATATACCAAGAACAAGTCGTGAAAGACGGGGTCGGCCTCGCGGCGTCGTTGAGAGGCCTCGGCAATAGTTTTGATTTGATGATCGTCGGAAGACACCACCAAGCATCCGAGATACTAATGGGGCTTGGTGCTTGGAGTGAGTGCCCGGAGCTTGGGGTGGTCGGCGATATTTTAGCGGCGCCGGATTTTGAAGGCACCGCCTCGGTTTTGGTGGTGCAACAGCAAAGATTGCCGAGAGAAAAGCTTAAGAGTAGGATGATGAAGCCGGTGGTGATTAGCCACTTAATCGATGCATGATCCACCGGTTAGTGGTTTAGCTGCGGGCGCTACTGATAATGATCCACGGTGGGAAATCTCGGTAGACAGAGACAGGGTTTAATTTGTTGGGATTTGATGTAATAGTTTTGAAGAACTTGTAGTTTGTAGGAGTGCTTAGGGATGAAAGTTTAGGTTCTTTTTGGAACACTAAACCGTTTGTGTACAGGGAAGAAGGAACTTGAAGCAGATGTAGACAGAAGAAAAGAAATGGCAAGGATCTTGATTCTTTTGCTGTTATGATACTCTTTCGTGATATGATGAAAGACTAATTCTTCAGCAGTTTTTGTTTTCAATACAATTTTAAGTAAAAGTTCCAAATTCAAACTGGGATAGGATGTTGAGATAAAGATAATATGAAGCTGACAAGTTCAATTTCTTAACACAATAAATAATCCGAAATAAAATGACACGGCCAAAACTTAAATTTTTATTGGAGTTTGACTTTTGTTTATCTTCAATATATATTAGCTTGTGAATTGAAGAACATTCGATGGATATGTAGCAAATGCCAAAGACACAAGTTGCTTAATCCGAATTTCATCAGATTCAACATACTTACATTAAAAGTATCTATAAATTACCAAAGACTAGTATCTCTAGAAAAATAAATCACACATTAAGCAGTCTCTATATTGTAAACCGTATGCACGTTGTAACCATACTCAATGACATTGTTCATGTGGTGTGGTTTTCCATTTTCAATAATTTCGACCTTCTGTACTGTGTAATCTTTTGTCAAAATTGAGACAATATAATGATTGCCCGAAAAAAAAAGGAAAAAAAAAACACTCATATTTCTTACAGATGATCTTGAAGCTATACAACAGAAAGTGACAGCAAATGTATCATCTATTGCCTGTTGCTTTCATCAATGTTGGTATCTTCTAGGATGTTGCATTCTAATGCAGCGGCATTTGAAGGATCTGATGTCGTCTGAAAGGATATTTCTTCACTCTTACGAGCCTGCAGTCCTGTATACCGCGCCAGATCCACCCATTGCTGCAGTGGTTAAAGAAAAAAACAATACATTAGTTGTCTCTTAAACATGATATAAGAGACACAGAAATATCCATTTGTTCATGGGAGCTGCCTCCAAGGTTTAGCCTAATTACAAAAAATTCCCGTTATCTTTCAAAATCACAAATACCCATTGAGGTTTATGTTTACCTAACAAACACCCCCTCTTGAGTCTTGAAGATGCATTGAAAGGGTACAATTTGTAAGACAAAAACAAATGTCAATCGGGTATTTGACTATTTGTAATTTTAAATAAAAAGATACCTGGGTTTTTTTTAATTAGGCTAAGCCTCATGGATAGCCCTTTGTTCATTGAATATCAAATTTAAATGCTCCCCAAGACAACAGAACCATCATTGTTTGGGGAAGGGGGTAAAAAGCATCCAACGACAAACAGAAAGGGAGGTATTAGGCTCCATTTGGATGGAAGAATTTGGATCCATTTGGATGGAAGAATTTGGATCCATTTGGATGGAAGAAGTTGGAGCTATGGATTTTAAATCCAAAATAATAAATCATTGAGGTTGTTTGAATAACTCATTCTCTAATGGATTTCAAATCCTTGGAAGTTATTTTTGGAGTCATTTTGAAGCATTTTATATCTATCTTAAATGGAGTCATTTGAAATTCTTCCTCCCATCCATATCAACCTTAGAGACTAGTTATAGTCTCTTATGTAAAAGGGTAAATGAGAAAACTAAAACTGAAGTTTTAGTCTATTACAAAGAAGAAAAAAACAGTTAACTTTCAAAATAACTAGGTGTTTTTGTAATTAGACTGAGCGTCAAGGGTGTTTTCTGTAATTAACCCTACATAAAATTTCAACGTGCTTAGCCTCTAAAAGAATTTGACTTGCACTTGAGGTAGGCATGTGGAAGAAATTTCATTACTCTCAAACGGCCTAAAAATTTGGATAAGGTAATCACACAACAATGATGATTTTACGAGAGACCACGCGAGAGTCTTCAAGAACCCAACCTTCTTTGCCTTATTACTCTGAGGCCAAATCACAGACCAGAACAAGAACTACCCATGCATATCCAGAAACTAATTGTTCACAATTTCAATAAGAATGTGGTGTTTTCTGACCTGGGTTCCCCAGTAAGAGTTTATTGTTCGAGCCACAAAAGAGATCAAATTTACAAGCAATTCCTGGTCAGCAAATAGGTCTGAAATCCGGTGCTCCACTATTCCTGCAATAACCTGTATGTAAAAAGAACATTATGTTCATTATGTGCTTAATGAGAAGCAAAAACAGATGTTTGAATTGCATACCGAGGATAATTTGTGTTTCTACCTTCATGTTCTGAATTTTTCATTATTTTCATAAACAATGTACGGCAACATCAGTATCTCGTGATGAGCTAAAACACATTAATGCGAAGGAATATCACTAGTTAACCATCAGAATTTGCAACTAAAAAGTCGGACGTGTAGATTTCAGACCTTAAAAATGATGAATCATGGCTTAGACCGAATTATCATACACCAGGAAAATTGACAAAATGTGTGACGAAAAGAAATATACATGAAATCTGGACATAATGCAATAGGCCTAACGAACTGGCATGAGATTTTCTATTCCATTTTGTGTGTTCCACTTCGTATTCCACTGTTGTGGATGACTAACAAGTGTAATAAGATAAACATCAGTTATTGATATTTTAGATTACACTTGTCAATCATTGACAATAATGGAATAAGAAGTGAAATAGGAAGTGGAATAGAAAATCTGATCCCTGACGAAACATTACCTAATCATATACCAATGAAAGTGCAAAACATAGAGTACCTAAATTCACATTTACAGGTAATATAAAATAGGGCCTATTAAAAAAAAAACCCTAAGGTTCTGGATAATTATAAAAAAAGTCCAGAGGTTTTTGAAAACTAAAAAAACCCCTTGAGGTTTGATTCGGTCTTACATTTTTCCATTCATAAGCAGAAAATATTTCAAAAAACCCTCGAGGCATGACAAAAATATTACAGTTACCCCCTTAGATTTAAGATGGAATCAAATCTGAGTTTTTTTTGTAAGTTTGAAATATTTCTGGGCTTTTTGTAATTAGTCCAAACCTCAGGGGTGTTTTTGTAATTATCCCTACAACATATACACTTGCGTTTTCAAAGATGAAAAATTCAAAGATGAAAGAAAATGTAAGCACGACAAAGTTAACTTTCAGCAGAAAAAGCTGACGAACCTGATAGCGCAGATTTGCTGATGTTCCAAGAAAGCTGCTATACACAAGTGCTGTTTTTAGTATAGGTGATCGTTTATTCGATTCCAGACTTGGATTAAGAAGCTTCCGGATAGCATAGAGTATATTAGAGGAAGCCACAGCACCAATGCTGGAAATGAATCCAACACTGGCCAGTTTAACACCACCGACAACTACTGATGCGATTCTGTGATTCAAATTCCAGTCTTTTCCTACCAGATTTTTCTGAACGCATTGTCTGGGATGGACCCCAAAAGACCTTTTACTGCTTCTATACTGTCAGGGGCATTAATATCATCAACAATCGGGAGGAAAGACAATGTCGGGCTGGAAGCCACACGGTGAAAAAATCGACAACTATTCCCCTTAATGTATCTGTAACAACATAATCAAGCTCTTCAAAAAAATTCTCTTTACGCCTCTCATACTGAGCTACGAGGGTAGTTGTAATTGAAATAGTTTCTTCTATAGCTAATCTGTGTAGAAATTTAGGATCTGCCAGTAATCTTTCTCTGAAACCCTGTGCATTAAGAATACATGACAAACATCAAAACTTTCCCAGGTACACTTATCTTTCACGAAAAACAGGCAGGATTAACTAAAACCAGCGTACCTGGAAACGGTGAGTCAATTCTGAGATAAGAGGATACTGCTCCAGATCAAAGAAATTCTGCAAAACTTCTGGCGATACCAGACCGAGATCTAGTCCATTCTGAAGATCCTGATAAGCACATCGTAAATCAGTCAGAGTAATATCAACCGGACATATGAACTGGAGGATGAATATCTCAACACAACTAGCAAGGCTTGTTAGATGACATAAAAACTGAAAGTTTGAATCTTTCTTTGACAAGTCAATTATGTCAAGACAAGTTATTATATAAAAATGCAAGGCACAAATCTATGGAAAAAACACACATGCATTTTAAGCCATGACAGTAGTAATATTCAAAATTTGAAGGTCTGACTGGCTCTCAAGTATCTTGTCATGCACATTGCACTTTAAGCACCTCTTTTCAAGTTATCTTCAATGAGTAATCTTCACGGAAACACAAAGGCAGAACATCTAAACTAAGGACGGCAGTATTTGATTACGCTCAAAGAAAATCAAAGTAAGAAAAGAGATAAAATCTAAGCTTATTCGCACATATATGTGAAGGAACTCGAACCACCAAGTTTGCAAACAAAAAATTGAAAGAAAACAAAAAATATATATACTATAAATAAACCTGGGGCAAAGCTTCTCTCCTTCTGCCTGCTGCATTCATCACTCGAGCAATTTCAGCACGATCAAAGCAATTTCTGCTGCAAGGCCTGGCTGCAGAATACCACAAGAAATCTGCAACAGGTACTTCACCCTCCCTCCTTATGTATTGCCGTTCTGGGTCAAGTAATATTACCACTTGATTTTTCTTTTGCATTTTCCTCGAAATTCTTGCAGGTAGACCAGTTCCTCGTGACCCATATGTGACATGGTTAGCACCTGTCACTACTATTAGCATGCCTGTGGATCCACCATCTGCCACAGCTTGTATGATGATCTGGGACATTGTATAATCCTCGACTACTTTTGCTTGTATGGAAAGGTATGAGCTTGGACCATAAGGAGCAGATTGACTGGCAAAATTTATGTCAATAGATGATCTTCTCGAGATAGAAGGGAATCCTGAGATAAAGCCTGAACCAGCTGGAGGAGCATATTTTTACGATCAGCTTTGGACAGCCCACGAACACCTTCAGCTTGAACTGTTCGTAAGACCTATTTGACCAATAAATCAGAGGAATGTCAGGTCTTATCTGATTTCTTAACATTTTTAAATTATGAATTAAATAAGTGATCAAGTTACAAAAGGACAGAGAAATATATCTAACCCCAAGGGAACTTAATATCACATTTTTCTGAAATACAACATCTGGTTAGTTTATTTGATGGTGTCGCTTAGGATATAAATACTATTGGCTTATAGATTCAAGTTTTGGATTACGTACAAGCTGGGTGTCATTTTACGATACTTTCTTTTGCACAACAATCTTTACAATGCAATATGTATACTAGAAGAGAGCAGATTTTGATTGAGATTCTTTTGGCCTTCATCAAATATGGCAGTCCCCATGGCATTATGTTCAGGCTCTGAATCTCCTGTTACAACTTTCCCATTCCACTTATATTCCATCTTCTAGATGTATGAAATGTGTCCATAAGATAAATGATGTCAAAATCAAAAGCATATATTTATCCCATGGACACGTGGCACACATCCAAAAAGTGGAATACAAAGTGAAATATAAAATCCTTCTTGCTACAATAATTTTGCCAAATACTAGAGAAGAGAATTCACACAAGTCAATTTTACATATAGATAGAATCAGTACCTCAAGTGGCACGCCACATGCAACCAGTCGTACCCCATTATCACGGCAGTAATTTAATAGAGGCTCATACTCTTGCCAACGCTGAGGTGACCAATGTGTTACAAAAGACTTTAAGGCCTCTCCACTGATCCTGCCATAAGATAATAAAAATTAAAGAAGAGATATCAATAAGAATGTTGAGGAGAGGGCAACATTTTGCCACCACCCACCATCATGGTCAAAATGAACATATCTCTACTGTAACTTCAACATTAATCCCAAAGTTAGAAAAAATTGAAGTAGAACAAGAAATACACTTCATCACCTCCAGAAATGTCAAAGAACTGAACAACACATCAATTAAAACATGAATTGTTTGAGACTCGAGTTGACAATTTGTATACCAAAACAGAGTTCTAAACCACAATTTAGTTGCATAGTAATATTATTGAGTCTAATATCTACTGATACAGACTGATTAATATTAAATATAGTAGTATTCCAATCAAAGTATCGGTATGCATCAACCGCACAAAAAAACTGACAGTTTTATGAACTCAATCATTTGAAAACAATACTTTCATACTTTTGAGCAAGAAATATTAACCTTTATCCATAAACCGATTAAGCTGTTCCTGCAAATCACAGGGAAAAGCCTCCAAAGCCAAAGATATCGGCCGCTCAGCTTCCACACATCTCTTCCTCAAACTCTTCACAATCTCAAGCTCCAAATCTTTGTCGTCTCGAATCGGAACCTGCTCCGCCTCCCTAAATACACAACGCGCGCATTTATCATCTTCTCCCACACCTTCCTCTTGTCCTTCCCCAGAGCCATCGGCTCCCCTATCACCGTAGCGTCATAAATCCTCGAATTTATCACCTCCTCCTTTACCGCCGCCGGCGCCTCCACCGCATCCCGTGAACTCACCTCCACCTGCTTCGTATTCTGCCGAGCTATTGCATCGCCCTCCGAAGGCGGCTTCTCCTCTGCCTTGGCCACCGCCGAGCGTAGCGCATACGCTCCAACGGCGAGGAACGGAGTAACAAGCACTTCTCGCCGCTTCGCCAGACGCGCATCGCCGGAATATTCCGGAGCACGGCGGCAGTGGACTGGAATGCTGACATGGCGGCGGCAATCGGCGAGCTTTTTATTGGGGATTAAATAAAAGCCCGGTGGTTTAACGATTAAAGCGTGGGGCTCCATTAAACTTTTCCAGTATGGTGGGTGCTACTGTGCCATCAATTTGGTCAGCGGGAAGGTACAATCGGTGAGAGACCAATGAGAGAAAAGGATTTTATTTTTCAGCCTCGAAAAATAATTTTTTTCTTTGTTAGCTGATTTTATGACGTGGAAGATATCGGGAATGATTTTAGTGGTGGATTTAAGTAGTTTCGATTTAGTGGCGGAAAAGGTACAACGTTACCATGCATTTGGCGTTTTGCACCCTGTTGTAACTTGTAACTGATTTGTGGATAATTACAAAGGCTTCCCCTGAATTTGGTGTATATGTAAACCAGTCCTATAAGCGGGGCGGAGCTAGACTTTAAACTTGGGGGCTAATTAATTTTAGAGGGGCTAAATTACTAAAAAATTCATATTTTAGTGTTAAAATTAATATTTAAAATGAAAATATAAATAGAATAATTAGATTTTAAAACAATTTGGGGGGGCTTTACCACCACAAGGGTACGCCCCTGCCTATAAGTGAATAATTACATTGAGTGCGTCTAGTTTTTGTAATGGATGAATGAGACATGTGCAATTACAATATCATCTTGAACACTTGTCATTCATCTACTATATTAGAATATAAAATTTACATCCATACCTTCCATTATGTTTGTTGCGGTTTATCCCTTGTTACACCTGAAGGAATATTTCAGGTGCATACCAACCGTATATTTATTATGGATGTATAAAATACAAAACTATGATAAATATTACACTTGGCATATTCTTATAGTAGCACCTACAATACCGTTGGGATCTTGCACCTTGAGTCATTTGTTAGACCATAGGCACTATTGTTTTTTTTTTTAAATGACAACTTTTAAACTCTTTCAAAAGGTGTGCCCTTGTGTGTTTGTGTGTGAGATAATGTTGTAGAACGTGGATGTGTGAAAATCAAAATGGCGTAATTGATAATATAAGTTAATTATGGAGTGGGTGATCGAACTTGCTACACAATATATCCAATGTTTTTTACTTTGGTGACTAGTAAATTTTCTCGCATTTACGCCATTATGTGTATAGCAAGCAAAGTCGTTCATGGGGTGGTAGAGGCGGTGTCGCCGCATAAGGCCCCCTCCGGCGAGGGCCTCCACCCCTAGGATTTTAAAAAAAATATAAATTAATATTTTAGAATATAAATATGTAAAGTAAAGACGAAAAGATAGTATAAAATAATCGGATAGCCTAGCGGTTGGCGTTGTTCTCCAACCTCTGTAGACGTCAAAACTTCGATTTTGTTTTGCAACAAATCTTCTACTTTTTGCCTTGCCCAAATTTTAGGCCAAAAAAGGGCTTGCCCCAAATTTCAAGCAAATGATTTTTTTTTTTGTAAGAATTCTTTAGTTTTAGTTCTCCTATTTTCCAAATTAACATTGATTGTATCAATATCTATTCTATTTTTTTTAAAAGAAAAACTAGTCTTTTACCCATGTGATGCACATGTTGTATATTCGCGAGGCTTTTGCTTTATATTGTTACATACATTTTTATAATATTTCAATGAATTATATTTCCTGCATTTAGGGATGACAACATCTCCGCGGGGAACCATCTCAGTTGGTAACTGAATAGAATGAGATGGAAAATTCCTTAGTTAATTCGGGGATGTGCTTCTCTAGAATCGGGAATGAGACAGGGACGATAGTTATATCCCCATTCCCCTTCTTATTCCGATTAGATAAAATGGTGATTCTCCATTCCCATCTCTATTCCCCGAATCGGTATATTGAATTTATCTATTATTAATATTAATTCTAATTTTATTTACTTTTTAATTACAAAAAATAAACCTAAGATTCTTTACAACTTTACTTGTTCTCATTCTTTATTTTACAATTATGGATTTATGTTATATATGTTTAAAAAACAATAGCACTTACAAAAAGTTTAAAATTTCAAAACATTATTAACATATTAAATAATTAATTTGATTGTAAATTATACGGTTAAATGATAATAAAATATTATACACAAATAAAAAATCTCTTTAAATACGAATTGTTTATTGTGTGAATATGAGTTGTATCTATTAAGAACATGTTTATCTATGACAAAGTATAAGTTTGAAAAATAATTTAATTACTGCCCAATGTTGATTTTTTTTACTACTCCAATGTTGAATATTTAATAAATTATATTTTCAATATAATAATAAATAAATTCATTTCAGATTTCAATATTTTTGGGGTTTTAAAAGCTACACAATTCTCAAAATTATTAAATAATATAAACAAAACCCATATTTTATATTTAGCGGCAAATTTTTAAGGGAAAATAATACATTTAAAGAGAACTATTTTATATTTACATATACATATATATCAAAACAAATATCAAACAAACAAATTCATATCTAGTTCAGAATGTACAACTTTTAAACTTGAATATCAAAATACATTGATAAACATAGAAAAATAATTTCTATTAATATAAAAAATACATTGATATATAAAACTAATTTTCTATATATAACATATTATTACGAATAGCCTAAGTTAATGTTTTTAAACATATTAAAAATTAATTTTTGAGTAAATTTATCTTTTATTATTTTATTTAATATATTTATTTTTTATTTTATATATGCAATACGTGTGTCTAATTGAAGGTCGTAAAAATTTGATTAATTTGATATATTATACTAAAAAATGGATCAAAAACGAAAATAATATTAAATTTTAAGAGAAAAAAAAAATAAATATGATAATCACAGAATTGAAAAACTATTTAATCCAAGACATACATATTTGGAAACCATGAAATTACATAGATTTTTTTTTCTTTTATTATTCGGACTTTTATTGCTTATAGCAATATGAAATAAGCGGAAAATTTATTGTTACTATTTTGAGAAGCTCTTATTCCTATATATATATATATATATATATATAGGTATTAGTTGAAATGAGACCAATATCTTTGAAGTGAGACTGTAGGGATTGATCGGTGCATCAATTCTATTTTTTAAGGGTGTAGATTAATCCATTTTTAAGGTAGTTTTAATGTTAAAAAACTGCCAAAAGGCTAGGATGGTAATAACACACCCATACGATTTTGATTAATTATGGATAGATTCATAACCTCCTTTATTTTCGGTAAATACACAAGCATGATTACAGAAGATTAATTCTGGATAGATATTAACACCATTAATTTTCGGCAGTGAGAGATCGTGTCTGTTTGAGTGCCCGTTTTTTTTTTTTGTGGGAACCGATTTTTAGACTTAAAATTAATATCATCATTAATATCAACAATTATGATACATGAAATAAAAGTAATTTATGCATCACAAAAAAATATTAGAGCAATTCATTTCTAACACTAATTGATTTATACTATACTTTGAGTATGCAACATACGTATGTGAAATATGCATCATATTTTTATCTAATATGCATGTAAATTGCAAAAAAAAACATTGATTTTTTAAATATGCAACATACGTATGTTAAATATGCATATTAATTTATCTAACTATGCATGTAAATTGAAAAAAAAATTGTTAGAACAAATTATTTTTAACACTAACTGATTAATAATATACTTTAGATATGCAACATAAGTATGTGAAATATGCATCATATTTTTATCTAATATGCATGTAAATTGCAAAAAAAAAATTGTTAGAACAATTTATTTTTTAACACTAACTAGTTTATAAGATACTTTAAATATGCAACATACGTATATTAAATATGCATATTAATTTATCTAATTATGCATGTAAATTAAAAAATATTGTTAGAACACATACTTTTTAATACTAACTCATTTGTAATATACTTTAAATATGCAACATATGTATGTTAAATATGCATATTAATTTATCTAACTATGCATGTAAATTAAAAAAAAAATTGTTAGAACAACTTATTTGTTAATACTAACCGATTTGTACTATGCGTTAAATATACATCATATGTGTGTTAAATATACATATTAATTTATCTAATTATGCATGTAAATTGTAAAAAAAAAACATATAATTCTTCTATTTAAGGTGTAAAAAGTAAACTTTCAATTTTTTTTATATCCTATATATGCATCATACTTACACTAAATATATTTTGAATTTTTTATGCATTATTTGCTTTTTTAAACATTCATACCATTGAATATAGTTATTTGTGCATAGGTTTCATGTTCTTCTTCTGTATTACGATCGACAACTTTTTTTTTGGTAGATATTAGAGTTTTTTGGAGGTGATTATCATTGATTGCACCTCCTAAATTATAGGTAATAGATATGGTAAATTAGAATCATGCAAATCTTGTTAATTGACCGATTTTTAGTGATTTACCTATATACCCTCGGCCGAAAATCATGTTAAAGAATGCTACTATATTTAATATTTTAATCTCATCCATTCATTGTTAAATTGCAACGGTCTAGATGAGTCCCTACGGTCTCACCCCAATATATGGTTTCACAAGAACCAACCCTATATATATATATATATATATATATATATATATATATATATGAGGATGCGATCTCATGTGGCAGCCTCTTATCGTGTGGCAGTGTGGATTGATCACATCCATCCACATCCTTCAATCAATTGTCTAGATTCCTATAAAAAAAAACAAATACACCAATTATCAATTAATTAATGTGTAAAAAGGGCAAATAGGTAACTAGCAAAATGGTATAATAAAAATACCACATTTACACCCCTAAAATCAAGGGAGTCATCAATATCATATTTTCATAATAGATCACGCCAAATCATATCACAAAAACGTCTTCACCATCTTTATGATGACCCAACCCTTTTTAATTCTTGAAACTTTTAAATTAATATTCATGAGTAATGTTGCATCAAATATCTAGTTTACATTTTAAATGTGCGATTTACTCGCTTTAAGCATTTTATTTATTTTGAGTATCTGGAAACCGATTGCGCCCCTAACTATGATAATGGATATGAATGGACATCACGATGATGCATTGTGGATATTATTGTGGAGTTTCAGACTTAAATTTTAGGATCAAAATTTTTAGACCGATTAAGTGAATTTTCGGAGATTTTTACTAAAGTGCTTATTTATATTTTTGGAATTTGAGACTAAAATTTCTACCTCACATTTTATTATTATTAGTGACCTTCTAATTTATGAAAAACGAGTTTTAGTTAACTCTTGGGATTTTTAAAAATAATAATAGCTTACTTAAGGATTTTCAAAATACTAATTTTTATTAATAATTTTAAAAGATGGCAAAATGGATTTTTCTACCTCAAGCCCTCTTGATTTTTTTATAAAATCCCCCAACACCCTCACTTCTTCTTCACACCCCATACTTAGACAAAATACACCATTGTTAAGAAAGCTTCAAAGAAGTAAAGATTTTCTTCATCTTTTTCTTTAATTTTTGTCTTTTCATTTAAGTATGATAGGGTATTGATCTTATGCCTGAACTAACATTAAAAATATAAATTGATGGTGGTTACAAGATATTTAAAAACCTCATTATTAGACTTGAAATCTTCAACCTTTAATTAATTGAAAAAAAAATATTTGAATTGGGACTTTCTATACAAAAATGAATTTATGGATATTTTGAGCAATATTTGAAACCAAACCTTGTTGCTTACTTGTAGATCTATGCCTTAGCTTTCATTTGAAACTTGAATCATGTTAATTGAAGTTTTGTAGACCATGTTATACCCCAAATAGGGAATTGTGCCAGAATTCCGAAAAAAAGACATATGCCCTTCAGTAATATCACCTTTTGACCTATTTGTAGTCAGAATTGGGACTTTCTTGTTAGAGCAACATTTGTAGATAATTGTCTTAGCTTTCTAACAGAGTATGTATCACATAAATCAGAAGTTTCTTTGAGGAAATATCGCTGAATTACGAAAATTGCTACAACAAAGAATTTTCTGCGAAATTTGATGTTCTTTGTGTTCTTGGTTAAATATAAAGATTTATGTGTAATTGGTGAAGTGTGTGAAAGAAAAACTTTGAAGATGATTGTAGTGTGTGTTTATTCTTGTATGAAATTTAAAGAATTTTGTGTTCTTGGTGTAGTGTGTGTAAGAAGGATGAAAAAACTCAAATTTTCAATAGTGTTAGATATAGATTTAATCCTTGAATTAAGGAAATATGTTGATATATTTTGTAAGTTGATGAATATGTTAGTAGGTTGTAGAATAGGATAGAGTTATAAGGTGGAAAGTGGTGAGGTAACGTAAAGTAATATTTTTGGAAAAATGTGAAATTTTGAAGATATTATTTTTAACCGAGATGTGACGCGACTAAGATATTTTCGAGATTTTTCGTCATAACATGTTATTTTAAATAAGTCAATATTAAAAAGTCAATTTATAATTTTATAAATTAGGGGTTCGATTAATCGAAAATTTTATCTAAAACGAGTTGTTAGTCGATTAATTATTTTTAGGTGATTAAATAAGGATTAATTGAATTTAATTAGTTATAATTTAACTTTGACTTTTTATGTTGACTTTGACATGACGACTTTGACTTTGGTCAACTATCGTCTTTAAATTTTTAAAAGGAACCGAACACCCGATTCTTTTAAGATACTTGACTTTAAGGAACGTATTAGACTGTACTTAGCCTAAGAGACTAAATTACTCAATGATTATATCATTTGTCCTATGTCATTAAGTTGAAGAATTTAATTGTGTTAGGTGCAGCGCAATCGGATAGGGTCTCATACATTCAATTTTATCACTAGCATTCTATTAAACTTCAAAGGTGGGTAAACTTCTGATTTTGTAAGCATGTCATACTGTTATACTATATTTGTCAACTCTTTATAATTGCTAAAATGTGCCAACGAGCTATTTACAAGCTGCCAACGGATGGGGGATGACCCTTCGGTGTCAGAAAAAACCGAGAGCCATATGTAAGTTGCCAACGGGTGGGGGATGACCCCTTGGTGTCGGAAAAGGCCGAGAGCCATATGTATGTTGCCAGCAGGTGGGGATACCCCTCGGTGTCAGAAAATAATTTTTATTGCATTATGATTGTTTGACCTATATAGTGTAACTGCTTACGTTTCTCACTGAGTTTCACAACTCACGCCTTCAAATATTTTTACATTTTAGATAATGATGATGAACCGGGAGCTGAGGCGTAGGGGTCTGGCAGTGTGGGGGGTTGTTCTATATTTCCCAAATATTTAAAATTACATGTGTTTTGAGTAAACAAATTATGGTTGATGTAATATGAATTTATTAATGCGTAACTTCTATCAAATCATTATCACCTTTGTTACTCTTAAGTTTATTTAAGAAATTTTTAAGCATTAAATTATTATTTTTCATGCTTCCGCAAATATTTATAAATACTCAAGTGTACCACAGTGATGTTTCTAATCGAAATGGGTTCGGGGCGTTACAAGTGGTATCGAGCGGGTCGTTTTCAGAGACTAGAAATGATTTTTCTTTAAAAATTTCTTTTCATAAGAACTTAATTACTGAAAAATGGGAATGACAACCACACTAACAGAACCTACGCTCGCTCCGAGGTATGTTTTAGTAAAATGCTTTTATTATTGCATATTACTTTAAGGAAATTTTATGAAATGAACTTGTTCCTCATACAAGAATGATTATGAATTATAACGAACTTTAGAAGAACTTTATTAGAACTAGTACGACAAATCTTGAAAAACTAGTGATGCTTTTAACATATTGAATAAAGGAACTTTGAACTTAGATCATTTGATGCTTCATGAACTTAGACTTTCGAACTTAGTCCTCGAAACAAGACTGGCAATTAGTTGGCTTTTAGATAATAAATTGATAAAACTTTTATATCTTTGGAAAGAAAATAAAATTGGGTTTAATTGTTAGAATTTTGCATTAGGGATATACTTCCCAGTGAGTCTACACTAGTTAACTATGATACTTTGATATTCCAGTTAATTATTGGAAATGGCACCACCAATAAGACAACGTGGCAGGCCTAGGGCAGAAAGAGAGCCCTCCATCGGATCAGCGGCAAGTGAACATGCAATGAAACCAGAACAACCGGCTCCTGCAGCATGAGCTACAGGGGCAAAATTTGTTATAGACTTCCTGACTACTCTTCAGGGTATTGTTTAGCAAGTAACACCCCAAAATGCGCCAAATGCACCTCGAGAAGCTTTGCGCACTAATGATGTCGTTGAACAATTCCGACATGTCGCACCACCGAGACTCTATGGAAAAGAGGGTCCGACTATTATAGAGGAATAAATTATGGAACTGGAACGGATTTTCGATCACATGGAGTGTTTGGAAATACAAAAGGTTTCATGTGGGAAATTTCAACTAGCAGAAAGTGTTGCCTATTGGTGGATGTCGCATGAAAGGACACTGACAATAGAGCAGAAAAGAGATTTGACCTGGAACGAGTTTAAGGGAATGATTTTGGACCGCTACTTCCCATAATCCATTAGGGATCAGAAGGAAATAGAATTCGTTAATCCAAAGCAAGGGATGCTACCAATAATGGAATACGAAAGACGATTCAATCAGTTGTCTAGGTTCGCACCTCACATGGTGGAAACAGATGGGAGAAAAGCAAGGAGGTTCGAGAGAGGACTAAGGCCAGAAATTGGGAGCATTGTCTCCGGTTTGAGGTTGCCTATATATAGAGAGGTGATCAAGAGATCCCAAATCATATCGTATAGTCTAAATCTGGATCAGACCCCTAAACCACTCGACCCCGCAGTAAAGAAGAAATGGATTCCCCTACAAAGAGGGAATTTTGTTCCACTGAATAAGAGGTCTAAACCAGCAGGGAACCTAGTCCCAGCTCGTGGAAATGGTACTTGCCAGAAGTATCATTATGGAGAGTATCTTGCAGGGAAAGGACTATGCTTCAGGTGCCACCAACCAGGACACAGGATCGAGAATTGCCCTAATATAGGTATCCAGACCCAACAAGGAATGAGGGTAGGAGGCCCCCAGCAAGGCCCTGGACATCCCCAAGACAGAAAGGGAAAGGCTTGTGTATTCGCGATGACTAATGAGGAGGCACCAGAGAAAAATGAGACTATGACAGATATGCTACATGTATCTCATATTCCCGCACTTGTATTATTTGATACTGGAGCTTCACATTCATTCATGTCTAAGAACTTTAGGAGAAAACTTGGTTTAAAGTGTTGCGATAATATTGAAGAACTAGAAGTAAGTATTCCCTCAGGAGAAACTGTTAAGAGTAAGAAAACTGCTGAGAGGAGTGGAACTTACTGTTAGTGGTCAACAAATGAAAGCCAATCTTTTTGTACTAGAGATGAGAGGTTTTGATGTTATATTGGGTATAGATTGGTTAAGTAAGAATCGAGCCACCATTAAATGTTTTAATAGGGAAATTAAATTTGAAGGATCAAATGGGAATCAATTTGTCTTTTATGGACCAAATACCAACACTAGAGTGAAGACAATATCGGCAATAAAAGCTGTCAAAATGCTTCGAAAGAAAGAGTGCCGAGGATTTTTGGTCAACGTGATAAGGAAAGAAAAGATGGAAATGATGGCATCTGGTGAATCAGTGGTCAAGGAATTTTTGGACATATTCCCAAATGATTTACCTGGGATTCCCCCAGATCGTCAAGTCAAATTCACCATAGATTTAATGTCAGGTGCGGCACATGTGTCTAAGGCGCCATACAGAATGGCACCCAAGGAATTGCAAGAACTGAAAGTGCAAATCCAAGAGTTGTTGGACAAGAAATTTATTCGACATAGTGTATCACCTTTGGGAGCGCCAGTACTATTCGTGAAAAAGAAAGATGGATCTCTTAGAATGCGCAATGACTATCGAGATTTGAACCAGTTGACTATCAAGAACAAATATCCTTTTCCTAAGATAGAAGATTTGTTCAATCAATTAAAGGGAGCCATTGTGTTCTCCAAGATTGACTTGAGATCAGGATACCACCAATTAAGGATCAAGAATTGTGATATCCCTAAGACAGCGTTCAGGACAAGATACAATCACTTTGAGTTTACCGTTATGCATTTTGGATTGTTGAATGCACCAACAATGTTTATGGATTTGATGAACAGGGTGTTTCATCCTTATCTAGATAAGTTTGTTATTGTCTTCATAGACGACGTTTTGATATACTCGCAAGACAAGGAAAAACGTGAAGAACACCTCTGTATTGTGTTAGAAACGTTGCGGAAGGAGAAATGTAATTTTGGCTAGATAGGGTTGTGTTTTTAGGACACATTGTCACTGCCAATGGAATTTAAGTAGACCCATCCAAAGTGGAGGCATTATTGAATTGGAAATCATCGACTAATATAGGAGAAGTGCGAAGTTTCTTAGGGTTAGCTGGATATTATAGAAGATTTATCCAGGATTTCTCAAAAATTGCCAAGCACTTACACACTTGACCAAGAAGAGTGAGAAATTTTAGTGGACCGACCAGTGTGAAAATAGCTTTCAAGAGCTTAAGCAAATATTAGTAACAACTCCTATTTTGACAATTCCAGATAGAACCGAAGGATTTGTATTTTATACAGATGCGTCAAAACTAGGATTGGGATGTGTGCTAATGCAAAATGGCAAGGTCATTGCTTATGCGTCAAGACAATTAAAAACACATGAAAAAAACTACCCCACTCATGACTTGGAGTTAGCGGCAGTAGTTCATGCCTTAAAAATTTGGCGTCATCACCTTTATGGTGGGAAGTGTGAGATCTTCACGGATCACAAGAGCTTGAAGTACTTCTTCACACAGAAGGAGTTGAATATGCGTCAGATGAGGTGGTTAGAATTGGTGAAGGATTATGATTGTACCATTTAATATCACCGGGAAAGGCAAATGTTGTGGCGGATGCACTCAGTAGAAAAAGGCAAATTGGCAAATTGCAATTTTGCTCACACAACAAGACTCATTATTAAGAGAATTTTCCAATCTAAGGTTGGAAAATTTGAGACCACCTAATAATTGCCATGATTTCATCCTTGACATGAGAACAAATATTTTTCTCAAGGCACGAATAAAGGATGCTCGAGAATGATATATTTTCTCAACAAGATGAAGCAACGGGTACTTGCAGGAAGCATTCAGGGATTTTCACTTGCACCAGATGAAACGCTAGTCTATGATGGAAGATTATGAGTGCCAAAGGATGAGGATTTGAGAAAGGAAATTCTTGATGAAGCCCATAATGCACCTTATACTGCTCATCCAGGAGGAACGAAGATGTATAGAGACTTGAGAGAAATTTTCTGGTGGAGGAATATGAAGGGGACAATAGGAAAATTTGTGGAGAGATGTCTCATTTGCCAGCAAGTGAAGGCCGAACATCAAAGACCGTGAGGATTATTGAACCCACTGGATATTCCTGAATGGAAATGGGAACATATTACTATGGATTTCGTGACAGGACTACCAAGATCCGTAAGGAAGAATGAGGCAATTTGGGTTATCGTGGACAGACTCACAAAGAGCGCACATTTTATACCGGTAAGGATGACTTTCACTATAGATTGTTTTGCTCAGCTTTACATTGAGAAGATTGTTAGCCTTCATGGAGTGCCTGTATCCATTGTATCAGATCGTGATCCTCGTTTCACATCAAAATTTTGGGAAGTCTGCAAGCAGCTATGAAGACGAAGCTTTAAGTTCAACACCGCATATCATCTGCAAATGGATGGTCAGTCAGAAAGAACAATTCGGACATTGGAAGACATGCTCAGAATAGTTGTGTTGGATCTTGATGGAAGTTGGGAGACATATCTACCACTTGTGGAATTCGCTTACAATAACAGTTACCAGGCTACTATCAAGATGGCACCATATGAAGCATTGTATGGAAGAAAGTGCAGATCACCAGCTAATTGGGGTGAAGTTGGTGAACATAGGATTTTGGATCGGAAACTATTGAGAGAACAGATGGAGGGATTGCTAAGATTAGAGGCAAGATTAAGGCAGCACAAGACCGACAGAAAAGTTACGCCGACAGAAGAATGAAGGACCTACAATTTGAAGTAAATGACAAGGTATTTCTTAAGGTTGCACCCTTGAAAGGAGTTGTTCGTTTTGGGAAGAAATGGAAGTTGAGACCACGGTATATTGGACCATTTGAAATTTTGGATAGGATAGAAGATGTCGCTTATCGTTTGGCACTACCTCTAGAACTGGCAGGAGTACATAACGTGTTTCACATATCTATGCTTAGGAAGTACATTGCTGACCCAAATCACATCATTAACCATGAGGAACTTGATGTCAGTAATAACCTTGATTATGAGGAGACCCCTGTCGCTATTTTGGGAAAAAAAGTACATAAGTTGAGAAATCGAGAAGTACCCCTAATGTTAGTACAGTGGAGCCGACATGGTAGGGAAGAGGCTACTTAGGAGAGAGATGAAGAAATCATAGCTCAGTATTCGAACATTCCTAAGTAAGTAAGTCGAATTTCGAGGACGAATTTTTTTTTTAAAATAGGGGAGGTTGTGACGACCCAACCCTTTTTAATTACTTGAAACTTTTAAATTAATATTCATGAATAATGTTGCATCAAATATCTAGTTTACATTTTAAATGTGCGATTTACTCGCTTTAAGCATTTTATTTACTTTGAGTATCCGGGAACCGATTACGCCCCTAACTACGATAATGGAATATGAATGGACATCACGATGACATATTATGGATATTATTATGGAGTTTCAGACTTAAATTTTAGGATCGAGATTTTTAGACCGATTAAGTGAATTTTCGGAGATTTTCACTAAAGTGCTTATTTATATTTTTGGATTTAAAGACTAAAATTTCTAACTCACATTTTATTATTATTAGTGACCTTAAAAACGAGTTTCAATTAACTCTCAGGATTTTTAAAAATAATAATAGCTTACTTAAGGATTTTCAAAATACTAATTTTTATTAATAATTTTAAAAGAGGGCAAAATGGATTTTTCTACCCCAAGCCCTCTTGGTTTTTTTATAAAATCCCCTAACACACTCACTTCTTATTCACACCCCATACTTAGACAAAATACATCATTGTTAAGAAAGCTTCAAAGAGGTAAAGATTTCTTCATATTTTTCTTTAATTTTTGTCTTTTCATTTAAGTATGATAGGGTATTGATCTTATGCTAGAACTAATATTAAAAATATAAATTGATGGTGGTTACATGATGTTTAAAAACCTCATTATTAGACTTGAAATCTTTAGTTGAAAAAAAATTTAGAAATGATTTTTTTATTTCATTTTTCTATTGTGATTTGAAGAGAAGGAAAATATCTTTATTTCTGATAGAAATTTAACCCTATACAAAAATGAATTTGTGGATATTTTGAGCTATATTTGAACCCAAACCTTGTTTCCTACTTGTAGATCTATGTCTTATATTTCATTTGAAACCTGAATCATGTTAATTGAAGTTTTGTAGACCAAGTTATACCCCAAATAGTGAACTGTGCTAGAAATCCAAAAAAAGACGTATTCAATTCAGTAATATCACTTTTTGACCTATTTGTAGTAAGAATTTGTTTGATACATGTTTTTATCTTAATTTTGATGATTTTATTTTTACACCAAAACAATGTTTTTAATTGTTGTCCAAATACTCCTAAATGATTTAAAATGGTTTTAATATTTTAGGAGTATTTTTTCAAGTTTTATTTTAGATAAAATTGGACAACACTTTTAATGATTTTATGTTTACAAGTTTTTACTTCAAAACAAGGTTCTAAATGTTTTCTAAATACTCCCGATTGGTTTAAAATGTTTTTACTAAATTTTGGAGTATTTATTGAGTTTTATTTTCGACAAAAAATCGGACAACATTTTCTCGAAAGTCGAGGTCAAAGGTCGTAGTATTGCACTGAAGATGAATTTTAGAACAAAAATGAGACGAGAAGGGAAAAAGGCCGAGTCGATCGGTCGACCGGGCGTCGGCCGGTGGCGTCGGCCGTCGACACACCTGTCGGCCGTGCATCGGGAGCAAAACTTTGAAACAAAACTTCATCTCTTGGTTTTTAAGTGAGGGGGACCGGTTGGGGATGAGGTCGGCCGGTCGAGGTCTACGTTGAACGGTCACCCTGTTGTATTTTGCTATGTTTTCTTCAAGCGTCTATTTGCGCGACGGTCGCTCTATGTTTTGAATGACAAATTTTGACCGTTTGACAACAAACAATGTTAGGAATTTTATTGTTTAGATTTTGATGAATGCCATGTAAAACTTAGAATAGAAAGTTGGCACCCCAATTTTTGTTGTAAAATGCATTGTAACAATTAAATTTGGCCAAGGTAGTCAAGTCAAGTCGCCTACGCCCTAACATGCAAGAAGACAATCAAGACGGAAGGAAGGAAGACTCTGTGAAAGACATTTGAGTATGGCAAAGAAGAGTAGACGGGAACTCTATCAAGAAGCGGCTAAGATGCGGTGGTGGAGTATCGATCAAGTCAACTCAAGAAAAGCCAAGTCTCAAATTGAAGTGAGAAGAGTCATCCAATGATTGGAAGGCGACTCTAAGTCACCTGGGAAAGCAAGGAAATGCGTCAAGTCGAGATAGCGCAAAAGAACCGTTCACGAGTAAATCAAGAGATTTACTTAAACAAGTAATATCTCCATACCACCTTTCTCGGAGTGCTCGGTCCCGAGAAGCGTGCAAAAGGAATGAACCGATGGGAAGCACTACACCGTGTCGAGAACTCGAAAAGGTGAAAGAACAATTCATACGAGGAATTGGCAATTCCAAGGATCGCAACAAGACAAGCCAACGCATTGCGCAAGTGACTTTCAAAAATAAGCCTATCTCTTCAACGGGCAAATTTTTGAAAGTTCACTATAAAAGGCGAGTTTGTTTGAGAAGGAGGATGACACACATGTGAGATATACAAGCATATTAGAAAATGAAACATTCTCAATCCTCAAGCCTACATTACGAAGAACATCAATCCAACACTCACCTTGTGAAGGAAAGATAACTTCAATCGGTTGAAGAGGAAAATACGAAAACAAGGGGTCTACATTCCGGGAAGGATTGTAGGAAGGTTCAAGTTGAACCAAGTCTTAAGCTTTTGGAGGGCTTCGTGATCAAATCCAAAGAGCTTGAGCAAGTGAGTGTAGTAGCAAAGCATTTGCCGCCCCAGAAGAAGCCGAGTCGTCGAGAAGCTTGGTGAGTGATCAAGGCGTCTCGGATCGAGTCCCAAAGGATCAAGTCATTTGTGTGATCAAGACTTGTATACGGGATTATTACCACTTTGTAAACCGATCATTACCTAGTGGATTCCTCCAGGAGTTGGAGAAGAGAGGAGTAGAAGAATTACCCCATCTTGAACCTCTATAAAATTTCATTGTGTCATTTACTTTTCAAAGACTTTAATTCTTGCATTTTTAAGCTTTGCTTATATCTGTGATAAATTTGCTATCCACTTGATAATTTATAAGTACTAAACCAAGCACTAATTCTTGCTTAATCAAACTTAAGGGTGTTAAGTCTTCCATTGAAAACAAAACCACGGTCGAGTTAATTTAGAGCCAACGGTGAGTTACTTCATCAACGGCTCGGTTGAGTCGTTGAGAGATTAACTCTCTTGAGTGACTAAATTGATTTGTCCATCAAGGACACGGTTGTGTAGTATCAACTCGAATATTTTAAAAGGACTAAATCGAAAATTTGGTAAGGTTTATTCAACCCCCTTCTAAACCTTACACTTACACCCCTTGGGACCTACAAACAACATTTCCTTAAATCATGGAGTTGATTTCTAATGACTCTTTTCTTCAATTGTCTTGCAATGTTTTACAAAATTCAAGTCCCCAAGAGGAGCCTACCATGTACAAGACATCTCCTATAAATAGAGAAAGTTTTGGAGCAACCAATACAACAAGAGAGAACAACACAACACAACAAGATATACTCAAGCAAACCCTTGATCTTCTATTGTCATTATTCTTGTTGTAATTTGCCTAGCTTATCACTTTCACATCCTTGAGGTCTAGGCTATTCTTGATTACACTTCGCACTCAAATTGTATTATCCATTATTGAGTTGTAATCTTGATTTTTGGTTATCATTCAACACAAGATATCCTTGTGAGTGTTCTTGTGGTAAGAACACACTTGGGTGATCTAGGTGTTAGGTGTAAGAAGATTTGGTAATCTTCTTGTTGAGGTGTTGAAGAATTTGGTATTCTTCAAGGATGAAGATTGTGGTAATCTTCACAAGGTGTGTTGAAGATTGTGGTAATCTTCAAGAGAGATTGTGGTAATCTCAAAGGTGGTGTTAAAGAAGAGTGTGGTGCTCTTCAAGGTGTTGTTGTAAGTTGGTGTTGTATTAATTTTGGTAATTAATAAAATCTTTTTCTTTTTGAAATTCATCCGGATATCTTTGGGGTGGTAGAGGATTAGGCCCTAGGTGGGTTGAACCTCTATAAATCGACGTGTGTTGTTTACATTCCGCACCTTTATTATTGTCTTTGAGCATTCGGTTTGAAAAAGAGGGCAAAATCGAAAAGATTGAGATAATCTATTCACCCCTCTAGATTATCGCAGCCGCTTGGACTTACAAGTGGTATCAAAGCCAAACTCTTTGGCAAGCTCGTTTCAAATCGCGAGTGAAGAGAAATGATCGTCGGCTATGAATGACGCTCATCTTACCGGCACCTCCACCACCAAGCCACCACTATTTGATTCCAAAAATTTTATATTTTGGAAAGAAAGAATGGAATGTTATTTACAAGGTTGCGGGTTCGATATTTGGAATATCGTCATCAATGGAGAATCCATTCCAATAAAAGACACACCATACACCTCCAAAGCTCTCAAGGAGCTCAATGATGAAGAAAAGAACATATTGTAGGAATTCGACCGGCACATGAAGTATGGCAAAAATTAGAAGCCATCTATGGAGTATTTGCAAATGAAAGGAGTCAAACAAAAGCATCTACTTCTCAAAGGGATACTAGTTCAAATCTAAGGAACAAGCCTTTTACAACTTCCAACTATGAAGTAGTCGAACAATGTTTTATGGGCATCGAAGAAGAAAACGAGGTATGTCATAAACCCTCTACTTCCTATGATATTGTTATTCAAAATGATTATAGTGATTTGCAAAATGATTTTGATGATCTTCAAAATGGATTCCAAAATTTACTTGTTAAGTACAAAAATTTGAAAAAGGAATTCAATGTTTTGAAAAATGAAAAGGATAGTTTATTTACTTCCTATGAATCACTATCATGTGCTCACACCACCACACTCGACAAGGTTAGAAACCTTGAAAAACAAAATAGTACTCTTGTTGAGGATATGAATTGCATGAAAAATGATTTATCAAAATCAAACTTGAGTACCAATAAATTGCCCAATATTGTGAATGTTAATGGTTGTGATAATTTGAATAGTGAACTTGATCATGAGCTAATATTGTCAAGCATATGAAAAAGAATCGAGTTCCTATGCATGTTATATTACTTGCTTTTATTGCGGTAAGAAGGGACACGCCATAAACACATCGGGCTAGAAATAGCTCAAAATATTGTTGGAGACCTAAAAGTCTCAAAGCTAATCCCAAAGGACCCAAGCTTTGTTTGATACACGTTTTTATCTTAATTTTGATGATTTTATTTTATCACCAAAACAATGTTTTTAAAGGTTGTCCAAATACTCCTAAATGATTTAAAATAGTTTTAATATTTTCCGGAGTATTTCCTCAAGTTTATTTTTGATAATAATGGACAACACTTTTAATGATTTTATGTCAATGGGTTTTTACTCCTAAAAACAAGATTTCTAAATGTTGTCTAAATACTCCCGATTGGTTTAAAATGTTTTTACTAAATTTTCGGAGTATTTCTTGAGTTTTATCTTCGACAAAAATTGGACAATATTTACATCTCGTGTCGACCGGCCGCCCATAGGGCAACCCGCATACTGAAGATGTTTTTAGAAAGCAGAAAATGAGACGGAGGTAAAAACAAGCAGTCGACCGTCGCATCCCAGGCGTCGGCCGAGTCGGTCGGCCGGTCCCAACTGATCGGCCGGTACCTGCAAGTTTCATTTTGAAACAGATCAAAACCTCTTCATTTTTGATTAGGGAGACCGGTTGAAACAGGGTCGGCCGGTCGAAGCCTATGTCGGCCGCCTGTTGAAATTTTCAAAGTGATTCCCTATTTCTGTTATTTCGTGCGGCCGGTCGCCTGTGTATTGACAAAGACAAAAATATGACCGTTTTGACAGACACATTTCCTTAAATTGTGGGATTGATTTCTAACAGCTATATTCTTGATTTTAATTGTATTTTTCTGTAGATTTTCAATCCCCAAGAGGAGCCTATGCTTGATCAATCATCTCCTATAAATAGAGGAAGTTTTGGAGCAACCAACACAACAATTGAGATACTACACAACAAGATACACTTCAAGCAAAATACTTGGTCTTTCATTGTTATTATTCTTGTTGTAAAATTGCCTAGCTTATCACTTTCACATCTTTGAGGTCTAGGCTATTCTTGATTACACTTCGCACTCAAATTGTATTATCCATTATTGAGTTGTAATCTTGATTTTTGGTTATCATTCAAACACAAGATATCCTTGTGAGTGTTCTTGTGGTAAGAACACACTTGGATGATGTAGGTGATAGGTGCAAGAAGATTGTGGTGATCTTCTTATTGAGGTGTTGAAGAATTTGGTATTCTTCAAGGTTGAAGATTGTGGTAATCTTCACAAGGTGCCGTTGAAGGAAGATTGTGGTAATCTTCAAAGGGAGATTGTGTTAATCTCCATAGGTGGTGTTGAAGAAGAGTGTGGTGCTCTTCAAGGTGTTGTAAGTTGAATTTGTATTAATTTTGGTAATTAATAAAATTCTTTTTCTTTCGAAATCTATCCCGGATATCTTGGGGTGGTAGAGGATTAGGCCCTAGGTGGGTTGAACCTCTTTAAATCGGCGTGTGTTGTTTATTTTCCGCACCTTTATTATTGCATTTGAGCATTCGGTTTTAAAAAGAGGGCGAAATCGAAAAGATGGAGATAATCTATTCACCCCCTCTAGATTATCGTAGCCGCTTGGACTTACCAAAGTGGTATCGAGCCAAACTCTTTGACAAGCTCGTTTCACATCGCGAGTGAAGAGAAACGATCGACGGCTACTGACGAAGCTCATCTTTCCGCACTCCACCACCAAGCCACCACTATTTGATTCCAAAAATTTTAATTTTTGGAAAGAAAGAATGGAATGCTACTTACAAGGTTGCGGGTTCGACATTTGGAACATGTCATAAATGGAGAATCCATTCCGACGAAAGATTCACCACACACCTCAAAAGGCTTCAAAAAGCTCAATGATAAAGAGAAGAAAATCATCTCCTTAAACGGTAAGGCTTTGAATATTTTGTATTGTTCATTTACTTATATAGAATATGAACATATTGTAGGAATAAAATCGGCACATGAAGTATGGTAAAAATTAGAAGCCATCTATGGAGTATTTGCAAATGAAAGGAGTCAAACAAAAGCATCTACTTCTCAAGATCATACAAGCTCAAATCTAAGGAACAAGCCTCCTACAACTCCCAACTATGAAGAAGTTGAATATTGTTTTATGGGCATCAATGAAGAAAATGAGGTATGTCTTAAACCTCTACTTCATATGATATTGCTATTCAAAATGACATATAGTGATTTGCAAAATGATTATGATGAACTTCAAAATGAATTCCAAAGCTTACTTGTTAAATACAAAAATTTGAAAAAGGAATTCAATATTTTGAAAAATGATAAGGATAGTTTACTTACTTCCTATGAATCACTATCATGTGCTCACACCACCACACTTGACAAGGTTAGAAACCTTGAAAAAGAAAATAATACTCTTGTTGAGGATATAAATTGCTTGAAAAATGATTTATCTAAATCCAACTTAGTACCGATAAGATGACCGATATCATTGATTGTTGTGATAAATCGAAACTAGAACTTGATCATAAGCCTAAAGGTGTCAATCACATGAAAAAGAATCAAGTCTCTAAGCACATTGGTCACTATGCTCCTAGAATTATTACATGTTTTTATTGCGGTAAAAAGGGTCATACGGCTAATTTTTGTCAAGCTAGAAATAGCTCAATTATTGTTGGAGACCTAAAAGTCTCAAGACTAATCCTAAAGGACCCAAACACATGAGGGTACCACAAAATAATGTGTTATTAGGTACCGACGAAGTAATAATCGGAGAAAATTCATGCCACCAAGAAAACATCAAATGAACGTTTCATTTGATCAAAGAAGGAGAAACTATTCTCAACAAAGCCAACTTCCAAGAAGAGCGTATAATCAAAAATGGGAAGAACACAATCCTTGGAAATGGCAAATACATCATCAACAAGATGATTTTCAAAGAAGAAGAAACCATCAACAATGGGAAGGTAACCAACCTTGGAAATGGAGTAATCAAAGAAGTCATCATCAACAAAGTGACTTCTCAATGGGAAGATATCATCAACAATGGGAACGGCACAACTCATTGAAATGGCGTAATTGGTAACCCGTATCTCCCTATTTAAATATGCATTTTATTATTATGCATGCTTTTATTTGTGTCTTAATTGCAAAATAAGTTTTCAAATATTTATTTTTAAATTAAGGTCTTCAATATATACTTGTGCTTTTAAAAAATTTTTTTTTAAAAAGAAGACCTTATATGATGTTTTTAAAACTCTTGTGCATTTTTGTAGACTAAAGTGTGTTATCATCTTTTATGGATTTTTATGGCATGAGCTTACTTATGATATCTCTTGCTTTATACTTTTATCATTATGATTTGTGCTAGATATGTTTTAAGAATTGTGTAGGATACATATCTCATGCTCATTGGCTATTATGTCTTCAAGTTTCTTAAACCATCGAGGTACGTTCAATCGTATTTACCTTAAGACTCAATATCATACTTATTCACATATCTTTCAAGATATTTCATTTTGACCTCTTAAGTGCCTCTAAATGATTTTGCAAATATTTTCTCTAAAAAAAAAGGCACTACTTGTTAGTCTCGATTTTATCGAATATATGTTTTCCGAAACCCATATTTGTTGGATATAGTCCAAAATTATCTTTTGCAAAGTTTTAAAACTTTTAGGGTGAAAAATCGAATTTTGGAAAACTCGAGAGGGGAAAAGAAAAATTACAGGGACGGTCAAGCGGGGGCGGCCGTCGCACATCGACCGGCCGCCCCTACTTCGACCGTGCCGCCCGGACCATTTTTGAAACTTAATAACATTATGTCTTCTTCGCAAAAGCAGAACACAAAAATCCCCAAACCCTTGTTGAGCGAAAATTCATCCCCTTTCTTCAATATCTTCAATTCTTCATCAATTTTCACGATTCTTGTTGCTAATCTTCTCATTTTCACAAGAATCTTACATATATGGCACCTCCAAGAAATTCTACGAACGAAATCCTCAAAAGAGAGAAGGAGGCAAAGGGGAGAATCTTCTTCCAATCCCCAACAAGATGATATTCTACAAGGAGACTATCAAAATCGGCTACGGAAGAGGAGATTGTCGAATTAAGAGTAGGGGTTTCAAAATCGAGCATTGATTGGGACTCTAGTAAGTTATCACTCCTCTACGAGCCTCCCTCTAGAGCTAATAGATTTCGATTCTTAAATAAACTTGCGGAGGAACATTATGAGAATATTGGATTAAATGATAAGAAAATTGTGTGCACTCGTATGGTTCGTTTTCAAGATTTTCATGATGAATTTCCGGATATTAGAGCTTATTTTGAAATTCAAGGATGGGTTTCACTTTGGGATAATCCATGTTTGCACTATGATGATGAGCTTATAAAACTTTTCTATGCAAATATGTGGATTGTTGATGCTACGATAGATAATCCTTTGGAACTTCACACATTTGTTAATGGTAGACATTTTTCATGGACATTGGCCGATATTTGTAATCACTTTAACGTGCCAAATGATGGAGTGGTCAATGTGGATTGCGCTCATTGGGATGATAACGTTTTCGGTGTTTCACTAGATGATGTGAAAACCTTTTTAGGAGTATATCCCGAAGTGACATACTCGGCAATGCCGCCAAATTATCGGATTATATCTATCATTTGCTCCTATTGTGTTTGTGGAAAGGAAGTAAAACTTCCAAGTAATCTCGAACTCTTTCTCACCTATAAGATTGTTCAAGGAGAAAGAGTAAATTATGGGGCAATTTTTGTATATTGCTTATTGGAATCTAGAAAGCTTACCAAGAAAAAATATACCTTGGGAAATTTGATTTGCCGACTCTTATACTTATCGGGATACCCGGAAAATGAAATGAATACCGAAATTCGTCACAATGATTTTGATAATGCCAATATTCTACAAATGGTAAGAATGCGACGACATTTACCACGGGTTCCTACCAAAGCCGCTAGGGCGTGCTCGACATCAACAACAACCTCGGGATGATTTCTTTAATGACAATGAGGTTGAAAATATTGGAAGAGGTGAGTTTGACGAACAAAGAGATGATGAAGAGGAAAATGAAGAAGAAAATATGGGAAATGAACAAGAAATAAGGGAGGAAGAAAATGAGGAAGGAGATGAAGACGAGTTGGATGTTGAAGATCTAAATCTCAAAAGAGAATGGCCAAAGTGGAAAGAGAAACATTTAGAGACGTGGCCTCTCTTAGAAAAGAGATCCGGGTTGTGAAAAAGGAAAATTCTAGTTTGAAAAAGTCTATCGGCAAATTGAAGAAATTCATCAAGGACCTTATTCCGGAACTTGCTTCTCCTCGGATGAGGAATGATGTCCCCACCCCTTTACTTTCTAGCATTTTCATTAATGTTGCTTTGTATTGTGATGAACTTTTGTAAAACTCATTTGAACTAATGAAATTTGCTTGTTTTCTTAAAGGGTTAAAATTGCAAGTTGATAATGACTTGTGGATGATCATGATTTTGATGGAGTATTTGATGGTAAAAATACTCTAATTTAAGCATTGTTTGATAATTGGTATGAAGTAATTGATGGTAAAAGTGCTTTTCTTAATGCTTTGATCCTTATGCTTAGATGGATATGTTGGGACATTTGTACATGTATTGTTTAAAGCATGACTTATTACTTGATGGATGCTCTAATTTTTTGGCATTTGTAATGCCTTGATCATTCTTAGCTTATCTCAATTGGGTTGAACCCTTGAGAATCTACTACGAGCTTTCTATTTGATGAACAAATTGTTGCATATGGTGCATATGATCTTTTTGAGATTTGGAATGAGGTTGATTGATGATATGAAAATTTTTGGGTTGAAACCTTTACAATGACTATATGCAAAGGCCTTTATTTCTCACGCACACAAGGTGTTTGTTGAAATGTCGCAATGAAACTTTCAACTTCTACATGATTCTCTTGCTTCAAAATGTCGTAAAATCTTTTTGAAATCATGTTTTTAGCTTACTAATGAGCTTATGGATCTCTTATGTTTCAATTCTCTCATTTTCCTTGGATTATTATGCTTTAATTGCTCAACGGTTATTAAACCGTCCCTTTGCGCGCTTTGATATTATTGTATGGTGTTTTCACCATCCTAACATTCTTTTGATGATTCCAAAGGGGAGAAAAACAGGATATTGGCTCATTAGCTCAAAGAAGCTAATAAAAGCTTGTCATAAAAGCTATAAGCTATGGCTCATAAAAGCCATAAGTTGTGATTCGTTTTTAGTCCAATTATTGCTTGATGGACTTATATTATTGTCTAATGATGTTTTGTGGCGGGGAGCTTATAAGCTCTTGAACAAATTGTAAAAGCTAAAGCTTTTAGCTTATGGATAATTGTTTTTACATTATTCTTGATATCTTGTTGATAGGGGAGCTTGTGCTTATTATTGAAAAATATTTACTCCTACTTGGTAGCTTTAATATCTTTGGAAATTTGGGTTGCTTCCAAACGGTCAAATGTTTTTACCGGAAAATCATTTCTAAAAATTACTCTCTTAGTTTGTGTAAAAATTGTTTTGGTTTGTAATCATCAAAAAGGGGAGATTGTTTGATACACGTTTTTATCCTAATTTTGATGATTTTATTTTATCACCAAAACAATGTTTTTAAAGGTTGTCCAAATACTCCTAAATGATTTAAAATAGTTTTAATATTTTCCGGAGTATTTCCTCAAGTTTATTTTTGATAATAATGGACAACACTTTTAATGATTTTATGTCAATGGGTTTTACTCCTAAAAACAAGATTTCTAAATGTTGTCCAAATACTCCCGATTGGTTTAAAATGTTTTACTAAATTTTCGGAGTATTTCTTGAGTTTTATCTTCGACAAAAATTGGACAACATTTCGTCTCGTGGTCGACCGGTCGCCCTATAGGGCAACCCGTACTGAAGATGTTTTTAGAAAGAAAATGAGACGGAGGTAAAAACAAGCGGTCGGCCGGTCGCTCAGGCGTCGGCCGGTCGGTCGGCCGGTCGCCCAACGGTCGGCCGACCGGTACACTGCAAGTTTCATTTTGAAACAGATCAAAACCTCTTCATTTTTGATTAGGGAGACCGGTTGAACAGGGGTCGACCGGTCGAAGCCTATCTCGACCGGTCGCCTGTTGAAATTTTCAAAGTGATTCCTATTTCTCTTATTTCGTGCGACCGATCGCCTGTGTATTGACAAAAAAATATGACCGTTTGACAAGAGACACATTTCCTTAAATTGTGGGATTGATTTCTAACAGCTATATTCTTGATTTTAATTGTATTTTTGTAGATTTTCAATCCCCAAGAGGAGCCTATGCTTGATCAATCATCTCCTATAAATAGAGGAAGTTTTGGAGCAACCAACACAACAATTGAGATACTACACAACAAGATACACTTCAAGCAAAATACTTGGTCTTTCATTGTTATTATTCTTGTTGTAAAATTGCCTAGCTTATCACTTTCACATCTTTGAGGTCTAGGCTATTCTTGATTACACTTCGCACTCAAATTGTATTATCCATTATTGAGTTGTAATCTTGATTTTTGGTTATCATTCAAACACAAGATATCCTTGTGAGTGTTCTTGTGGTAAGAACACACTTGGATGATCTAGGTGATAGGTGAAGAAGATTGTGGTGATCTTCTTATTGAGGTGTTGAAGAATTTGGTATTCTTCAAGGTTGAAGATTGTGGTAATCTTCACAAGGTGCCGTTGAAGGAAGATTGTGGTAATCTTCAAAGGGAGATTGTGGTAATCTCCAAAGGTGGTGTTGAAGAAGAGTGTGGTGCTCTTCAAGGTGTTGTAAGTTGAATTTGTATTAATTTTGGTAATTAATAAAATTCTTTTTCTTTTCGAAATCCATCCCGGATATCTGGGGTGGTAGAGGATTAGGCCCTAGGTGGGTTGAACCTCTTTAAATCGACGTGTGTTGTTTATTTTCCGCACCTTTATTATTGCATTTGAGCATTCGGTTTTAAAAAGAGGGCGAAATCGAAAAGATGGAGATAATTTATTCACCCCCTCTAGATTATCGTAGCCGCTTGGACTTACAAGCACTTGAGGGTACCACAAAACAATGTTATATTAGGTTCGTGAAATAATAATCAAAGAAAATTCATACCGCAAGAAGACATCAAATGACCATTTCATTTGATCAAAGGAGAAAACACCTTCAACAAAGTCATTTTCCAAGAAGAGGAAATAATCAAAAATGGGATGAACAAAATCCTTGGAAATGGCAAAGACATCATCAACAAGATGATTTTCCAAGAAAAATACACTTTCGAAAATGGGAAGGCCACAATGCTTGGAAATGGAGCAATTGGAGAAACCACCATCAACATGAAGATTTTCAAGCGGGAAGATATCATCAACAATGGGAATGACACAACCCATGAAAATGGCGTAATTGGTCAACCGTATCTCCCTACCTACATATGCATTTTAATTTAGTATGCATGTTTTTATTTATGAGTTTTATTATTTAAAAATTAAGGTCTCCTATATATATTCGTGTTTTTAAAATTTTTGAAAATGAGACCTTACATGTTATTCTTAAACTCTTATGGATTTCTATTACGTAAGCATTTTATTGTGATATCTCTTATTGCTTGGCCTACACTTGTGCTATCATATCTTGTGGAAAATTTGTTTAAAGAATTGTGTAGGTTATATATCTCATATTCATTGGCTATCGTCCATTTCTTCATCAAGAGATTCTTAAACCATCGAGGTATGTTCACTCGTATTTTTCTTAGTACTCGATATTGTGTTCATGTCATGTTTATGCACATGTCTTTCAAAATATTTCATTTCAACCCCTTAAGTGCCTCTAAATGATTTTGTAAATTTTTCTCAAAAGGGCACTACTCGCAAAATCTCGTTTTTCTAGAATATATGTTTTATCGAAACTCGTATTCGTCGGATTTAGTCCTCGATTACATTTTTGCAAAGTTTTATAACTTTTGGGGTGAAAAATCGAATTTTGGAAAATTCTGAAGAATGAAAAATTGCCTGGGACGGTCAAGGCAGGGGGCCGCCGTCGCCGCGCGTCGACCGGTCGCACCCTACCTCGGCCGCCTGTGCCAAATTTTTGGTTAAAACCCGTCTGTCTTCATTTTAAGAAACAGAACAAATCTTCTTCAAACCCTCGCACTCGCAGAGCTCTCACCCCCTTTCTCTATAATCCTCAATTCTTCATCAATCTTTGTGATTCTTGTTGCTAATCCACTTCTTTTTGCAAGAATTTTACATATATGGCACCTCCAAGAAATTCTACCGGTCAAAATCCCACCTCCAAGCGAAGAAAAGGCAAGAAGAAGTTTAACAAAGGGATATTTGAGCTACTCAAAGGAATGTGGCTCAAGAACATGACGACATTCAAAATCCTGTACTCTCCAAGCCCCAAATTGCCGAGCTCCGCATGAATAATTTCGTTTAAAAATTGCCGTTGACGAAAAGTAAGAAATCTCTAATACCGTTAGCTCCCGTTCTAATAATGTTTTAGATTTCATCAACAAATATGCGGCGTGGTACTATGAAGATTTGGAAATGGGTGGAAAATCGATTGCTCGCACTAAAATTTGTCGATTTAATTCGTTTACAAATGAATATCCTACTATTAGAGGATTCTTTGAAGAGCAAGGTTGGATGTTTTTGTGGGAGCATGCATATGTTTTATATGATGATGATATTATTCTACACTTTTATGCAAATATGTGGGTGGAATATGATGATAATAGGAAGCCTATTGCATTAAATTCGTTTGTAAGGGGTCGTCATTTTAGGTGGACTCCTAATGAAATTTGTCGGCTTTTACATGTAAGAGAAGGTGGTTGGGACTATTTTTCTTGTGCAATTTGGAATGATGAGATGTTTGGGGTTTCTATGAAAGAAGTCAAGACTTATTTGGGCGTATGGCCAAAATATTCATTGTTGGCGATGACTCTTGAGCACCGGATTATATCTGTTATTGTCGCCTATTGCATATGTGGAAAAGCGGGAAAATGCCTAGCAACATGGACTATTTTTTTACTTATAAGATTGCTAGAAGGGAACCGCTTAATTTTGGCGCTATTCTTATTCAATGTCTAATTGAGTCTATTACTCAAGGAAATAAGAAGTTTGTTATGGGCAATTGGAATTGCAAACTTCTTATACAATCGGGACTACCATCGTCGGAGTGTAATTCAGAGGTATTTCAAAATGACTTTGACATTGATAACATCTCCCAAATGGTCACTATGCGCAAAAATATGGACATTCGACCAACTAAAATGGCTAGAGGAAGAGGCAAGGTTCCACATCCGAAAATCCAAACGACTTCTTTGATGATGCCGAGGCCGCAAGATTGGCGGAGGAGGGCGAACCGAGCAATCCGGAGGGTAATACCGGTGCTCAACCATCTAGGAGATACACCCAAGCCGAGTATGATGATCTAAGAACATATCATGAAGCTATGTATGAGACTTTGGAGCAAAAGACCTCCAAAATGCAAAAATCAATCGGCAAATTGAAGAAATTCATCAAAGATCTTATTCCCGGAACTTGCTTCTCTTCGGACGAGGAATGATGTCCCCACCCCTTTATTATATTAGCATTTTCTTTCTTGTCCATGTTGTTTTGTATTTCTATGAACTATCTTGTAAAACTCTAAATTGCACTAATGAGATTTGCTTGTTTTCTTGAAAGGGTTAAAATAGCAAGTTGAAAATGGCAATTGGATGATCATGATATTGATGGAGTATTTGATGGTAAAAATACTCTAGTTTGGCATTGTTGGTATGAAGTACTTGATGGTAAAAGTGCTTCTCTTAATTTTTGATGCCTTGATCATTTTAATGGATGATTTGGGACATTTGTAATGTCTTATATGCATTGTTTGATGCTTGACATGTATCACTTGATGGTTTTATATTTTTGCTTGATGGCATTCGTAATACCTTGATCTTTTTGGCCAAAATTATCTCAATTGGGTCGAACCCTTGAGAATTTACTTTGTTAGGCCTATTATTTGTTGCATATATGTTAAAAATTGCTTTTGGTGATGATATGAAAAACTTGGCTAAATATACTTTACAAGGGCTATATACATTTTCTTCAAATTTTGACACCCGCCAAGTGTTCGATAAAATGTTTCAATGAAAGATTCACCACTTACATGATTCTCTTATTTTCAAATGTCTTAAATTCTTGTTGAGATCGTGTTTTGACAAACAAAACGAGCTTATGGACATTTTTTGACACATTTTTCCCATTTTTTGATTTCTAAGCTTAATTCTTTCAAAAGGTTGATAAATCGTATTGTTGGCACATTTTGATAAACTTGTATGATGTTTTTATCATCCTAACATTCTTTTTGATGATTCCAAAGGGGGAGAAACAGGAAATTGGCTCGTTAGCTCAAAGAAGCTAATAAAAGCTCGTTATAAAAGCTATAAGCTATGGCCTCTTAAAGCCATAAGTTGTGGGCTATACTTAGTACAATTGTTGCTTGATGAACATAAATACTTGTCTAATGATGATTTGTTAACGAGAGGAGCTTATAAGCTCTTGAAAAAATGTAAAACCTAAAGGGCCTGTTTGTTTATGTTTCCATGGTCCATTTCGGTTTACGGAGTTGGAAATAGAATTTTGAGAATTTATTGGTTTCGTGTGGAAATTGGGATTGTGTTTGGATGAATAAATTGAAATGTGTTTATGTAGGGTTGGAAATGAGATTTCATTTTGGTTTGAGTAGTTTTGAAATATTATTTTATGTATATAATAATTGAAAAGTTGGTAGTGGTGGGGTCCACTTTAATATTTTAATTTGAATATATAATATTATATTTGTAAGATTATAGTTGGTGGGTCCCATTAGATAGTTATAATTTAAAAATATTAATATTTTAAGTAGATAAAGTTGATAATGGTGGGTCCCACATATATAATTGGGTTTAAATATGAAAATAGTGATTGATAAGTAATGATGAGTGATGTAGGATAGTGTATAGGTTTGAGAATAGAAATTATAGGTTTGAGATGTTGTTTTATGTTAAAAATAGAAAATGAAAATGATGATTTCCATTTGAAATTTTATGAACAAACATGATTCCACTTTTATGTATAGTTGGAAACTGGAAAGAGGCCATTGGAAACATAAACAAACAAGACCAAAGCTTTTAGCTTGTGGTTCATTGCTTTTACATTATTCAAGATGTGCTTATTGATAGGGGGAGCTTGTGCTTATCTTTGGATATATTTACTCCCTTACTTGGTTGCTTATGTATTTTGGAAATTTTGGTTGCTTCAAAACGGTTAGATGTTTTTACCGGAAAATCGTTTTTAAAATTGTCCTCCTAATATTTCAAAAAATTGTTTTGGTTTGTAATCATCAAAAAGGGGGAGATTGTTTGATACATGTTTTTATATTAATTTTGATGATTTTATTTTTACACCAAAACAATGTTTTTAATTGTTGTCCAAATACTCCTAAATGATTTAAAATGGTTTTAATATTTTTCGAAGTATTTCTTCAAGTTTTATTTTAGATAAATTGGACAACAGTTTTAATGATTTTATGTTTATAAGTTTTTACTTCAAAACATGGTTCCTAAATGTTGTCTAAATATTCTCGATTGGTTTAAAATGTTTTTACTAAATTTTGGAGTATTTATTGAGTTTTATTTTCGACAAAAAATGGACAACATTTTGCTCTCGAGGTCAACCGATCGCCGTATAGGGCAACCCGTACATGAAGATGAATTTTAGAACAAAAATGAGACATAAGGGAAAAAGGCGGTGTCGGGTCGCCGTCGACAGGGCATCGTCGACGGTGACGTTGATCGGTCGACACCCGTCGACCCGCACAGGAGCAAAACTTTGAAAAAGAACTTTATCTCTTGGTTTTTTATGTGAGGGGGACCGGTTGGGGATGAGGTCGACCGGTCGAGGTCTCGTCGATCGGTCAAGGTCTACGTCGTCGATTGGTCGCCTGTTGTATTTTGCTATGTTTTCTTCAAACGCGTCTATTTGAGCGACGGTCGCTCTATGTTTTGACAAAATTTTTGACCGTTTGACAACAGACAACATTTCCTTAAATCATGGAGTTGATTTCTAACAGCTCTTTTCTTCAATTGTCTTGCAATTTTTTACAGAATTCAAGTCCCCAAGAGGAGCCTATCATGTACAAGACATCTCCTATAAATAGAGGAAGTTTTGGAGCAACCAATACAACAAGAGAGAACAACACAACACAACAAGATACTCAAGCAAACCCTTGATCTTCTATTGTCATTATTCTTGTTGTAATTTGCCTAGCTTATTACTTTCACATCCTTGAGGTCTAGGCTATTCTTGATTACACTTGCACTCAATTGTATAATTCATTATCGAGTTGTAATCTTGAATTTTTGGGTTATCATTCAACACAAGATATCCTTGTGAGTGTTCTTGTGGTAAGAACACACTTGGGTGATCTAGGTGTTAGGTGTAAGAAGATTTGGTAATCTTCTTGTTGAGGTGTTGAAGAATTTGGTATTCTTCAAGGATGAAGATTGTGGTAATCTTCACAAGGTGCCGTTGGAGATTGTGGTAATCTTCAAGAGAGATTGTGGTAATCTCAAAGGTGGTGTTGAAGAAGAGTGTGGTGCTCTTCAAGGTGTTGTTATAAGTTGGTGTTGTATTAATTTTGGTAATTAATAAAATCTTTTTCTTTTTGAAATCCATCCCGGATATCTTTGGGGTGGTAGAGGATTTGGCCCTAGGTGGGTTGAACCTCTATAAATCGACGTGTGTTGTTTACATTCCGCACCTTTATTATTGTCTTTGAGCATTCAGTTTGAAAAAGAGGGCAAAATCGAAAAGATGGAGATAATCTATTCACCCCCCCTCTAGATTATCATAGCCGCTTGGACTTACAGAATTGGGACTTTCTTGTCGGGAAACATTTGTAGATAATTATCTTAGATTTCTAACGGTGTAAGAATCACATAATTGGATGTTTCGTTAAGGAGATATCGCTGAATTACGAAACCTGCTAAAACAAAGAATTGTCTTCCAAATTTGGTGTTCTTGGTTAAATATAAAGATTATGTGTAATTGGTGAAGTGTGTGAAAAAAAAACTTATAAAATGAGTGTAGTGTGTGTTCTTGGTGTTCTTGGTAAAATTTAAAGAATTGTGTGTTCTTGGTGTAGTGTGTGTAAGAAGGATGAAAAAACTCAAATTTTCAATAGTGTTAGATATAGATTTAATCCTTGAATTAAGGAGATATGTTGGGATATTTTGTAAGTTGATGGTGATGTTAGTAGGTTGTAGAGTAGGATAGAGTTATGAGGTGGAAAGTGGTGAGGTGACGTAAAGTAATATTTTTGGAAAAACGTGAAATTTTAACCGAGATGTGACGATACTAAGATATTTTTGAGATTTTTCGACATGACGTATTATTTTAAATAAGTCGAGATTTTAAATTCAATTTATGATTTTATAAATTAGGGGTTCCATTAATCGGAAATTTTATCTAAAACGAGACGTTAGTCAATTAATTATTTTTAGGTAATTAATTAAAGATTAATTGAATTTAATTAGTCATACTTTGACTTTGACTTTTTTATGTTGACTTTGACTTTGTCAACTATTATTTTTAAATTTTTTAAAAGAGAACCGAACACCCGATTCTATTAGGATACTTGACTTTAAGGAACGTATTAGACTGTACTTAGTCTAAGAGACTAAATTACTCGATGATTATATCATTTGTCCTATGTCATTAAGTCAAAGAATTTAATTGTGTTAGGTGCGGTGCAATCAGATACGGTCTCATACAATCAATTTCATCACTAGCATTCTATTAAACTTCAAATTGGGTAAACTTCTGATTTTATAAGCATGTCGTACTGTTATACTATATTTGTCAACTCTTTATAATTTCTAAAAATATGTGCCGCCAACGGATGGGGGATATGTACGAGAAAAGGCCGAGAGCCATATGTAAGCTACCAACGAGTGGGGATGACCCTTCGGTGTCAGAAAAGGCCGAGAGTTATATGTATGCTGCCAATGGGTGGGGATACCCCTCGGTGTCAGAAAATGATTTTTATTACATTATCATTGTTTGACCTATATAGTGTAACTACGTACGTTTTCCACTGAGTTTCACAACTCGCGCCTTCAAATGTTTATACATTTCAGATAATGATGATGAACCGGGAGCTGAGGCGTAGGGGTCTGGGAACATGGGGCGTTGTTCTATATTTCCCAAATATTTACATGTGATTTGAGTAAACAAATTATGGTTGATATAATATGAATTTATTAATGTGTAACTCTTATCAAATCATTATCACCTTTGTTACTCTTAAGTTTATTTAAGAAATTTTTAAGCCCACATTTTAGTAATTAAATTATTATTTTTATGCTTCCGCAAACTATTTATAAATACTCAAGTGTACCACAGTAATGTTTCTAATCGAAATGGGTTCGAGGCGTTACAATCTTCTCCCCTGCAAAACATGAATCAGTAAGAAAAAAAACACTGCAACAAAAAACAATCCATCATATCTACAAATTATTGAGCAAGAACAAGGTGTACACCATGGGGGAAGAGTATGCTCATTCACACCAAAGTGACATGTCAATAGACAATCCAGATAAAAACAGCGATTTGAAGCAGTGGGTGCTGGTATGTGCAATTCTCTTACAAAAATAATAATTCTACAACTCTGCAATATTATCTTCAAATTCTGGAAAACCAAATTGTTTGCGACTTGATTATTCAATACATCTTCAAATACCATAATAATTGGCATGTAATTTGGGTTTTTTTGTGTATAATTTATAAAAAAAAGATGAACATTTAGTTCAACTTTGAAAAACACGGCTATGGTGAAAAGTTACAATGCAACTTTGCCCAGCGAGACAAATGATGCATATATAGTATTTGTCTTATGTATATATAATGTATACATAAAGCACAATTAGTGTAATTTGATCATGTATACATGAATCTTCTTGTACTCTGAAACCTATGTTGGTGTATACATATACATATGATAGTGTAAAGATAAGCATACAATAGTGCATGTTTTGATGTTATTTGATAGAGTACGCCTAGATGCTTATTTAGGTATAAAATTGTACTCTGGAAGCATATTTTGGTTTATATATATGCATACGATGGTGCAGGGATAAACATACAATGGTGCATGATTTGCTGTTTATTTGAGAGAGTAAGCCTTGATGCTTCTTTTGGTATAAATATACATACAATATGGTGCATATATAATGGAACAATGGTGCATTTTTTAGGCTGTTGTTTGAAAAGGTGTGCAAATTTAATAAGCCATGAAATAAACGTTGTAGTTTTGTGCTTGTTTGTACTTTACACATTGCATAATATTACAAAATTTAAGCAGATTTTATTGATGAAAATATCCAACATGTTGAAGTGCGAGAACGCATAGTATTAGCTCACGAACAAGAGAAGTGACATGTTGGTGGCAATGATGCACTATTTGAGACTTATTGCGGCTCTAGCTCTCAAATGGACATCTCAGTATTGCCACCACAACAATCACGTAACAAGGGCAGCATGAGCCGAATTAAAAGCAGGATACAGGTGACAAAATTGTATTACACAACAACCGTACATGTCCCGAGCAACCAACAGAATGAGAAACCCCGTTTTCACCAATTTTCAATATTATACTATGCAAAAACTCAGTACAATACAATGTCAAAGCTTTAATGGTTAAAATTGTTGTGTACAATTGCATTGCTCAATTCATCATTATATGTGTACCAAGTTACTATTAATTATTCACTATTTCATCATTAAATGCACCAAAATAATTTGTCTTTAATTTTTGGTATTTTTATTATAAATTGAACCCCCATTTCCAACAAGTGTAATATACTGCAAAAATCCAGAACAAATACAATGTGCATATTTCAATGGTGATTTTTTTTTTCAATGTTTATCACTACTGTGTGCCAAATTACTATTAAATGTTTACCACTTCGTCGTCAATTATACACCCAAAATTAATAGGTCTTCCAAATTTGTGTATTTTAAACGAATCCCCATTGTATTACAAAAAATGCATCATAATAGTATTAAGAGTGCACATAATACTTCAAAAATATGCACTAAAAATGTCATTAACACTTGTAAATAAAACAAAGCTTGTTGATAACATATATACACCAAAAGGTGCTAAAAATGTACCATAATGCTATTAATTGTGCACTATTTCTTCACTAACTATACACCACAAATAATCACATTTGAAAATATAACAGACATATTATATCCATGCACTGGTAAAAATACACCAAAATGTTATTAAATGAGCATTGAAATTTCATAGTCTAATCTAATATACTACGCTTAAAACGTACTTAGAACACCCCATCTAATAAAACACACAAATGTCCATGTAAATTCTACTTGTCATCAATTTTTTTAGCCAAATCAAGAACCCTGCCTTCTCTTGGTTCAGGTCATGCATTAGAATTGCATGGTAGTATATTTGTCCTCAACTTAGGTAGTACAGATTTTGCTTCTGATTTGGCAGCCTTAGACCTCTTATTAACATTACGTCCACCATCGTCCGGCCCTGCAGATGTTGGTCTTTTCTGTCTCTTTTAGCCATATAAAATTCTCAACCTGGTATTAACAACATGAACATTCGTAAGACAAAACTCAATAATCAGGCATCAATAAAATACACAATCAAAAAACTAATTGTGCATTGTATGAACCTTATTTGTATACTAGAATAAAACTTATTAAACACCATGTGATGTTGATGCATTTCATGGACTACATATGCACATGACCAAACCTAGCAAATGCACCAAAACACATCTTTCATTGCATAATAACAATACTAAATATGCATCAATACATATATTCATGGCTCATTCATTTTTTTCAATGCATATAGGGGTTAAAACAACACCACACTAGAAGTAACTATACATCAACATATAACTAAAAGTGCATCATTCTTAAGTAAATTGTACATCCAAAAACAAAGAAAGAATCACAAAAATAGAGCATGATATACTAACACAATTCACGAAAGCAGGTTTCAAAAACATAAAAAACAACAACATATGCACATGACCGAACCTAGCAATGCACCAAAACATATCTTCATTGCACAATATCAATACCAAATATGCGCCAATACTAAGACAACACCACACTAAAAGTAAATATACATCAAAATATAACTAAAAGGTATCATTCTTCAGTAAACTGTACACCAAAAAAAAACAAAGAATGACTTGCAAACATAAAGCATGGTATACTAACACATTTCACAAAAACAGGTTTCAAAAACATTAAAAAAAAAAAACATTTTGCAAACAAACTACATACATGCACATGACAATCATAACTTCCCCCCTAACATAAAACATTACACCACCCAATAACTAAAATTACATCATTTTATAAAAATTTACACCAAAAAATCCTCCAACAAAGATGCCCTGGTTTGCACAAAAATATTCCCAGAAACAAAAAAAGAAACCATAAAATCGCCCGAACAATCGAAAAATCAAACCTTAGATACTTCAAAAAAAACAAGAATGTCTAATCTCTTAGTAAAACGGACTTCAAATATCCAAAATCCACAGTTGAATGGTTCAGAAAAAAGTGCCAAAACATGTAAAGAAAAAACCCTTACTACCAAATTTTGAACCAAAACTGAAATAAAATTCAACCAACACTTACCTGAACCAACTATTTGAAGAATCAAAATCACCCTCTGTGCGGAATATGTGGCTATGTTGACAACTTGTGAAGAACTTCGAAAGAAAAGAAATGGAGAAAGAGAAGGAGATACAGTCGATGAAATAAAGAGAAAGAATGAGAGAGAAATAAAATTGGGAGTTTTTGTTTGTGCGAAAACCTGAGAACTGAAAAACAGGAATCAATCTAATTGAAATCCCAAAAAAATTGCTATGATGGGGAGTTACCAAAAGTAACTGATTTAATTTGTGTAAAAAATGACATTTATGCCCTTAATTGAGCGAAATTAAACTAAAAAAAAAAGAAAATTTGAAAAAAGTTGGGCCTTTAGATTTGTCAAATTAATGGATTAGATTGATCCACACTGCCACACGGTAAGTCCCCTGCCACATTTGATCCTATACATATATATATATATATATATATATATATATAGAAATAGGATCAAATGAGACCAGATAATTAGAGTGAGACAGTGTGGACTAATCCTGGCCACAAATCTGTAATTTTAGATGGTTGGGATTTATCCAATTTAATAATCATTTTCAATTTATTTTAAATCAAATAAGGATAGATTGGTCATTTTAATTATTCTCCATCAAGCCTGATATTAACAATTGGTTGAGTGCGGTTTTGTCGTACGAGCAAAATGTTGAAAACTATTAAGGAACTCGGCAACAATGCTCTTGCCATTGTCTCGCAAGTTTTGTCAATACTTTCGACACTTCAAGAACCGAGTGCCCACCGAAAACTCGTGGGATTGGATGAGCTCGGATACCCAATGTCGATGAATGCAGAACATCACAGAATGTTGAAAGCTGATGGAACGAAATTTACGCCTAATTTGACCGTGGCAAAAGACGGCAGCGGAAAATTTACGACGATTTATGCGGCTTTGGATGCAATGCCTGAGAAATACTCGGAGGTATATTCTTGCCTCTGTTTTATGAGAAACGTCAATTTGAGTATTTGACTATCTTTTTTAAGGGACAATTACATGGGGAAAAACTAACATTTGGGCTAATTACAAAAGAAAAAAATCACAAAAAAATCGTTGAAGTTTTATTATGTATTATACTTTGACCCCTTCTTAAGTAATAATATTTCAAACACCTCTTTTAAATTTGTGAAAATATTAAATCAAACCTTAGGGAGGTTTTGTAATTTTGAAACTTGTATAGAGATTTTTGTAATTACACCAAAACTAGGGTAGTTTTCATAATTATCCCTCTTTTTTAATGATTGTTTGTTGATTTTGTGACATTTCATTTGCTGATCTGCATATGGTCTGAATTGTTGATGATACAGATATGTGATTTATGTTAAAGAAGGTGTTTATGACGAGAGTGTGATGGTTACCAAGAAAATGGTAAATGTTACAAGATATTTTTGAAGTTTCAGAATAAAGTACAGGATCGGAGGATTGGTGAAGAAGACGATGCTGGCGTGGAGAAAACGAGGACCTACTAGTAGGCAGTGAGGATTATTGTACACTTAGATGTTTTTCGATGTATACTTAGATGTGTTTTGATGTATAAATAGTCGATGTATACATTTATGTTGTTGTATACTTATTTTTTTGTTGTATACTTATATGTGATTTATTGTATACTTATATGTGTTTTGTTGTACACTTATATTTTTGTTTGACAATTATAATATGCAGTAAAATTATGTTAAGCATACAGCAAAATAGTGTTAAGTATACATCAAATATATGCTAAATATACAGCACAATAATGCGCGTGATTTTCTCTCTCTCTGATTGATTTACTTAATCCATGATCCCCACATGTTAATGAGTGTGATTCTCTCTATATAAATGATTCCTTAATTAATGGTCCCCACATATTTTTGTTTGACCATTTTAATATACAATAAAATTATGTTAAACATACAGCAAAATAGTGTTAAGTATACAACAAATCATTGATAAGTGTACATCATACTACATGGCAGAGCACATGCGTGATTTTTTTTTCTCTCAGTAGCGATTTTCTCCTCTCCCCACGTGATTTTTTCTCCCTAATAACGATTCCATATTTGGATGGTCCCCACATGTTTGTTTTAACAATTATACCCTTATTTGCCTTAATTAAATGTTTAATATAATTTTAGCCCCTATTTATCTTAGCCATTGATATAGATAAGGGAGGGTTGAGATGAGTTCACATTGTCTCACTATAATATGTGGTCTCATTGTAACCCCCCTATATATATATATATATATATATATATATATATATATATATGGAGGATCCAATGAGACCACATTTTATGGTGAGACAAAGTGTGGACTAATCTCAACCCTCCCCCATTTACATCAAAGACTAGGAATAATTTGGAATAATAATACATTATCCATTTAATTAAATACAAAAAAGGTAAAATTGTCAAAACAAACATGTGGGGGACCGTCCAAATATGGAATCAGTTATTTGGAGAGAGAAAATCACGTGGGGAGAGAGAAAATCACGCATGTGCTCTGCCATACAGTATATTGTATATTTATCATATATTTATTATATACTTAACACTATTTTACTGTATATTTAACATAATTTTACTGCATATTAAAATGGTCAAACAAAAACGTGTGGGAACCGTGAATTAAGGAATCAGTTTGATTGACTTGTATTTTGCATGTATTTTGGGCTTAATATTGGCTAGAATATGTGGATATGCATGCGTTATATGAGTAAATTGGGTATTATTCTTGTTCTGTGGAATAGGATTACGCTTTGCTCGTTTTGTAGGAATTTATCTATATTTGTAGCATGTTGGCAATAATTCGGGCATTGCAATCGCCAATACTTGACATGAAAGACGAAGTTTGGAGTCGAAAAGAAGAAGTTGGACGAACCGGGCAAGAGACGGAAGAAAATAGCCCAAGTGCGTGTTGTTCCAGGTGAGCATGGGCAGGGCGTGCTCCTCAGCACGGCCCCGTGCTCAACCTGACATGAAGACCCGAGTTCGGCCTATAGACGCAGGCGGCCCGTGCTCCTCACGAGAAAATTTGACAAGATGTTCGGCACGGCAAGATGGGTCGTGCCAAAGGGGCACGGCCATGCCTCGCTGCAGGAAAAACAGAGGTTCATCCGATTTCAACTAGGTTTCGACCCAAACGAAGTACAAATAGACCCGGGGCGGCCACAAGCAAGGACACGCTGATTTTTACCCTAGAAACTAGAGAAAAGAGCAGTTTTCCACGGGAAACTTCGAGAGATTGATCAAGACCGCAACCACACCTTCGAGGATTGAAGATAGATCGAGAGATCGTCATCATCCCCGAGTCACTCATTCCATCGTATCGTTATTTCAATTAGTTAGATTTTGATTATGAATAATTTGTTTATCTTCAATGTCTGGCTAAACATCTTGTGATTCCCGGGTTTGGGAGTAGATTAATAAACACTTTTATGTGATGATTAAGGATAATTGAAGTTAATGTTTTCTGTCTCTATTCAAGTACTTTGCTTTAATTCTTGTTTTATCAAAAGGCCTTTGATCTAAACTTGTTTGATGTATTGATTCATAATTCTAACCGATTAGTTTCAATACTAGATCTTGAGTACTTGACACAAATAGATTGCATGATTGAGAAGTCTGTGAATATTTGTGAGATCTTATAATCTTTTGAACTTTTGGGAGTTGGATATCTCATGTTGAGAAGAGATGCTAACATAGATATTCCAATCAACGCTTTTACATACATCTCGAGAGAGGGGGTAAATTACTTTTGTGATTGGTCTATAGAGAAGAATATGTTTAACCTTGGTTTGCTTAACCTGAGCATAAAAGTGGGATATTAATTGAAACCATAACCCAGGAATCCATCCATCCATACTTGATCTTTTAATCACTCTTTACTTTGATAATTTAGGATTAATTTCTGCTTTAGTATTAACAAAACCAATCCATCACAGTTCGATTGTTTAGATAAAAATAGGACTATTATAATCCAATACTTAGTACATTAATTTATTAATCCCTTTGGATTCGACCTTGCAAACCCTATTCTATAAACTGATCCGTACACTTGCGATGAAGCTAAGAAAATAGGCGAACAAGTTTTTGGCGCTGTTGCCTAGGATTAATCAATTTTTTAGTATTAATATTACGATAAATAGAACTATTCTTAATCTAGACATTTTTTTTCTTTTCTTTTTAGTTTGTTGTTTAATTCTACTTTTACTGTGGTTGACTTGTTTTCTTTAGTTGGTTCAGGTAGTGCATGATCACCCGCTCGAAGCAAGGAGAATTAGCACCGTTCATACCGGAGGTTGAGGCTTTTGCTAGGCGGAATAGTGCGGCTACTAAACGGGCAGAAAGACAACAGGACCAAACCATGACAGGAGTTGAAAGCGACAACGGTCAAACGGGGTTAATAGCGGAGGTAACAACCAGGCCAATAGGGTCAATGTCGAGTTACCAGTACTAGATGTTCCAGTGGCTCCGGAGTCCAACAACAGGCTATTCACGATTTCTTTTGCCCAATCAATCGTAACGATGGTGGAATTGCCAACGTCCCAATTAATGCGAATAATTTTGAGTCAAGCCAAGATCGATCTCGATGGTGCGGTGAATCGATTTGGGGGTTTCGTCCGAAGATCCCAACTCTCATCTTGCGAATTTCATAAAAATGCAATACTATCAAGATGAATGGGGTGGGTTGATGATGCTATACGCCTTCGCCTATTCCCTTTCTCTTTAAGGGATAAAGCTAGTAACTGGCTAGACACCCTAACTCAGGGGAGTGTGAACAATTGGGATGAGCTGAGTCAGAGGTTCTTGTTTAAATATTTCCCACCAAGCAAAACACTACAGCTTAAAAGCGAGATCACTTAGTTCAGGCAGTTTGACTCTGAGCCTTTGTACGAGGCCTGGGAGAGATTCCGGGATTTGTTGAGGAGGTGCCCGCAACACGGATTTCCTGAGGATCAACAACTCTGCTTTTTTTACAATGGGATGATGGGACAGAATAGATCGTTTGTGGATGCTGCAGCAGGGGGCGCGCTTCTTGCGAGGTTTTCGGAAGATGCATTCAACTTATTAGAGGAGATGGCCATGAATAGCTATTAGTGGCCCTCCGAGAGAACTAATGTGAAAAGGATAGCCGAAGTGTCTGATTCGGACCCAATTAAAGAGTTGACAGCCCAGATGGCCGTACTGACAAATCAACTAAGTGCTTTGACAAAGGCAAACGAGGGAAACGCGAGTGCCAGTAATGGTGGAGTTTCTCTAGATCTGATAGAGGAAGCAAATTATGTGAATAAACGGAATTTCAAAAATTTCCGGAACAATCAAAATCCCACTCATTACCATCTGGGCTTGCGGAACCACGAGAACTTCTCCTACGCGAACACGAAGAACGTGATGCAACCACCACCAGGGTTTAATGTGACTAACGGTGTAATTACTGCAGATCCTAAGCCAACCATGGAGGATATGTTCACCTCGTTTATGAATGAGACGAGGAACAAGTTTAACAAGGATGAGGCAAAGATGGATAAAATTGAAAACCATGTCACCCAATTGGGGTCCCAGATGAAGAATCTTGAAACCCAAATTGGTCAAATAGCTACGATTATTGGTGGGCAGCATCAGAAAGGCCAATTTCCGAGCAACACTGAGATAAACCCAAAGGAGCAGTGTAAAGCCATTCGTCTGAGGAGTGGAACGGAATACGAGGGGCCGAAAATACCAGAAAACTCTGAAAACTCGCAGGACGGCACGGTCCGTGCGCCACCGCACGGGCAGCCCATGCTCCCTGCTGGAACGGCAATCGAGATGCCGGGAGATGCATTAACTGAGGCAAATGGCGAGGTTGAGGCCGATGAAGGAGCTGAGGAACATCGCGCTGAACACAAAGGGGCTGAGAAGCTTAAATCTTCCTCTAACCCTGATATTTCTAAACTTAATGTCCCCCTTCCTTTTCCCCAACGTTTTCAAAAGAAAAAGTTAGACGCGCAATTTGCTAAATTTCTTGATATTTTTAAGAAACTGCATATTAACATTCCTTTTGCAGACGCATTGGAGCAGATGCCCAATTACGCTAAATTCTTGAAGGATGTTATGTCAAAGAAGTGGAAGATGACTAGTTTCCAGACAGTCAATCTGACAGAGGAGTGTAGTGCAATAATCCAAAGGAAACTACCACATAAATTGAAAGAGTCGGGGAGTTTCACTATCCCTTGTGCTATTGGTGATGTTTTCTTTAAGAAAGCACTTTGTGATTTAGGAGCGAGTATTAACTTAATGCCCTTGTCTATTTTCAGGCAACTTGGATTGGGAGAGGTGAAGCCATCTACGATCACCTTACAATTCGCGGACCGATCACTCACTTATCCAAAGGGAATCATTGGGGATATACTTGTCAAAGTTGATAAATTCATATTCCCTGTGGATTTCTTAGTGCTGGACATGGAGGAAGATAAAGACGTTCCTTTGATTCTTGGGCGTCCATTCCTAGCGACGGGGAAGGCCTTAATAGATGTGCAAAAGGGACAACTCACGTTACGGGTTAATGATGAGCATGTTCTATTTACTATATATAAGGCGCTTCAATTTCATGATGGTGTTTAGAATTGTAATTCCATAGACGTAGTTGAATCCTGCATTGATGAGTATGCGGATCATACATTGTTTAGGGATACTTTGGAGTTTGGTTTGACACATTCGTGTTCAACATCGAACTTGACTATTGATATTGATAACCAAGACTTGTATGATTGCGTTTGTGCTTTGGATAATATGCAGGAGCTACCGAGGAGCGCAAGAGGCGCACACACGCTGAAAAACATACGAGAATCAGTTCTACAGGGGCGCACGGCCCGTGCTCTTGAGCACGCCCAGGTCGTGCGCATAGCCAAAGGAAAACTTGAAGAAAACGACGACGGCACGGCCCGTGCCAAATGGCACGGGCAGCCCGTGCCTGTAGTCGAAGAGAAAGCTGAAGGATCTGAAGACGGCACGGCCCGTGCTCATTAGCACGGGCAGCTCGTGCTCCCATCCGAAGAGGCCAAATCGAACCCAGAACTCAAGCCCTTGCCCGAGCATCTCAAATATGCATTCCTTGGAGCGAATAACACGAGTCCGATAATCGTATCATCTCTTTTAACTTCAGTTCAACTCAATAAATTGCTTAGGGTGTTACGAAACATAAGTCAGCGATAGGTTGGTCAATTTCTGATTTAAAAGGCATTAGTCCATCGATTGTGATGCATAAGATTAGGATGGAAGATGTCTATAAACCTTCGGTGCAAAATCAAAGAAGATTAAACACTATAATGCAAGAAGTCGATAGAAAAGAAGTTTTAAAATGGTTAGATGCTGGAATTATATATGCTATTTCTGATAGCTCTTGGGTAAGTCCGATACAAGTGGTGCCGAAGAAAGGGGGGATGACTGTTAAGTTGGTATTTTACCAACTTAATAATGTAATTTAGACTAGGATTTTATATTAATTTTGGATGTTTTAGAGTCGCTAGAGTCCATTTTATTTCATTAGGTGTCGTTGAAGAGTTAATACAGATTTTGGTAGCCGAAAATAGATGAAAACAGCGAAAAATGTGTTTGGGAGGAAGAAATCGCATTTGAAGAAGAAGGAAAAGAGGAAAATCGCAATTTTGGCCTTGAATTGGCGTGGCGCTGCAGCGCCAAGACCCCCGCGTTGCAGCGCGGGGGTGAAAAACCGGGCAGTGCAACAAGTTGAAGTGGCGCTGAAGCGCCCCCTCAGCGCCCTTGTGCCGTCATATCAAGGTGGCTGCAGCTGCAGCCCATTTTGGTGCCGCTTGTCGTGCGGATAATAGGGACGGGCGCTGCAGTCACGTGCTTACTTTATGGCAGCACCGGGCGGAAATTACAAGGCAACTTATTCCTTTTTCTTGGACTTTTGTGGGATATAAATACAAGTCTTGGGGCGTGAAATTAGGGATCTTGGACCCTTGGGCAGCCAACAAAACAGCTACAAGACAAGGAAGAAGGCTTGGAACATCTTGGGAAAAGCTTGGAGAAGAAGATTGAAGGCTTCTATCATCTAGAAATAGAGAAGATCCCTCAACTCTTATTCTTAATTTGTTGTTTTCTTCATATCTTGTAAGATGTATTGTTGTACTCCTATGGATTCATTTTCTTCAATCATGAGCTAAACTCTATAATTCTAGAGGGATGATGTAATTTATGTTTGAACTTATGTTTTGAGATTGTGGTTTGTCAATCTAGGTTTCTCAATTTATTTGTGCTATTTGGATCTATTGCTTCTAAATTACTTGATCAATAATTTAGATTGTTTGGTGTATTTGATTTGACACTTGAGAGAGGTAATTGAATACATGACCTTGAAATAGCATAACCTAGGATTTCATAGAATTGAGAGATTTGTGAATCCTTTGAAGTCTTTTATTAAGATTCATAGTTTTTATTGAGATTGCATTTGGTGATTTTTATAGAGATATTGATTTCCCAATTGTGATCTAAAATCATTTGGCACTCGAGAGAGGAAATGATTATTGTAGAAATCTTGACTTATAAATTGGTAATTGATGATTGATAAACCATATTGATAACATAAGGGATAACTAGATTCATCACACCTCTAGAATTCATTTAATCATTTGGATAAACTCATTTGTATTCTCATATTCTTAATGTATTTTTGTTGTTCTAGTGTAATAAACTCCATCAATTATTGAATTTCTAAATAAAGTTAGACTACTATATTATAGTACTTAACAATAATTCGATAATTATTCCCTGTGGATACGACAACTTTACTTTCACTATATTAAAACTTGACACCGTAGACTTGCGGTTAGAAAATTATCTAACAAGTTTTTGGCGCCGTTTTGGGGAATAAATCGTCTTATTTGCGCTAATATTATTACTTAGTAGTTTTACTTTAATTTAGATTGGTTTTTTGTTACAATAGGGTTATTGTCATTTTTGCATTCTCTTGTTGATGCGAAAAAATAAAAGTGCTAATTTAATCTTATTTGATCCAGAAATTGAAAGAACACTTCGAAAGATTAGAGCCGCATGAAGAATTGAATTTGTAAAAATGGCAGGAAACGGTGATGATAAAGAACGCATACCTATTATTGCACCACCGGAAAGGGCCATTCTGGACTATTTTCGACCAACCACGAATCAAAACTATTCGGGCATTGTTCGCCAACCTATCAATGCGAATAATTTTGAATTGAAGCCGACCCTAATAAACATGGTGCAATAGAATCAGTTTGGGGGTAGTGTTGTGGACGACCTAAATGCTCATCTGGCTATTTTTCTCGAGATATGTGACACTATCAAAATGAATGGGGGCAATGAAGCTATTCGGTTGAGGTTATTTCCGTTTTCACTTCGTGATAAAGCTAGACAATGGCTTCAAACTTTTCCACCCGGAAGTATCACTAGTTGGGATGATCTCACTGAAAAATTCTTTCCACCTAGCAAGACACTTCAACTGAAAAGTGAGATTGCTCAATTCCATCAATTCGACTTTGAGCCACTCTACGAAGCTTGGGAGCGATTCAAGGAATTATTGAGGAGGTGTCCACAACACGGGTATGCAGATTGGCAAAAAGTTCAGTATTTTTACAATGGTATGAATGGGCATTCGAGAATTATTATAGATGCCGCAGCGGGAGGTACATTGATGGCTAAAACTCCAAGTGAAGCCATGCTTTTACTAGAAGAAATGGCTGCCAATAGTTATCAATGGCCTTCTGAGAGATCTATGCTAAGAAAAGTCGCCGGTGTTCTTGAACTTGATACTATGTCCGCATTGGCCTCTCAAATTTCCGCCTTGTCAAAGAAAATTGCTACTCTAAATTCGGGTGGAAAATAACAACCAGAGGCAGTCATGGAGATAAGTCAAGAAATGGTGAATCCCGATATGGAACAAGCGAATTATGTGAACAATCGGGGTTTCAACAATAGAGGGAATCAATTGCCGACGCATTATCATCCGGGACTTCGCAATCATGAAAATTTCTCGTATAGCAATACGAGAAATATGTTGCAACCACCTCCGGGGTTTCAAAACCAAGCAAGTACGAGTACACACGTGGGAGAATAAAAGCCGTCTTTGGAAGAATTACTTAGTTCATTCCTTGTAGAATCAAGAGCAAGGATGAACAAGGCCGATTCTAACATAGAAAATTTGGGTTCAAGGGTTACAACAATTGAAAGTCATCTCAAATCTTTGGGGACACATGTGGGTCAATTGGCCACGACAATTAATTCACAACAGAAAGTTGATACGTTTCCAAGTAACACCGAGGTGAACCCACGTGAGCATTGCAAGGCCATTAAGTTGAGAAGTGGAATGGAATCTGATGAACCAAAGATGCCTACTCACGCCACCAATGAACCAGAAGCAAGCTCTGAAACACTCCACAATGAAGAGGGCATTGATAAGCAATCAGAAAGTGCGAAAAATGAGGTAAAACCAATTTCCAATTCTGATAATGTACTACCAAATTCTCTTCCTTTTCCACAGAGGTTCGAAGAAAAAGTTGACGCTCAATTTTCCAAGTTCTTGGAAATATTCAAGAAAATTCACATCAACATTCCTTTTGCCGATGCACTTGAGCAAATGCCAAATTATGCAAAATTCATGAAGGATGTGATGTCGAGAAAGACAAGGTTGGAGGCATACGAGACGGTCAATCTCACAGAAGAGTGTAGCGCCATTTTGCAAAGAAAGCTACCACAAAAATTAATCGATCCGGGGAGTTTCACTATCCCTTGCACTATTGGTGATTCTTATTTTAATAAAGCTCTTTGTGATTTAGGTGCTAGCATTAATCTTATGTCGTTATCTGTTTTCAGGAAACTTGGCCTTGGAGAGATAACGCCGTCCACCATCACATTGCAATTAGCCGATAGATCACTCACCTACCCAAGAGGAGTGATTGAAGATGTGTTGATCAAAGTGGATAAATTCATATTCTCGGCGGACTTTGTGGTGTTGGATATGGAGGAAGATCATGAAATGCCATTAATTCTTGGAAGACCTTTTCTAGCAACGGGACGAGCTCTAATTGATGTGCAACGAGGAGAGTTAACATTACGGGTAAATGATGATGAGGTATTGTTTAACATTTATAAAGCAATGAAATTTCAAGAAGAACCTCAAACATGTCATTTTATTGATATGATCGAACAATGTGATCAAACGAAGGTTATAAAACAAGATTTAAAAGATCCGTTAGAACATTGTTTGATTAATTCAATAATGAAATGTGATGAGGAAGTTAGTGATGATATTGATTTGATTGAGTTTATTCTTTCCCTTGAAGCTAAAGAAATTGTAAAAGAAAAACAAAACGAAGAATTAGAAAATGCCAATATTGAAAATATTCCGAAGGGTACTTTAGAACTAAAGGAACTTCCAGAACATCTTCAATATGCATTTTTGGGAAAGGATAAGACTTACCCGGTAATTGTTTCTGCTTCATTATCTTTACCCGAATTGGATAAGTTGTTGCGTGTGCTTCGTGAGCATAAGTCGGCTTTCGGTTGGTATATTTCTGATTTGAATGGTATAAGTCCTTCCATTGTAATGCACAAAATTTTAATGGAAGAGTCTTATAAACCATCTATTGAGCACCAAAGACGACTTAATCCCGCAATGAAAGAAGTTGTGAGAAATGAGGTTTTAGAATGGCTAAAGGCGGTATCATTTTGCCATTTTCGATAGTTCATGGGTGAGTCCAAGACTGAGGTTGTTCCTAAAACGGGAGGTATGACAGTTGTGAAAAATGATAACAATGAATTAATTTCTACACGAATCGTCACAGGATGGCGAGTATGTATTGATTACAGGAAACTGAATAAAGCTACTCGTAAAGATCATTTTCCCCTCCCCTTTATTGATCAAATGTTGGACAAGTTGGCAGGATACGAATACTACTGTTTTCTTGATGGCTATTCAGGGTACAATCAAATCGCCATTGCCCCTGAGGATCAAGAAAAGACCACTTTTACATGTCCATATGGTACTTTTGCATTTCACAGGATGCCATTTGGATTATGTAATGCACCTGCTACTTTTCAGAGGTGCATGATGGCGATTTTTCATGGTATGGTTGAGAAAATCATGGAGATTTTTATGGACGATTTTTCTGTTTTTTGTACTTCTTTTGAACATTGTTTGCATAACTTGTCTCTTGTTTTGCAACGTTGTGAGGAAACTAATCTTGTACTTAATTGGGAAAAATGTCACTTTATGGTCAAAGAAGGGATTGTACTTGGGCATCGTATTTCTTGTACAGGTTTGGAAGTTGACAGGGCGAAAGTTGTGGCTATTGAAAAGTTACCCCCACCTTCAAATGTGAAAGGCATAAGAAGATTTTTAGGGCATACAGGATTTTACAGGAGATTTATAAAAGATTTTTCAAAAATTGTTAAACCACTTTGTAATCTCCTTGAAAAAGATGCTATCTTTTGCTTTGATGAGTCTTGTTTGCAGGCATTTGAACAGATAAAAAAGGCACTTGTTTCAGCTCCTATTATGATAGTGCCGGATTGGACCCAACCATTTGAGCTTATGTGCGATGCAAATGATTATGCAGTGGGTGTCGTTCTTGGTCAGAGGCGAGACAGAATTTTTAAAGTAATTTACTATGCGAGCAGGACCATGGACAATGCCCAACAAAACTACACCACCACAGAAAAAGAGATGTTGGCGGTAGTTTTTGCATTTGATAAATTCCGAGCTTACTTGGTGGGTACAAAGGTGATTGTTTATACGGATCATGCCGCAATCCGATATCTATTCTCAAAAAAGACGCAAAACCTACGTTAATTCGATGGATTTTGCTCTTGCAAGAATTTGATATTGAGATTCAGGATAAAAAAGGAAGTGAAAATGTGGTTGCCGACCATCTATCCCGCCTTGAGCAACCGCACGAGGTGATTGAAACCCAATAAAAGAATCATTTCCTGATGAACAAATTATCGAGACATCATTACCTTGGTACGCAGATTTTGTTAATTACCTCGCTGGAGGAGTTTTGCCACCGGACTTGACTTCACACCAAAAGAAAAAATTCCTACATGATGTTAAGTCTTATTTGTGGGATGATCCGCTACTGTTCAAAAGATGCGCGGATTCTATCATTCGTCGTTGTGTTCCTAAGGAAGAAATTGGAGAGATTCTTCAATATTGTCATTCCTCATCTTACGGGGGACATATCGGGCCAACCCGAACAGCTGCAAAGGTACTACAATCTGGTTTTTATTGGCCAATATTATTCAAAGATTGTTATGCTTTTGTAAAGACTTGTGATCGATGCCAAAGGGTTGGTAATATTTCACGGCGTCATGAGCTTCCTTTGACAAACATAATGGAGGTGGAGTTGTTTGATGTATGGGGTATTGACTTTATGGGGCCATTTCCCGCGTCCTATGGAAATTTGTACATTTTGCTTGCGGTTGATTACGTCTCCAAGTGGGTTGAGGCGATTGCTACACCAATGAATGTTGCTAAGGTAGTACTCAAATTCTTGCACAAACATATTTTTACCCGGTTTGGTACTCCTCGAGCTGTTGTAAGTGATGAAGGTACGCATTTTTGTAATAAATTATTTAATAACCTTCTTACTAAATTTGGTGTGCGTCATAAGATTGCGCTTGGTTACCATCCTCAATCCAATGGTCAAGCTGAGATCTCCAATCGTGAAGTGAAACAAATTCTTGAAAAAACGGTGAGTTTTTAATCGAAAGGATTGGGCACAAAAGCTCGATGATGCTTTGTGGGCTTATCGCACGGCTTATAAAACACCCATTGGTATGTCACCATATCGATTGGTGTTTGGTAAAGCATGCCATTTACCGGTTGAGCTTGAGCATCGAGCTTATTGGGCAATTAAGAAGTTGAATTTTAACTTGAAAGAGGCCGGTGAAAATCGATTTCAATTAAACGAAATGGAAGAATTTCGTCACGAATCATATGAAAATGCCAAAATGTATAAAGAAAAAACAAAAAAATGGCATGATCAAATGATTTTGCGACGTGAATTCTTACCCGGCCAACAAGTGTTATTGTTCAATTCGAGATTGAAACTATTTCCAAGAAAACTGAAATCACGATGGTCCGGGCCATTTGTGGTTGAACGTGTGTTTCCCTATGGTGCTGTCGAGTTGAGAGGAAACGATGGGAATTCATTTCAAGTGAACGGACAACGATTGAAACATTATTTTGGAAATGAAGCAAGGAAGGTTTTAAATCTTCCACTTGGTGATGAAGTTTCTTGAGCCCGAGTAGCTAAATCCGGCTAACGACTATAAATTTAGCGCTTCTTGGGAGGCAACCCAAGTGATTTTTGTGTGATTGCATTTTATTTTGATTTTATTTTCTTTAATTTTAGTATAAAAAACAAAAAATAATAATAATTGAAGAGGTGTGATTTTTTATTGTGTGAATTAAATTTTGTGTGGTTTTAATTTGTTTTTATTAACATTTTTATTAACATTTATATATATATAAAAAAAATTTGAAGGGTTAGTTTCTTATTTCATATGAGTCATGAGTCTGCAGTCACGGTAAAAAAAATGTGGCAAGACACTTTGTTTGTGGCGCAAAGACGGGATATTGGGCACTACATGCAGTGCAGGGGCCAAGGTTTTTTTAGTCTTTGAACGGGTGTTTCTATTCTTTTCTTTCTCAACAAAACACTCATCTCCTTCACCCTCTTCCATCTTCTCTATACATAAGCACACACAAGCCCTCAATCTTGCATCACTCAAGGGAACACTTAAGCATCTTAATCCTCATCTTCATTCTCTCTATCATCTAGGTAAGGTGGTTTAATTTGTACATCCCTTTCCCCCAATTATTAACCGAATATGAAGAACATGTCAATATTCCTTTCAATTTCGAAATTCATGTTTAATTGTTGGATAAATTGTTGGGATATATGATTGATGTATGCTAGAATTAGGTTGGTACTGATTATTGGGCATGAATTATTCTTTGAATTTGGTGTTCATCTCTTTTAATCACTATGCTCACAAGATGTTTGTCAAAATGCTTCAATGAAACAAATTCACACCTATGCACTCCATTCTTGTCCTCATTGTTTATCAAGTATAATTTGATCATGAATTGATGACACGGATGCATATTTTTGGGATATTGCGAGAATTTCTAACCTCTAATTTGTATTGCTTGTTTCTACGTGTTGTCTTGTTTATTTACTCTTCTAGGATATTAGACGATCAATTAAATGGGAAAGTCAAATAAAACAAGCAAAGGCAAAAGCAAAGCGAGTACCTCCGAGGAATATGATACTAGTCGTTTCACAAGCTTAGAGGCACAAAATCTTTTTTATGATAAATTAAGCACAAAGAGCATAACCGTGGAGCGGGGGTTGCAACCGAGTTTGCGTGATGGTGATCTTGCACAAATGATTCACAAAAGGCGATGGAAAAAATTATGTGCTTAACCCGGACCGTATGCACCAAATGTGGTTCGAGAATTCTTTGCAAATGTGAATGTCACACTCGATAACCCTGAAGATATTTATGTACGTGGTGACTACGTGTTTCTTGATCCATCGAAATATGACAAAAGATTATGGATTACCCGAGGTGGATCACTCACCTTATACCGAGTTCATTTCTCACCACCGGATTTAGAGATGATTTGTCGTGCTCTTTTTGTCGCCGGGTGTGAGAATTGCATCCAACAAAGGTCTCTGGTGGATCCTTGCCTTCTCTCACACTACGTTGAGTCGGCATGCACAGACGTGCTTGGTTTCATTTCATATGTCACAATTTAATGCCGACCAAGCATATCAGCGATGTCACGAAGCATCGAGCTTATCTGTTATATGCGATTGTTACCGACATCCAATTCGATACAGCAGTAATTATCACACAATCCATCTACTACACCATCCGACATTGTAAATCAGGAGGATTGATTATGCCGGCTTTGATTTGTGGTCTGTGTAAAAAGGAGAAAATTATGTGGGACAAGAACAAACCATTGGAGCGGCCTAAAGGGCCTATTGATTCTGCCATTATTGCTTCCTTGATCCCGACTTTGCCCTTCCACCTGTTGAGCCTGAGGTTCATGCCCAGTCACACGATGTTGGTGCTATATCTGGTTCAGTGGCGGGTCATTCTCGTTCCACGAGCTCTCATCACGATGACGACCTTCAGACGTATTAGTGCGTGAGGTACAAGAGTTGCGAAGGGCTCATTGTCGCTTAGTTAGCTTTTGTAGCTGAGCAATGTCATCGAGTTGCGAGGGAAGAGTATATTAATGAGCACAACAGAGTTCTTGCTCAAATTTATGGTCAGACGCACCCACAATTCCAATTTCCGACACCACCACCACTGGGTCCTATTGCTCATCTTCCACCGCACGATTCTGATAGGGATTCCGATGCGGAGTCCTAATCACTCCGGCTACCAGGAAAGTTTTTCTCACTCTCCATTGGGGACAATGTTCATTTTAAGTTTGGGGGAGTGTAATCTGTTTTTGTGCTTCATTTTTTGTCTTTTGAGAAAAAAAAAATGGGGTCTAGTAGTATGTTGAACTGTAGAACTGCATGACTAAGTTTATTTGTTGATTATGAGTTGAACTGTCACAAGAGCATGCTATTAACTAGTGATCTATATATTGCTTCATTGAATTCATGTTCATGTATAATTCTGTTAACTTATTCGAAAATGATTAATGAAGTTGAGTGTTGCTTGTATGATGATCCCACCAGATTCTAGAACTTGTTTGATCACTAATCGAGGCGAAATCTTAGGTAAAGTAACATTAAGGAAGTGATTTAGGCCATCTTTGAACAAGCCAGAGCCTAGAATGCCTACCTTTGCATTATATTTTCCCTAGTGTCCCGTTTTGAGCCTTATAAACCCGTCTCTTTGGCAACCGATTTTATACCCAGAGCTTAAATGTGAATATCCGAATTACCCATCACTCACACACACAAAATATAGAAAAATATTGGAAGCCGAGGAGGGTATGATGAGAAGGGTGTATATTTAATTGAACGAAGTTGCCCAAGAAAAGAAAATATGGAATCCCATGTACGCAAAAGAATAAGTTTGGGGGTTCCGGAAAAACAAAATTGAGAAAAATCAGCGGGATTGAAGGTTCATAAACATTGGGGATGTCAAAAAAGTGAAGGGTAGTTGCTTATTGATAATTCGAAGTGTTAATTGTGTGTTTGGGTGATTTGAGCCACTTAATCTCATATTTTCCTACCTTACCCTAAGCCCACATTACAAGCTTTAAAAGTCCTATTGATCCTTGTGTTACATTAGCCTACATTAGTGGAGATTGGTGTGAAAGACAAGCTTATGGAATCCGGTAAACATCTCATCTTGATATTTAGAAAGTGGATCATTGTGACAACATTTGATTGTGTGAATCTATTTGAATAAAGTAAATGGAGTTGGCATGAACATTCCACACTTTTGATCACAATGTTAAAACGCATGCTTGATTGATAGTGAAATGAGTATTGAGACAAATGTTATTGGTTGTGAAGTTTTGCAGTTGTTTGTGTCATTGTTGTCCTGTATTTTCATTTTAGAGCTGTAACCGTTTGAGGACAAACAATAGTTTAAGTTTGGGGGTATTTGTTAAGTTGGTATTTTACCAACTTAATAATGTATTTTAGACTAGGATTTTATATTAATTTTGGATGTTTTAAAGTCGCTAGAGTCCATTTTATTTCATTAAGTGTCGTTGAAGAGTTAATACAGATTTTGGTAGCCGAAAATTGATGAAAACAACGAAAAACGTGTTTGGGAGGAAGAAATCGCATTTGAAGAAGAAGGAAAAGAGGAAAATCGCAATTTTGGCCTTGAATTGGCGTGGCGCGGCAGACTGAGACCCCGCTACAGCGCGGGGGTGAAAAACCGGGTAGTACAACAAGTTGAAGTGGCGCTGCGGCGCCAAGGTGCTGTATCAAGGTGGTGCTGCAGCGCCCCATTTTTGGCGCCGCAGCGCCGTGCGGATAATAGGGACGGACGCTACAGCGCCGTGCTTTGGTGCCGCTGCGCCCCTGGGCGGAAATTACAAGGCAACTTATTCCTTTTTCTTGGACTTTTGTGGGATATAAATACAAGTCTTGGGGCGTGAAATTAGGGATCTTGGACCCTTGGGCAGCCAACAAAACAGCTACAAGACAAGGAAGAAGGCTTGGAACATCTTGGGAAAAGCTTGGAGAAGAAGATTGAAGGCTTCTATCATCTAGAAATAGAGAAGATCCCTCAACTCTTGTTCTTACTTTGTTGTTTTCTTCATATCTTGTAAGATGTATTGTTGTACTCCTATGGATTCATTTTCTTCAATCATGAGCTAAACTCTATAATTCTAGAGGGATGATGTAATTTATGTTTGAACTTATGTTTTGAGATTGTGGTTTCACAATTTATTTGTCAATCTAGGTTTGATCAATAATTTAGATTGTTTTTATTTGTGCTATTTGATCATAACCTAGGATTTCTAAATTACATGATCAATTTAATTTAGATTTTTTGAGATTGCATTTAATTTGGTGATTTTTATAGAGATATTGATTTCCCAATTGTGATCTAAAATCATTTGGCACTCGAGAGAGGAAATGATTATTGTAGAAATCTTGACTTATAAATTGGTAATTGATGATTGATAAACCATATTGATAACATAAGGGATAACTAGATTCATCACACCTCTAGAATTCATTTAATCATTTGGATAAACTCATTTGTATTCTCATATTCTTAATGTATTTTTGTTGTTCTAGTGTAATAAACTCCATCAATTATTGAATTTCTAAATAAAGTTAGACTACTATATTATAGTACTTAGCAATAATTTGATAATTATTCCCTGTGGATACGACAACCTTACTTTCACTATATTAAAACTTGACATCGTAGACTTGCGGTTAGAAAATTATCTAACAAAGTAGTGAGAAACGAGAGTGATGAGCTTATAGCGACTAGAGTAGTTATTGGATGGAGAATTTGTATTGATTATAGGAAGTTAAATGATGCTACTCGCAAAGATCACTTTCCCCTTCCCTTTATTGATATGATGCTTGATCGTTTGGCGGGATATGATTACTATTGTTTTTCGATGGTTATTAGGGTATAATCGTCAGATCATGATTGCCCCAGAGGACCAAGAGAAGACGACCTTTACATGCCCCTATGGTACGTTTGCATTCCGCAGGATGCCATTCGGACTTTGTAACGCACCCGCTACTTTTCAAAGATGCATGATGGCTATATTCCATGATTTCATTGAGAAAATAATGGAGGTTTTTATGGATGATTTTTCTGTGTTTGGAGATTCATATGATCATTGTCTGGATAACCTTTCTCTAGTTTTGCAGAGATGCGAGGAGACTAACCTTGTTTTAAATTGAGAAAAGTGCCATTTCATGGTATGAGATGGCATTTTTTAGGCCACCGAGTTTCTTCTGCAGGTTTGGAAGTTGATAGAGCGAAGGTTGTGGCAATTGAGAAACTCCCACCTCCAACAAACGAGAAAGCCATTCGAAGTTTTTTGGGGCACGCCGGATTCTACAGAAGGTTTATCCGTGACTTTTCTAAAATCACTAAACCTTTAAGTTAGTTATTAGAAAAAGATACTGCTTTCAATTTTTTAGATGATTGTTTGCAGGCTTTTGAGATTCTGAAGAAGGCTTTGGTGACAGCACCGATTCTAGTAGTTCCGGATTGGAGTCAGCCCTTCGAGCTTATGTGTGATGCCAGCGATTTTGCGGTTGGAGCTCTTTTGGGCCAGAAATGGGACAAGATGTTCAGAGCCATCTACTATGCGAGCACAACTTTAGATAGCGCCCAGCAAAACTACACCACCACTGAGAAGGAAATGCTGGCTATCGTGTTTGCATTCGACAAGTTTCGATCTTACTTGATTGGAACTAAGACGATAGTCCACACCGACCACGCGGCAATTAAATATCTATTTGACAAGAAGGATGCCAAACCGAGACTGATTCGGTGGATCCTCTTGCTACAAGAATTCGATGTGGAGATTTGGGATAGAAAGGGCTGCGAGAATGTAGTAGTCGATCACTTGTCCAGACTAGAATACAAGAAGGAGGAGAAAGAAATCACGGAGGCAATTAAGGAGGAATTCCCCGATGAGCAACTTCTGATGCTACAAGCTAAATTCCCATGGTATGCAGATTTTGTTAATTATTTGGTTGTAGGGGTCTTGCCTCCGGATTTATCATCATATCAAAAGAATAAATTCCTCCATGACGTCAAGTTCTACATGTGGGACGACCCCTTGCTCTTTAAGAGGTGCGCGGACACCATCATTCGACGATGTGTGCCTCAAGAAGAGTAGGAGGGAGTTCTACAACAGTGCTATTCTTCACCTTCTGGGGGACACTTCGGTCCAACACAAATGCGGCTAAGGTATTGCAAAGTGGATTATACTGGCCTACGTTATCTAACGATTGCTATCTATTTGTACAAAGTTGTGATAGGTGCCAGCGGATGGGGAACATCTCGAGACGACATGAGATGCCAATGACCAATGTGATGGAAGTTGAACTCTTTGATGTGTGGGGGATCGACTTCATGGGCCCCTTCCCATCTTCGTCGGGTTATCAATACATTCTACTTGCAGTGGAGTACGTATCTCGATGGGTTGAAGCCATTCCGGCACAGACCAACGATGCGCGAGTAGTGCTTAAATTCCTAAAGAAAAATATATTCACTCGGTTTGGAACCCCGAGAGCTTTGATTAGCGACGGGGGGTCACACTTTGTGAATAAATAAATGAGCACTCTACTTGCGAAGTATGGAGTTAAGCATAAGGTGGAATTAGCATACCATCCGCAAGCAAACGGGCAAGCAGAGGTAGCCAATCGTGAGATTAAGCAGATTTTGGAGAAAACGGTAAACATAAATCGCAAAGATTGGGCCATGAAGCTAGATGACACACTATGGGCATATCGGACTGCATACAAGACAACCTTGGGCACATCACCATATCAGTTAGTATTCGGGAAATCGTGTCACTTGCCCGTCGAATTGGAGCATAAGGCGTTTTGGGCTGTAAAGAAGTTAAATTTTGACTTCCAAGCAGCGGGGGAAAAGAGGCTCTTGCACTTAAATGAGATGGAGGAATTCCGGGATAAAACCTATGAAATTCCCGGATTTACAAGGAGCGAACCAAACGATGGCACGATCGAATGATAAAGAAGAGGGAGTTTTTACCGGGTGAACAAGTCCTTTTCTTTAACTCGCGTCTTAAACTCTTTCCCGGAAAACTTAAGTCTAGATGGTCGGGGCCGTTTGTGATAAAGAAAGTGTTAAATTCTCCGGGAATAGTGGAGTTATTGAGTCGAGATGGGGAGACATTCATGGTGAATGGCCAGAGGATCAAGCATTACTTGAGCCAGGATCAAAAGGAAGAGGTGACACGCCTCACATTGCTAGAGCCGTGATCGACTAAACAGGCGTCAAGCTATAGACGTTAAATTTAGCGCTTGTTGGGAGGCAACCCAATGGTTTTGTTGTTTTATTTCTTCCCATGTTTGCTTAATTTGTTTTTCCCTTTTCTAAGTTAGGATTTAATTGCTTTCATAGGTTAGAAGTTTTCCCGATTTTTGTTAAAAAAAAAAGATAAAAAAAAAAAAAAATTGAAAATTCGAACACAAGGTACGGCATATAGCACGGGCAGCCCATGCGCCTGGCGCACGGCCCGTGATGTACCACACCTGAAGAGTATTTTGTTCGGCCCCTAGCATGGGCCACCCGTGCCATTTGGCACGGCCCATGCTCTTTCCAGAAACTGGGGGTAAATTCTTCGGCCCCTAGCATGGACGGCCCGTGCCAAATGAGCACGCCCGTGCTCCTACCTGCAGCAGGTTAAATTGGACGGGCAGAGGCTATGTTTTCTTCCACAAAAGCTTACTCCTCTCGCGCGCGGCCATACAAGAACTCGCCCCCATCCAAATATTTTCCAAAATTCTCCTATAATATCACCACTAATCACCTCCCACACTACTCTAAACTTAATTTGCACTTGTTGAATTGCTTGGAAGCAAGGATTTGGGGTAGTAAGCACCTAGGATTTCAAAATTCCAACTCTCTTCCTATTTTCGGGATTTAAGGTATGAGTTGCACTTTTTATGTCAAATTTCTTGAGGATTAAGGATTAGAGTTGATATATGATGCTTGTTTGGTATTTATGCCATGATTTTGATTGAATTTTTCTATTGGGCATTTTATCGAACACCTTGTGGGTTGGTGAATTGTGATGATTTTGGTTGATTGCTTGATGGATTATACATATGCTAGATGGTTTAGGGTGTTAATGGTTAAGATTCTAGGCAATCATATTGGTATGTGAGTTGAAAGCTTAATTATGGATTAAATTCTTGAGATGAGCCACTATGCCTTTGTTGGATTGTTGTATTAATTCATCGTTCATTTTACTTGGCACGTATGGATTCTCACGATTATTTTGCAGGTACTTCAAACAAATGCTGAACCACAAAGAGGTCGGGGTGGACGTTTGAGGAGACCCGCTCGGGAGTTCGATCTGAACCACCCGCGTGCCTATGGACTCACTTTCACCGAGCACGATATAATGGAGCGATGGAACTGGCTCATCACTCGTGATAACATTCCCACACGCTACGCCGATGATGAGTGTACCCAAACTCTCGGGATACACGAGGAGGTGTGGCAAATGTTTGAACGAGTTGGTTGGACCGCTTTCATGCAAGGGCGGTGGCCAACATACAAAGCACTCGCACTTGAATTCTTAAGCACCGTCCAGGTTACGGAAAAGTGACCAAGAAATGAGCCTCGGAAAATCCACTTCAGGATGGGCGACGAATGAAGGGAAATCACGATCGCCGAGCTGAATCGAATTTTTGGGGTACCATCCGACGCCCCGTACCGAATGGCTAAAAATTACAACGCACATGAATTATGGCGGTTGTTGACAAAAACCCCTGAAACCGCCCTCATGCAATATGTCGCACGCTCTTCCAAAGCATCGTCACTCCGCAACCCCATCTTCCGTTATATTCAAAAGGTGACGGCCCACTCGGTATTTACCCGGTACAACAATGGGGGTATGCAAGCGAAAGAGTTATACCTACTATGGTGTATGCTCACTCGCAGCCCTTATAACATGGTGGCATACTTTGTGGAACACGCCGTCTACATACAGCAGCATGATGTGGGGAAGATCTTAATTGGGGGAATGATAACCCCCATTGCGCGGCATTTCGAGGTTGACATAAGCCATCTGGAGCCATTAGCAGGCAGCCGAAGCATCAACTTGAGCGCCCTTCACACCATGAAGATCATCAGCAATGAGGAGAATATCCTCTGTTTTCAACAAAAAGTCGGGTCTGCGTTTCCCCTCCCTAACCCGCAGCTCACAGCTGTGGTTGACAACCAAATCAACTGGCTTATGTACTCTGAGGATCATATCAGAGTCATGTAGGGTTTGGCGGCACGAAAGAGAGGAAGGGTAGCCGGGTTGCCCGATGAAGAAGACTTGGTAATGGAGGCGCAGGAGTATGATACGCAGGAGAGGGGGTTTGAGCAGGGTTTCCAGAAGGGAGGCTTCGAGCAGGGCGGCCCTAGTAGGGGAACCGATATTCCATAGAGATCTCGCCAAGGCGAGGAGCGTGGGGGACAGTACGACCATGAAAGATTATGTGCCTTTGAGGAAAGCTTGCGACAGGATAGAGACGATTTTCGTGCTTACCAGGAAGTCCAAGACCAAAGGTACCAAGCCCAGAGCTTGTGGAACCAAGTACACGAGCAGCGGGAGTTGGAGATATTGCAGAAATTACAGAGGATCGAGCATTGGCATATCTCCCAGGGCCACTACCCGCCGCCACCCCCACAGTGATCCAGGTCCTATCCACACCTTTCATTGAAATTCTACCTTCTCTTTAATGCGCTATAATTTCATTCAAGTTTGGGGGGGAGAGGTAGTAATTTTTTTTTGATGGGTGTGGCGTTTGCATTCACTTAGTTGCATGTAGAGAATATAGGTTGCATTGCATTAGATGTTTGATTGTTTTTATGGTTTTAGCACGTTTATCGCTTTAGCACATTTATTGCTTTCCTAGTTATTAGGGAGTGAGTTGACCGTTATTGTGTGTTTGTTGTGTTTTGATTGAGATCTTGATCTTGGGAGCATTTTCGGATTGGTTTTTGTTGTTTTGAATTGGATGTTGAGTGTGAGTTGATCGGGTTGAGAATAGTTAATATGGAGCATGTGATTATTGAATCATGGGTAACATACTTTGAATTATGCACTTACAAGCCTGTGAGCTTTTGAGCCTTTACTGCTTTCATATTATGCAGTCTTGTTTGTGATTGAGTGTGTCATTCATGTTGATTTGAATTCTTGAACTTGTTTTGGTATCTCCGTCAAAGTCACATGTTGTATGCATTCATGAAGATGATTTTAGGCCATCTTTGTTTAGCCTTTCAAGCCTTTTACCTACCTTATGGTATTTGACTTCCCTAGTTAGCCAATTTGAGCCTATTGCCTGATTTTTTGATAGCCACATTTTAAGCCTTCGAATCTTATATGATATATTTGTTACCCTGAGCTTAAGCGTATAGAGTTGAGAAAACGGGGATGAATAAAGAATTGAATAAAGGGGTGTCAAAAGTCAGAAAATGTGTACATGTTGGGAACTTGGGAATAAAAGAAGGAAAAGGGGAAAACTACTCACAAAAATCGAAAAAGAAAAAAAACGCGACTGCAAAGTGAGTCGGCCAGAAGTGAAAAATAGGCTGAGAATTGTGATGTAAGGCGAAGGGAATAATGAGTATGAGAAAAAAAAAAAAGAAGGGAGAAATCGAAAAGTGAGAGGATATAAGGCAATTGGAAGCACATAGTCGAGTTAAATTAGAAAAAAATGGTTTGAGAAGAACAAAGGTGTTTTCCAATCTATACGCTAGAGTTGAGCCACTTTATCCATATTTCCCTACCTTAACCAAAGAGCCTTCATTACAACCTTAAATAAAGTCCTTTCTGATTTGTGAATTGCATACAAATGAGTGGCGGAGATGTGAGACGATTTGCAAGCATATGGTAATTCTTCAACATTGAGATGACTTGAGCGAATACACGTCCCTTATCATTCTAGTGAGCAGAGTATACACTTTATCCTTGAGCGACGTGAATTGAAGTGTTTTACCTTGATTATTATAAACTTGTGCTCCGTGTTAACTCTTTGAAACTTGGTTGATTTGTGCTTGATGTCTATGGATAGATGACATGAATTATGATGCGGTGTTCTTGAGCTGCTCTTCTTTTCCCCAATTGTGTTGTCTTGCTCATAAAGTGTTGACCGGGATTGTCAACAGTTTTAGTTTGGGGGTTTGATTGACTTATATTTTGCATGTATTTTGGGCTTAATATTGGCTAGAATATGTGGATATGCATGCGTTATATGAGTAAATTGGGTATTATTCTTGTTTTGTGGAATAGGATTACGCTTTGCTCGTTTTGTAGGAAATTTATCTATATTTGTAGACAATTCGGGCATTGCAATCGCCAATACATGACATGAAAGACAAAGTTTGGAGTCGAATCAAGAAGAAGTTGGACAAACCGGGCAAGAAACGGAAGAAAATAGCCCAAGTGCGTGTTGTTCCAGGTGAGCACGGGCAGGGCGTGCTCCTCTAGCACAGCCCGTGCTCAACCCAGACATGAAGACCCAAGGTTTGGCCTATAGCACGGGCAACCCGTGCCATATGGGCACGCCCTTGCTCCTCTGAGAAAATTTGACAAGATGTTCGGCACCCAGCACGGGCTGGGCGTGCCAAAGGGGCACGGCCGTGCCTCGCTGCGGGAAAAACAGAGGTTCATCCGATTTCAACTAGGTTTCGACCCGAATGAAGTACAAATAGACCCGGGGCGGCCACAAGCAAGGACACGCTGATTTTTACCCTAGAAACCAGAGTAAAAAGTAGTTTTCCACGCGAAACTTCGAGAGATCGATCAAGACCGCAACCACACCTTCGAGGATTGAAGATAGATCGAGAGATCGTCATCATCCCCGAGTCACTCATTCCATCGTATCGTTATTTCAATTAGTTAGATTTTGATTATGAATAATTTATCTATGAATTGTTTATCTTCAATGTCTGGCTAAACATCTTGTGATTCCCGGGTTTGGGAGTAGATTAATAAACACTTTTATGTGATGATTAAGGATAATTGAAGTTAATGTTTTCTGTCTCTATTCAAGTACTTTGCTTTAATTCTTGTTTTATCAAAAGGCCTTTGATCTAAACTTGTTTGATGTATTGATTCATAATTCTAACCGATGAGTTTCAATACTAGATCTTGAGTACTTGACACAAATAGATTGAATAATTGAGAAGTCTGTGAATATTTGTAAGATCTTATAATCTTTTGAACTTTTGGGAGTTGGATATCTCATGTTGAGTAGAGATGCTAACATAGATATTCCAATCAACGCTTTTACATACATCTCGAGAGATGGGGTAAATAACTTTTGTAATTGGTCTATAGAGAAGAATATGTTTAACCTTGGTTTGTTTAACCTGAGCATAAAAGTGGGATATTAATTGAAACCATAACCCAGGAATCCATCCATCCATACTTGATCTTTTAATCGCTCTTTACTTTGATAATTTAGGATTAATTTCTGCTTTAGTATTAACAAAAACCAATCCATCACAGTTCGATTGTTTAGATAAAAATAGGACTATTATAATCCAATACTTAGTACATTAATTTATTAATCCTTGTGGATTCGACCTTGCAAACCCAATTCTATAAACTTATCCGTACACTTGCGGTGAAGCTAAGAAAATAGGCGAACACAGTTATAGAGAGAGAGAGAGAGAGAGAGAGAGAGAGAGAGAGAGAGAGTCACTCTAATTAACATGTGGGAACCATGAATTAAGTAAATCAGTTCCAGAGAGAGAAAATCACGTTGATTAATGTATTGTATATTTAACATATATTTACTGTATATTTAACACTATTATATTGTATATTTAACAAATTTTGTAATGCATATTACAATTGCCAAACACAAACATGTGGCAACCGTGAATTAAGAAAATAATTAACAAGATTATTCTGGGCAGACTAATAATTACGGTTTATTACGGTATACCAAATAACAATAATTAAAAAATCAACAACTAATAGAAACAAATGAATTAACTAAATTATTGTACAGTAAGTTATGTCTAAATATACAATAAAATCAGGTTATGTATACAGTAAACTATGTCTAACTATACATTAAAATCAGGTTATCTATACAATAAACTATGTCTAACTATGAAATAAAATCATACTATCTATACAGTAAACTATGCCTAACTATACAATAAAATCAGACTATGTAAACAGTCTCCCTCGATGCGTTGTTCACTTTTTCTACCTCTTTTAGCCATGATTAACAAAACACCATTCCTGGCACAAAAAACCAAAAATAAAGTATCAGTGCAGAATATATAAAAAAACATACAGTAAATTGAATAAATAAGCATCAAAACACATATAAGTATACAATAAACCTCTCATACTTTTTTCAACAAATATAGGTATACAACAAAACACATATACGTATATAAACAAAACACATAAGTATACAGCAACCTAAATACATACATAAAAAATTAACTACTCATACAGTAAAACACATATAAGTATACATCGAAAAATATATAAAAGTATACAGTAACATATACTAAAATATAAGTATACATCAAACATATACTCCGTCTTCTTCAATAGAAAAAGCTAGAATTCCATTAACAAAATTAACCACCATCACGGAAAAACAAATGAAAGACACAAACTAAATCCTAGATAAAATGGGAATGAAATTAGAACACAACAAATAATAAAAAATTACCATTTCTTAAAACCGAAGAAATTTATTTGAAATTTAAAAATAAATAAAAATGGTCATTAAATTGAGTAGTAAATCCAAACCAACCATCTAAAATTTTAACCATTTGTTTTGATGGATAGGATTTTGAAGTGGAGCTACCAAATGGGAATGAAATTGCTAATAATAAAATTACCATCTTAACTTTATTGATTTAAAAATAAATGGTCTCATTTAAATCATATTAGTCCACACTGTCTCACTCTAATTATGTGGTCTCATTTGATCATATTCCTATATATATATATATATATATATATATAGGGGGAGGGTTATATAGGACCCCCCTATTATGTGAGTACGTAGGACCAGATCCAAACCGTAGATAAATTGATATAGATGGCTGAGATTAATCCTGCCTATTTGCTGGTAAATAATTTGAATTAGCCAAATGGAGGGTACATTAGTCCATACAATAATAAATTATGGTAGCTAAATCTAGTAAATCCTACTAAAATAGGATGAGTTACAATCAATCTCCACCAAATCTGTTATTGAATTAAATCGTCCACTTCATTTCACCTTCTCCACCGTTCTTCTGTAACTTAGTCTCCCAATTCACTGAAAATTCACCATTTGCAGCGCTGAAACAAGAAAGAAGTAAATGGACGACACATATGAAGAAAGCTTCAATACTAATGAAGAACAAGGTAACACTTTTCCGGGCTACGAAATTGTATTCATTGTTCCTTTTGTTACTGATTCGCCTTAAAATTTGATTCGTAATTTTTCCTAAAATCAATTATTCGATCAATCATTTTTATTTTTACTTGTAATTATTACCCAGCAATATGCTTATGAGGTCCTGCAATATTGCTTATGCCTTGAGAATAATATGCTTACAAATGTAAACTTCTTAGTAGTCCATAAAAGGGCATATCTTCATGCCTTTTTTTTGTGTGTGTGTATGTTTACCCAGTGAGTTGCTTGTTCGTTATGATAAATTTGCTTTCAGTTGCCTATAAATGTGCTTATGATTACCAACATACTTCCGAACACCTAAAATTTAGTTCCCCGTCCACATTCTTTTTCTACATATTAACCCAGAAAAATTGCTTATTTGTATCCATAATAATGCTTATATGAGAATACTAATATGCTTATAAGTATGAACATAAATCTGAAGCATGAAATTTAATTATTCGTCCCCATTTTTTTCTTTAAAAAACGTATATGATATGATCGAAAATGCATTTTTTATGTGCTTGAAGTGCTTGTTGTCATGGATAAAACATGTTGCACAATAAACCGATCTAGGTTAATTTATCATTATTTAGGTTGTATGAACTGAAATTATTTAATTACAACGCTGGTTGTTCTGGACATGTTCTTTTCTTATATATGAGTATAGTATTGCTTATAATAATTGACTATTATGCTAACATATATTCAAAATTCTGCTTATTTATTTCTTTTGTTGAGATAGTTGTAATTGCAAGTGCTCCGCAGCAACGGATTGAAATAACAACGGATTGAAAGAACATAAAGAACAATTGCTGAAGGATCAACAAACTGATTCCCGTGCGGTGAACAGACAAACACTGATCGAAGGATTCGTTGGGGACAAAACCCAGCTAGGCGTCGTAGTGTTGCCGCCAACACAGGCCAAAAATAAGGGGAGCGGCAGTCGAGTCAAAATCCGACTTCAGAGTCAGAAGGAAAAGACAATAAAGGCTGGACAGAAAATGAAGAGACGTTGTGGGAAATGCGGAGAAATAGGTTCGCACAATAGCAGAATGTGCGACAAGTAGTTGATGTTTTTTTTTTGGAGTGGATGTTTGAGGCTGTTTATTAAAGCATTTGATACTGCTTATTTATTCATATTTTATCGCTTATTTTTTTAAGTTTATTTTAGATTCATATTTAAGCATTTGAGACTGCCTGTTTAATTTTTTTTTTACCTTGCACTTTGATGATTATTTACTAACAATATAAAATAATGATATACATACCTACAAATATATCAAAATCTACTTGGACAGCATTTACCTCATGCTAAAACATATTTGAATACTTGATAAATTATAATTTTTGAAATAATGCTAACAAGACAATTGTTTTTTGCTTGTGCATCGTTTAAATTCTGCTTACAAAACATTTGTATACTTGAAAAAGTTAAAAAGATTGGAATATTGCTTGCAGTGCAATAAATTTCTGCTTACAGAGAAGAAGAACACTGCTTAAAAAATATTTGAAGTAATGCTAGAAACATTTTAACATATCATGAAAATGATTGCTTACAAATGATGTAAAATCTGCATATTAACCACTTGAATTCTGCTTACATAGGCACTAATCAAAAAAACATTCAAAACACCACCAAAAATTACTTCAAAGACCAAGCAAGTTTACCATGTCTGGAAGATCGCTAGAGATTACTTCAAATATCAATAAAAAGTACAAAACAATAAAAATATTCCGGATTGATCTTAATTCTTTTTGGCAAACTCCTTCACTCGTCCCATTATCGCCTCCCTAATATCATTCATTGAGTCTAAGCATATTGCAGCTGCGTACTTTCTATGCATCATCAAAAGTTGCGCCTCGTCATTTTTTCGGAGCCCGCAAACCTACCAGACTTGGAAAAAAAGGTGGGGAATACAGAGTTATCAGCAACAAAAATGTATGTAAAAATCCCATAAGAGCTAACCCTAACATACTTAAGCATAATATATAAGATAAGTAAGTATTACATAGAATGTGAGTAAGCATAGTTCTGAACACCAATAAACTTAATACATAAGTAGGTAAGCATTATATATAATGTGAGTAAGCATAATTCTAAACACAAATAAGCAATACAAGTCATCAACGTTCAAAACTACCAGACTTGGAAAAAAAAATAGGAAATACAGAGTTATCAGCAACAAAAATGTATTTAAAAATTCCATAAGGCCAACTCTACCAGACTTCAATTTTTCAAGATAATAAAGACAATTTAAACCAAAAACAAAGCAAAAGTCCTAACCATTTTGTAGATACTTGGATATATATAAGCATACTATAACACGTACATAAGCGATATTGTTTTCTCATTAAAGCAGACAATCAACACTTGTAAAAACAATAGATGTGAGCATGGTTATTGACAAACTAGGAAAAATATTAATTTCCACTGTTCCCCATTATAAGCATTATTCGTGACAATCCTAAGCATATTTAAAGAAACAAAATATAGGCAATATTAAAATCAAATCCACCAATAAAATAGAATACTACATAAAAAATGCAAAAAAATAAAAAAAAATACAAAAATAAAATGAGAAAAAAGTTGCCCTAACCTTCATTTCATTGGGTCGCAATAAAAATTTACACAATTTAGTGTGTTCTTCAGCGAAAACTAAGGGTTCCAATGGGCTTCTTCTGGAAAAAACATCAATGTCTGATTTCGCCCTCGCCGGAGTTTGATTCTCGACCGGAGATTTGGTGATTTTTCGACTGAAGAGATGGTGTTTTTCGCGGAGGGTCGAGTTGGGTATGGTTAGGCTTTGTGATTTTTGTTTCGCGAAGGAAGATGGTGGAAGACGGGTTACTTTTTTGCAGGGAAATATGGTGGACGACGGTTGAAATTAGAGTGAGAAATCTTGTGTGGAAGACGGTGGAATGGTGGAAGACGGGTTCGGGAGTTGCAGAGACTGAGTGTGGAAGACGGTGGATTGGATGAAATGACTTTTCAGTTACCAAATACTGTAAAGATATGCAAGATATTGGATTTACACGTCCATAACCGGCCCCTAAAATTTAGCCCACTACCAAAAATAAATTCCCTCCCAAAAATTGATTTAAAATAAAATTACTAATAAGCCCTTTTTTAAATTAAGTTATATATTAAATAATAGTAAAACCTGATTAATCTTAACCGTTTAAAAATTAAATCAGTGACTCAGATTTGGTCTCGTGTACTCACCTAAGATATGTGGACTCACCTAATCTAAATCATATATATATATATATATATATAACACCCCGAGGGTGGGGGATTGAGGTGTGATCCCCTACCTGTAGATTAAACCATGAAAAGATCGTACAATGTAATTTCCCGTTACGGCTATAACATCTACAAATTCTATCATAATGAACTATCAACAGAATACAATGAGAACTAATGGTCTATTAAAATCTAAAGTTCGGATATCCATCCGAATGAGCTATAGTAGATGGTGGGATGTCATGCCCTCATAAACAAGATGACAACCAATGGGATGTGACTCCCAACTCTGCCAAATGATCTGCTTGGACGATTCCTTGCATAAAGGGTTTCATTATATTTCAATGTCTATTTTATTCTCTTAGAGTTTCATTATTTTCTCAATGTTCATTTTATTTTACTTAAAATTCTTTTATTAGTAAAGTAGAACATATGTAATGGAGGACTTGCATTTAATACTTTATACTAAATTTTTTTTTTTCAATAGAAAATTGTAAATGCCTCCTACTCGAAAATATCCATCTCGGCATGAAAAGCGTAAGAAAAGAAAACAAGTTTAAGAGTTCGTTGAGTTTCAAAGAGAGACATTGAATGTCTCAATTGTAGCACTAATTTTATGAAATTGGAAACATTGAAATTGAAATATATTGTTTCATTATTTTATGTTTCGATTAATGAGATTATTTTCGTAACAATTAATTGGATAATTTTAATTTTTATTTATATGAGTAAAAAGGACCCCATTCTTTTTCACACCGGACCCTTTAAAATATAGGAATGGCCCTGGTATATACTACTATACTTTGTGTTTGTTTTTCTTTTTTTAGTACATCATGATTCACGTGTATACTTTGTTACATTCCAAGTTTAATGAAAGAGAGAGAACTAAAAAAGCAAAGTCAATAAAGACAAGTCTATTTTGCATTCTCTGACTATTAAAGGACCAATCCTCAATTCTTTGTCATTTATAGTCAGTACATAATAACATACATGTATATAAATATATATTGTGAATTAAGCAATTTAATTCAGAATAACTTACAACTAACTACAAATGGATAAAAATTGTAGCACCCACGAAATCATACATCTATACAGGTCTAAAATATAAACATATTTTTAAAAAAATGGCACCACCTTGTATGAAACGTTTTAATGGGCATTGTACATGAGACGGATCCTATATATAAATAGTATTTCAACCCAACCTCAAACCCAAGGCCGAAACTATCAATTTTTTGGCCTGAGTCGAACTTTAAAATTGGGCCCCTTTTTAAATACGAAATTAATAGAACAACAAAAAAAATGTGCAATATGTGAAATATTTTAAATTAAAATAAGATGACATCTCCCTCCAAATATATATATATATATGACATCCATGTTAAAAAATCCAACGAATTGTTTAAATATAACTCGCTTTACAATTTTGGCGGCAAAAATATTAATCAAGTAGTATAATCAAGTTGCAATATATATATATATATATATATATATAATTTTTTGATTTCTTTTTCTTTTTTATTTGAGAGATTTTTATTTAGGGCCTTAGAAAATATTAAATGTGATAGTTTTATTAGTAACTTAAAAGGTTATAAGACCTAAAAATATGGGAATCACAAAATATATAAAAAAAAAAATCCAAGAACCAGGAGGATTCGACCATAAGTGCTTAAACCTTTTGGAAATTTTAAAGTGGTAGCACAATCACCAGGCTAAGCTTGATATTTGATCAATTTCTTATTTATTTTATATATAACTATAAATAAAAGTTATACAAAAAATAAGGGCCCCTAAATCTTGTAATTGTTTTTCGGGCCTGAGTCGGTCGACTCCTCCTCCGCCTTATGCAAGGAGCATCTCTGGCCAAACCCATAAGAAAGACCTATATTTTTGTATTTTGTAGGATCTATCTCATGAAGTCCATGAGACGGTCTCACATAAGACCAGAGTCGTCCCTGAGGCGGCGCCACCGCACAGGCCTCCCGGCGAGGGCCCCCACTCCCGGGATTTTTAAAATAAATAAATTAATACGTTAGAACATGACTATGTAAAGTAAAGACGAAAAGATAGTATAAATTAATCGGATAGTCTAGCGTTTGGCGCTCTTCTCCTACCTCTGTAGTCGTCAAGGCTTCGATGTTGTTCTGCAACAATTTTTCTACTTTTTGCCTTGCCCAAATTTTAGGCCAAAAAAAGGGCTTGCCCCAAATTAGGGCCCAAATTTCAAGCAAATAATTTTTTTTTGGTATTTTATTTTTAGTTCTCCTATTTTCCAAATTAACATTAATTGTATCAATATTTATTCTATTTTGCATAAGGCAAAAACTCCTGTTAGACGGTCTAACGGGTCAAAATTGGTTAGACGAATCCTAAACCCAAACACAATGGCATGTGTGGTGGCATTTTTGTAATTTTTCTGGGGGCGGTGGCATTTTTGTAATATAAGCGGTGTCATAGTATCACTGATGGGCGGTGGAATTTTTGTAATCTTATATAGTGACATAGTATTATTAGGTTGTTAAAAGTATTAGTAGCTCTTCTAAAATGTATTAGTACTTACCTTGGAAAGTTTTTTAGTAGTCTTCCGTAAGGTAGTAATGTCCCATAAAATTATTAGTTTCTTCTCTACAATGTATTAATAATCCCTCTAAAAAGTATTAGTACTTCCATTGGAAAGGTTTTTGATAGTCCTCCTAAAAGGTAGTGTTCGACCGCTAAACACCTATAGAAGTCTAACAATTCTCGCAAGAGAACGAGATCAATTATAGGGTAGCAAGTTAACCACAAGTCTTCTCTCAAGGAAGACTTAGCCGGCAAATAATTATTATGCAACACAATTGATAAAAAATAAATCTTAAATACTCTAACAAAGATTTGTGATATTAATAAATCTTTGTGATTTTAATAAACTAAAGGAAAACAAGTAAAAATACCAATTAAAACTAAACATAATTAAACTTGGAGAAAAATATATGGATGAAAGTCTAGGATTATGGAGCCATCTCATCAAACTTGCAAGCAGAATATCAATTAATTAATTATGTGGTTAACAAATATAACAAACATGTAAAGACTAGGTCTAGATCTGATAACTCATGTATTCACATATTAGGGCTATCCCAACATAATTTGCTATTTTCATTAAGCTCAGGGTTAGATAATACATCTCTGATTCATATCTAACCCCCTGAATAAATTTAGTCCAGGAATAATATCTTCGATCGATCTCAATTATTCCCTTAAAACAATCAAGAGTTGGCCAAACAATCAATCAACAAGTAAAACAATTATTTCATGAAAGCAGGTCAACTAATCAATACTCATGCTTGTTTGTTTGAATCAAATCATCATAATCTTAGAACAAGGAAATTAGTTCATTCTTGGGGATGGGATCATAATCTCAATTTAAGGAAAGAAAACAATCATAAACATAATCATGCAATAATAATAATCACCCAACAATTGAAATCAGACAAAAAAGATGAAGAAATCTTACTCTTTGATAAGAAGCAAAATAACTTCAAGGGGAAGAACCCAAACATTCCCAATGATGAAAAGCAAGAGAAAAATACAAAAAACTAAAAGTCTAGAAGTGCTATGAATGAGAATGTGTATCAAAAATAGGGGCTCCCCAAGTTCTATTTATAAGCCTAGAGTCCTAAACAAGTTGGAAAGATTGGAAAAACAAAATCAAAAATTTTGAAAAACAAAATACCAAAATATTATTTCATCTTGATGTCTTCTAATGAATTATAGCTCTATCTCTTAGATTTCCATAGCCACTTGAATCACCTCAATATCAATTTTCTAGAGAGTTATGGCCAAAATACCAAGACGTGTCTTTTCTGAGATTTTGACATATTATTTTGACTTGTTAATGATTTTAACTCATCTAAACGTCTTCATTTGTAATTAGTAAGATAAATATTGTAGAACTTTGAATTATCTTTCTAATTGTGCATGAATCATGACAATTGGGCTTCGGATGCAAACGTTACATCCAAAATATGATGACTGTCGCAGTTGCGCGAAATGACTTTTTAACGTTTTTTGCTCCAAAACTTGTTTTTTTCCACTAAAACCAAATAAATCAATAAAATAACACAATATAACACTAAAACATGCAAATGCAAATAAAATACGCCAAAGATATGTATAAATCATCACACAAAACACACACAAATGTGTTTTGCCTGATCTAGGTTTCAAATAGCTAAACCAAGTTTTTGCCTTATCTTTTAAAGAAAAAGGAAATAATTTTAGCTTAACAACTTCATTTGTACAATTTTGATCATCAAATGTGGCACATACTTCTTCAAATTCCTTTAAATGTAAATATGGGATTTCAGAATCCATACCATGGAAATTAGGAAGTAAAATAATAATTCCTGGCTTAAATCGAAAGTTGTTTGCATTTAGTGGAAAAATAAAACATGAAGGAGTAGAATCTCGAGGTGGTTGCAAGTAGTAACGCATATTACGTACTTCTTGATTTTCCGCTCGTTGAATCTCATCATGAACAACTTCATTTTCAGCCATAATTGGTGTGTGTGGAGGTGAATCAAATTTTCAATCAAATTTTCTGAATTATTTCTAACTAAACAACGAGAATTGGGACTACGACACCATGTAACCATGCAAATACACAATATTTACAGTTAAAAAAAATATTCACAAACCTGGAAACTTACCGTGCCTTCCCCGGCAATGGCGCCAAAAAACTTGCTACAACTTTAAGATTGCAAACTCAAGTGCAGGTTGTCTCAAGTAATAAATTTCTCGGGAGTCCGAGGTCGATCCACAGGGAAGTTGATAGAAGTTTACAGGATATATCTTATTTAAGTGATGAGTAAATAGATTTTTAACTAGTAAGAATATATATATTTTTTTACAAGAAATGTAATTAATAGAAATGTTGAGGATTAGAGATTCACTCTTGATTTCGGATAAAGGAATGATTATATTTTCTTACCTCTTAGATTGCCACTATTAGAATCCATACACAAAGAAGGTTCCAATGGGAAGATATTATACATATAAATCATGCAATGAGGTAATCATGTTGTATCGTCAATTAGAATTTATCTTATAACATCAATACTTGTTTATGGGATCAAGTATTTATGTATTCTTTTGTCTACAACAAATCAAGGTATCCACATTAGTAGTCGGTTGAAATAAAACTAGACATTTAACTAAATGGAACCAAGTATTTGTTGTGCCAATAGATATACATAAATCAAGAAACACCACCAAACAAAAATGTATAAGCTAAAAACAAATTGATGATACAAACAATGAAATTTAATATGAATCTACAATCATTCTTTATCCTTCATCAAGAGTTTCACCCTATTTCCTCAACAAAATAAACTTAGAATAACATGAAGAAAGTAGAAAAAACAAAAGATTGAAGAAAAACTAAAGCAAATATTTTGTAAAATACTAGAAATCTTACTATAATTTAAGAAAAGCAAGAAAGAAAAATTCTTTTGAACTTTCTAACTCTAACTTTCTCTATATAAAACTTGCTCTTGGCTAATTCTAATCCCCTCTATTTATAGCCAACTCAAAATCAATTTACAATTATTTTATTCTTTATTTTTATTACAAATAAGAAAATAGGGAAATCAACACCAACTTTGCCACCTTCTTTGAATGGTCATTTTGTCCATGATTTCAGCCATCTTTGCTCAATTTTCTTCCACAAATCAATTGTCACGTGTGTTAACTTGAATTTCCAACTGATTTCATTGAATTCCAACAACCATGGGCCAAGATATGGTTGAATAATTTAGATGTGGTTGGTATACGAGATTGACTAGTGCAACAACTTCTTGGATTTTTTATAAATTCATCACATCCGATCTGACTTTGGGTATTCATCAATGTTGTAGCTCTATGATTTGTACATACTCAGTAAAAATTTCAGATACAAATAATGTGTATTTTCCGAGTTATGTCCAAAATACCAAACTTGGTCAAGTCTGGAAACTAATGAGCAACCCTTCAATCTTCATTTTATGATGAATTTTTTATCCAAGAAAATATCATTCCAAACTTTGATTTTTTGTTTCAGTATCTCTGAAAACTTGTAAATGAATGGATTGTGAATCCATATCTTCAAGAATCATCCTAAAATCATGTCAGAAATGAAAGTTATGCTCATTGATCCGAACCTGCACTAAAAAATGCTTCCAAATACAATTATATGTTGATTTCCTATTTTATTCCTAACATATTAATAATACTATAAATTTATTTTATTAATAATATTAATAAGGTAAAATAATAATATAAGCCAAATATAATTATACATTTTTAACGTTCATCGGCTATGTAATGCATTTTTTCCGCAACGCTAGCAATTTTGTGTGCACACAAATCAAAATAGGGTTTTAACTTAATTCACATCAATGAAATCTCGTAATTCAAGCCCCCACAACTTGGACTATTGTTTAATTGTTACCTAATTCGTTCACCACAAAGGCTAATTCACGGCTTAGTCAAATACTTCGTATCAAGTTCATAAAGTCATTTCATATTTAAAACTCAAATTAATACATCTATTTCAAGTTGACTAAACAACACTATTATTAAACTTGGATAATCACTAGGCAAAGTAAAAGCATAGCCACATGCAATCATCATATTTTATCAATGACTAATCATCCCCCCCACACTTAAATCACACAATGACCTCAATGCCTAAAAAGAGAAGGAAAAAGATATGTCCCTGAAAAATGTGAAGATCGATAAATGGCACCATAGTCATATTCGCCGACAAATCTGCAAAAGCCATGTGAAGGGAACAAACAACACATGCAAACTCACACGAAGGGGAAAAAATGTTTGGGTTGCCTGCCAAGAAGCGCTCTTTTAACGTCATTAGCTCGACGATATCAACTAAGAAAATCATGGCGGGTCATCGAGCAAGACCTTTTTGACGACCTTGGAATTTTTATCTAGTTGAATTTCATTATATTCCAGCGATAAATATCTTTCACAGCAGAATCGTCAGAGTCAACAATAAAATTATCATGTAAGGCACAAGCAGGACTATGAGCTATATCAAAAATTGAAAATGTTACAGTTTTTCCCAAGATATTCATACTTAGTTTTCTATTTTTGACATCTATCATAGTATTAATGGTGGCCATGAACGGTCTACCCAACAGCATAGTGTGATCTTTGATATTACCTTTATCCTTCCCCATATCCAAGACTACAAAATTCATGAGAATTTTAAGACTATCTATTTGGACCAAAATATCGTCAACAATGCCATTAGGATACCTAAGAGATCTATCAGCAAGTTGCAAAATAAGCTGGTGGACTTCAATTTTCCTAAATTTAATTGTTTAAATATAGAGTAAGGCATAAGGTTAACTCCAGCTCCGAGATCAAGAACTTTCGACTTTCTTACCATTCTCAAAAGCAATATTAATGATGAAACTACCTGGAAGAGTGGGCTTGGGGATGGATTAGAAAATTTGTAGAGATTATCAATTTTGTGTAAGGACGATCCCTTACTGACCTCTTTATTTGTTCTTGCTTCGCTTGTGTCTTCTTCCTTTTTTGCTTTAGCAATACATGCGGGGTTAGACAAGACAGTAGAATATGGAAACTCAATTTTATTATCATAATTCTCATCAATTTCAAGATCAATGACGGCTTGAGCTTGCGCTGGTTGACTGGGCAACATGTCCTTTTTGACGAGATGTCGAGCTATTTCACCAACTTGCGTAGCCAATTGGCCGACTTGAGTCTCAATTCGCTTAAGAGATGCCTCCAACGATTCAAACCGCATGTTATTCCACTCTTGTGTTTGATGACTAACCTGAATAAAAGAATTCAAGTTCTCTTCTAATGTGGGTCGTGGTGGTTGCCCTTGATTGGTCGCCATTCCTGGTGCTTATATAAACAACGCTAGGAAAATAGATCAAACACACTTGAGGAATAAACCTAAACTAGAAACAAACAAAAAGAATCATAATCTAGAAACACGGAAAATAAACACAATAATTATTACGCCTAAAACATTCCCCGGCAACGGCGCCAAAATTTTGTTCGACTGCTAAACACCTATAAAAGTCTAACAATCCTCGCAAGAGAACAAGATCAATTGTAGGGTAGCAAGTTAACCACAAGTCGTCTCTCAAGGAAGACTTGGCCGGCAAATAATTATTATGCAACACAATTGACAAAAAATAAATCCTAAACACTCTAACAAAGATTTGTGATTTTAATAAACTAAAGGAAAACAAGTAAAAAATACCAATTAAAACTAAACAAAATTAAACTTGGAGAAAAATATATGGATGAAAGTCTAGAATTATGGATTCATCTCATCAAACTTGCAAGCAGAATATCAATTAATTAATTATGCGGTTAACAAATACAACAAACATGTAAAGACTAGGTCTAGATCTGATAACTCACGTATTCACATATTAGGGCTAACCTAACATAATTTGCTATTTTCATTAAGCCCGGGGTTAGATAATACATCTCTGATTTATATCTACCCCCTGAATAAATTTAGTCCAGGAATAATATCTTCGATCGATCTCAATTATTCCCTTAAAACAATCAAGAGTTGGCCAAACAATCAATCAACAAGTAAAACAATTTATTTTGGAAAACAGATCAATTAATCAATACTCGTGATTGATTGTTTGATTCAAATCATCCTAATCCTAAAATAAGGAAATCATCCTCAACTATCCTATTCCCAGTCACGGCCTGCTGTTGGCCGCAGCGCACGACCGCGTGGCCTCTAAACGTCAGAATTGCATCTTGATGTCTTCTAATTAATTATAGCTCTATTTCTTATATTTCCATATCCACTTGAATCACCTCAATATCAATTTTCTAGATAGAGTTATGGCCCAAATACCAAGACGTGTTATTTCCGAGATTTTGACATATTATTTTGACTTGTACATGATTTTAACCCATCTAACGTCTTAATTTGCATTTAGTAGCAGATAAACATTGTAGAACTTTGAATTATATTTCTAATGGTGCATGAATCATGTCAATTGGGCTTCGGATGCGAACATTACATCCAAAATACGATGACTGCCGCAGTTGTGGGAAATGACTTTTTAACGTTTTTTGCTCCAAAACTTGTTTTTTCCACCAAAACCTAAAAAATCAATAAAATAACACAATATAACACTAAAATATGCAAATGCAAATAAAATACGCCAAAGATATTGTTAGGAATTTTATTGTTTAGATTTTGATGAATGTCATGTAAAACTTAGAATAGAAAGTTGGCACCCCAATTCTTGTTGTAAAATGCATTGTAATGAATAGAGCTGGCCAAGACTGAGTTAAGTCAGCTACGCCCAAACATGCAAGAAGACAATCGAAGACTAGAAGGAAGACTCACTGTGAGACAGTGAGTATGGCAAAGAAGAGTAGACGGGAACTCTATTGAAGAAGCGGTGAGATGCGGTTAGTGGAGTATCTCAAGTCAACTCAAGAAAAGTCAAGTCTCAAGTTGAAGTGTGAGAAGAGTCATCCAATGATTGGAAGTCGACTCTAAGTCACTGGGGAAAGCAAGGAAATGCGTCAAGTCGAGATAATCAAAAGATCCGTTGCATAGAAATCAAGAGATTTACTTAAACAAGTAATATCTCCATACCACCTTTCTGAGTGCTCGAGTCCCGAAGCGTGCAAAAGGAATGAACCAATGGAAAGCACTACACCGTGTCGAACGAAAAGGTGAAAGAACAATTCATACGAGGAAATGGCAATTCCAAGGATCGCAACAAGACAAGACAAGCGAATGCAAGTGACTTTCAAAAATAAGCCTATCTCTTCAACGGGCAAATTTTTGAAAGATCACTATAAAAGGCTGAGAAGTGTGACAAGAGAGACACATATGAGATATACAAGTATATTAGAAAATCTGAAACATTCTCAATCCTCAAGCCTACACTACGAAGAACATCAATCCAACACTCACCGTGAAGGAGAGATAACTTCAATCGCTTGTTGAAGAGGAAAATACCGAAAAACAAGGGGCCTACATTCCACGAAGGACTGTAGAAAGGTTCAAGGTCGAACCAAATCTTAAGCTTTTGGAGGGCTTCGTGATCAAATCCAAAGAGTTTGAGCAAGTGAGTTGTAGTAGCAAGGCATGCCCGCGTGAAGAGTTCGAGTCGCACGAGAAGCCACGGTGAGTGATCAAGGCGTCTCGATCGAGTCCCAAAGGATCAAGTCATTTGTGTGATCAAGACTTGTATCCTGACGGGCTATTACCACTTTGTAAACCGATCATTACCTAGTGGATTCCTCGGGAGTTGGAGAAGAGAGGAGTAGAAGAATTACCCCATCTTCGAACCTCTATAAAAATTTCATTGTTTCATTTACATTTCAAAGACTTTAATTTCGCATCTTAATTGTTTAATTAACGACATATTTGCTATCCACTTGATAATTTATAAGTACTAAACCAAGCACTAAACTCTTGCTTAATCAAACTTAAGGGTGTTAAGTCTTCCTGAAAAACAAAACCATGATTGAGTTAATTTAGAGCCAACAGTTAACAAGTTACTCCATCAACGGCTCGGTTGAGTGCGTTGAGAGATTAACTCTCTTGAGTGGTCAATTGATGATCCATCATGAGACATGATGTGTAGTATCAACTTTGTATATTTAAAAGGACTAAATCGAAAATTTGGTAAGGTTTATTCAACCCCCCCCCTTCTAAACCTTACACTTACACCCCTTGGGACCTACAGATATGTATAAATCATCACACAAAACACATACAAAAACATGCAAAACAGGTATTTAGTAACTCCCTAAAAAGTATTAGTTTTTCCCTTAAAATGTATTAATAGTCTGGCTGGAAAGTATTAGTTTTTATTATGAACACTTTTTTAATAGTCCAATGGAAAAGTATTAAATGTTGAATTGAAAAGTATTACACGTTAAAATAAAAAGTACTATAGTTTTAAGTGAAAATTATTACACATTTAAAAGAGGAAAAAATATTACACATTAAACTGAAAAGTATTACCAATTTGCAGAAAAGCAATACACGTTTAAGTAAAAAGTGTTATTAATACACAAACAAACTCCAAATTAATAAAAGCCCCAATTTCTACAATGTGAACAACAAATCTTCTTCTAGGGCTCCGTACAATAGTGGAGGTTTTCACAATACTGTTTGCAAAATCAAATGCAATTTCCGTACTGAAATTCCCACTCACAGCCACCAAATTTTGTTCCCAACAAACTTCTCGCCATTTTTGGACGTAGTCAAATGCAAAACCTCACCATTGAAACTCTCCAAACCTTCCACCACCTTAGGAATACTTGTGTTTCATGAATCACGAGTAGCAGCAACCAGAAATCTCATCGAATAGTCTTCGGACTTCGTCGGACCGTGTTGATTTTCTATTTTCTGACGATATCATCGTATAAACCCCGCCTCCACCGTTCTGTTGTGCGTCGGAAACCGTAGGATAGAGATCGATCAGGAGAGAGAGAGAGAGAGAGAGAGAGAGAGAGAGAGAGAGAGAGAGAGAGAGAGAGAGAGAGAGAGAGAGAGAGAGAGCAGAGCAGAGCAGAGCATATCAATTGTTTTTCTTATATGTTTTTTAGATCTGGGTCAGGTGTTGTGATTGTCTAACGGACTTAGACCGTTAGACTGTCTGACAGGAGACCTACTCTTTTGCATAAAGGGTTTCATTATATTTCAATGTCTATTTTATTCTCTAAGAGTTTCATTATTTTCTCAATGTCCATTTTATTTTACTTAAAATTCTTTTATTGGTAAATTAGAACATATGTAATGGACGACTTGCATTTAATACTTTATGCTAAATTATTTTTTTATTTTTCAATAGAAAATTGCAAATGCCTCCTACTCAAAAATATCCATCTGTGCATGAAAAGTGTAAGAAAAAAAAACAAGTTTAAGAATTCGTTGAGTTTCAAAGAGGGACATTAAATGTCTCTTTTGTAGCACTAATTTTAAGAAATTGAAAACGTTGAAATTGAAATATATTGTTTCATTATTTTATGTTTCGATAAATGAGATTATTTTTCGTGACAATGGTTAATTGGATAATTTTAATTTTTATTTATATGAGTAAAAATAGCCCCATTCTTTTCCCGCACCGAACCCTTTAAAACATAGGAACAGCGCTGCATAAGACCTCCTCTTAAAAAGATTACACATCTAATTGATCCAGTAGATTCAAAAATCGTAATAGCACTGGACAAATCACTCATGATGGGTTATATGAATCTTTTATAAAACGCCTATTACATGGATAATTTATTCAATAAACTAAAAACTGAAAAACTCACATAAATTGAGACTAAATATGAACATAGTCATTTCTTCCATTCTCCTATCCTCCCATGGATTGTATCACACCCGTTTGGTTTTATTGATGAGATTGGATTAGAAAAAATGGATTGTATAGAATTGTACTATTCATGGATTATATAATTTAGTATAATAGGGTGTTTGGGATTTGTGATTGAGGTTTTTATTTTCTTGACACTTTATCCTATTTTGTATTTGACATTATTGATTATATGGGATAATCATATCAAATGTCCAAAATATCCTTTACAAAAATATTTTGTGAAACCATTTCAACAAAATATGGTGGATCTCTCCAGGAGTTGCTGATCGAGAAACAACATTTGCAAAGTCACCCTCCGCACTCAGAAACTTCTTAGTCGGTGAGTTTTAGTTAATCTACATGGTTTGAAGCTAATGCCTTGCAAATATTTGAAAATCGGTTTGGAGTTCTGCAGAAATATGAAAATATTACCGAGTACGATGAGCCCATTCATCCGTGCAAAATCGTTTACGATTAGGCTTCTAAATTATCAACTATATCGGTATAAGAATGTACTCGACACACTGAAGTACTTTGATTGCTGTTTGTTTTAGTTGTAATTAGGGGTTACTTAATATTGGCGAATTTGGGATTTAGGGCTCTTTCTATAATTATTCAAATTTTGTTTTTAATTTTACATCACGAATGCATGGTTGCGCAACTTGTCAGAATTTGGGAAATTTTTTATTTTGAACCTTTTTCTGAAATATGTTTTTGGGTGTTAACCATGCGTTCTGGAATATATGAGTTCTAAATGTAAATAGAAGTTGCATTGTAGGCATATGTGTAATCTGACAACGGTTTTGAAGGGCAAAATAGTAAGCACAACTACATGGACAAATTAGGATAATTTAATACCGGCGGTGGGCCAGGTCATGGGCTATATACTGTCCCCCGGGCCGATCATGGGCTGCTAACACAGGTTCAAAGTTGAAACGTAGGATTTGGGTTGATTAAATTCCATATTCGCAAACGAGCCCAAAAATTGGTGTCGTGTTCAGGTTCAAGTCAGATTTCTCAAACCTAACCCGACCGTTTAATTTTTCGTGCCAGATTTCTCAACCATAACCCGACATGTTTATTATTCCTGTTTTTCGGGTCAACCAAAAATGACACGGATATTTTTAAAACTTAAATTAATCATCAATTTATGAGTTATATAGGTTGCATGAGTTAATTTTCATCATGGATATTATATCATACATTGGATAATTTTTTAAAATTCAACCATTATACTAACATATTCAATCAATCAAAAATATTACAAAAAACAACATAATCCAAACGAGTTAATCACGTTATTTCAAGTTAACTTTAACCCAACCTGTTCATTAATCGTGTTATTAGGGTCCGACCCGATTCTGACTCTAACCTGTTGAGCTTCATCACTAACTTGCTTAATATGTGATAGCCTATTAGGTTCATATTGTGTTTCGTTTCGTGTCGAGTCAGAAACTATAACTCCTACCAAATATGCATTACAAGTTATATTTACACACATTCACACACATTATACACATCTAGTGCACGTCAAGGGGCGTAACATCTCCCCAAGCTCAACTATCCTATTCCTTGAATTTATCGGACAATACACATCTTTGTCGTAGGCAGAATCTTGCCAATTGAATAAGAATATTACAGCACTCTTTTGATGCATCGTGTAAGGCTGGCTCCAATTAAATAAAACTAAACAGTCATTATGTACATAGCAATTATATTTATACAGATATTGGTATAGTTTTCAAAAGAACAAAGAAAATAGAGGGGAAAAAGAAAAGCCATACCCATCATGTGGAATATCAATAATTGACGAAGTTTTCCATGTTCAGAACTTCAGAGTAAGCTGGAACAGAGAGGTACAATAATATTTAACTTGCATCTGTCATTGTTTGAAGTATACACCAAATAGTATGGTCATTTACCACATCATTGGGTGGCAGTGTGGCAAAATTCAACTAGAATTTCCCACACCTTTTATTGAAGACTTATTATTCGTTTATACGTGTTGAGTAGAAAACGTTAAATTTCAACTTCAAAGTGGGCATGCCTAAATTTCTTGAAATTTACTTCAACGGCAATGATGCTTAGCGTGGCTTCCCAACTGAATCTGAATTGCTAATCATGCATACTGCAATCACGGCCTTGCAGTAGCTAGAGCTGGCAAATAGCTGGCCAGGCCATCGGGTCCATGCAGAAAAACGGGTCGGTCGGGTCAAAATTCACCTAGACCGCTAATTTCTTGGCCCAGCCCAACCCAAACCCTATTTTTTTAGTACAAAACCTTATGCCTGAACTTAATCAGGTCATTCGGGTTGGGATAAAGTAGCTCCGGTTCATTTTGGTCCGGTATAAATGTAGCACCGTTCCGCTCTATACTCAGGTGAGGCTGGAAATTGACAGCTCTAGTGGCAGCTATGCATAATGTAGGTGTCATCTATCATTCAAGTGTCTTAGTTTTCATAAAATGAAACACTCGACTTTTACAAATATGCCAAGTGTAGCATATACTATGTGTAGCATGAATATTACATTGCAATCACAATGGCCATATTCAACACACTAGTAATATGGTCAACTAAAGCCAACGAATTCATCTCCAATGACTCGTGAACACCTCACTTTATCTGATCCTTGTTTTTCTCCTTTGAATGAAGATCTAAATGAATAGAAGCAAGAAGGAATATTTCAATCAAAACGCAATTTGGTCAAAATACGAATCTACACAATCTCAGAGTTCTACACCCCCTATACTCTAAGTAACCAATACCACACTCGCAAAAACCCTTCATGTACGCAGGTGATCAACAATCATAAGAGAAATGTCTCATTCGTCAATGTAGAAGCTTACATTAACAAACAGCATGCCAACTTTCCAAATATAATACACGGATTTAATAAACAAAATCATTTTTCTAAGTCTTTAAAGGGTCTTTTTTGTTTTAATACGACTAAAGTATATGGAGTTCAAAGACATAATACACTTCGGTAATTCACGAGTTTCTAGCTCCTCTTCTGCTCCCAGTATTCTCCTTGAGGCTCATTCCCATGTTGGCATTTGTAATGAACCCTATATCCTCATATTTTGACAGTTGCTTCTTAGCCAAGAACATATCTTACCATGGGCCACCATAAACAAAAGATGAACTTGCAACATATTGTGTATTTTAAATCCTATAGTAAAGTAGGGTGCAACACTCCTATATTGTAAACACAGGGACATCTCAGAGCTAACTCCCAACAACTATAAAGCTATTTAGAACAAGAGCAGATCCACTAAACCTAGTGCAACACATAAATTTACCTTGGGACCTCAATTTATACACATCAAATGTTTGAGTTCCATCACAGGACAAAATTCTTGACCGTTCAACAGTGTCCCCAGTTCATAAGACCCAAGTCATCGTCACTACAACAACATGGCACCTCCAGGAAAACACAACACTAACATGGTAAATGTCGGACCAGGTACAAATTAATTGGCATCACGTACTATAATTAATTAAACAAAAGAAAGGATGGCAAGGCCTCAAATAGAAAGTCCACTGGATCATATTCCCAACTAGGAGATGTTAATAAAGTTTGACAACTTATATAAAAAATCCAATTTACCTTAAAAGAATAACAAGTATTTTTTCCTTCGTAATAAAATAGTTCCAAATCTTATGGGTGGAAACCGCCACCCCCATCCAGAAAAGGACAAAGAAAAAAGGAGGACGGGCAAATTAGTGAGTAGATAAGTGTCATACTACAAAAGAAACAAGCTAAGGCCACAAATAAAAAGACATTGTCAGACAAGATCTTCTCGTAATTTGATTTCTTGAATCTTGATCAGCATTTAAACATAAAAACCGAAATTACTTCATTTTATTAGGATGGGACAAACATCAGAAACAAGGATCTAGTAACTACAAATGCATGTCAAGCATTCAGATGCTTTTTTGGCCCTAACACTCACAACCCAACAATCAAAGCTTGCAATTACACAAGTAACCACATCTATGAATCATTACTTGAGATTCTTCCAACTCAACAAAATAATCTACTATTTTGACTTCTACAACCATCATTGGCCCACAAATATAATTATCCAGCATACTCCATGTCACAAACATCTCAGTACACTCACACAATTGCAGGCATTTCTAAGTTAAATGCACTAGGTATAACTATCCAAAGAAGAGAATTCAAGATCCAATTCATCATCTCTAGGGTTCATTAGTTCATAGTAGTATATGATAGAATATCAAACTCATTCACTTTTTGCCATTACTCTTATGCTTTCTTTTGAGTTCTATGATGTACAGATACTCAAATTGGAATTGCAATTGGTTTCTAGGTTTTACTGTATATCTAAGTTGATACGTGTATACAACCAATTAATAAATTAGTAGTTCAAACAGCAGCTACAGTCGGCAACATAAAACTTGTAATTGTGTGTGATAACGTACGAAGGTAAGACTAGTTCTGAGGTCGGATCTAAAATCTTTCATGAAACTTCCACTAAAAGTTTTATAAGCATTTTATGCCTACATTTAAACGTATCTATAGAATATCATCTTCCAGTGAAAACTTTTATTACCAATGTCGCAATATACAATTTCAACTAGGGATAAAATAGGTGAAAATCAGGTAATGATCCCTTTTGGAAAAGAGCAACAATAGAAGAAATATCTGGATCCAATGGATACTACAATGATAAAACTTCCACAAAGTAATCAATTACAGAACTTACATTCTGGATCCTGAATCCAATATAAGAGACAAAACACCCAGCTAAACATGCCCAAAATCCATAACAAATAACCTATTATCACCGACCCAGAAACAGTACAATTCAATGGAATAAAACTCAATTAAATTCGAAACCCATAAGTACTATCTTACCTTCTGGGCTGATTTCCAGAATAAACTATCAGATCACATCGGATCCAAATCAAACTCGTGTGGAAACAACAGGCGCAGCGGCAGCAGCCGCAGAGGAGGCGGCGCCGCCTAGGAACGACAGAAACCCAGTACTAGCCTGCTCCTGATCATCCAAAAACAAATCCTCGGGCATTCGGAAGGCCCCATGAGTGCAAACCACAGCAAGGCCGACAAGCAAAGCTGAGATCAGCAGCGATCCGACGCTGGTGAGGAACACCACAACTATAGTAGACACCACCAGAATCCCCAAAATCTCCCGATCCGAAAACGTGCGTCCCGCAACCACCACCGGCTGATCCGAAGGACGGAACAAGTAGAGAAATAGCCACGCGGCGAGGAGGGATAACAACACGAGAAGCGAAAAAGGGTGAGAGAGGAGAGAGAGGGCGAGAGATAAGGCGAGGAGGGAAACGTAGTTGACGCGGAAGTAGGAGAAATTTTTGCGAATGCGGGAGGCGGCTTCCGAGAGGGTGTCGGGGCGGGAGAAGGCGGAGCGGTCGATGAGTTCCAACCAAGGGCGGCGCTGGGAGAGACCGTGTCGGACGGTGGCGTTCAGGCGTGATAGGAAGTTGCGGAAGGCGGGGGTGGCGATGGGCGGCTGAGATTCAGATTGAGGGTTGGAGATGGGGAGCGTCGCCGGAGAGGCCATTGCTGGTTTAGAGAGAGAAAATACGGTATGCTCTAATGGCCTCCGGGGTTTCAGTTCTTACGCCGTGAGATTTGTTTTTGTACTACTCGGAACTCACTACTTGGATATTTATTTGCTATTAATAATTTCACTTTTTTAATATTGTATCATAAAATTAATTAATTGCTTTCAAAAAAAATTAATTAATTGTTAGTTTAAATAAGGAAAATTAGGGAAAATACACCCAACAAGGGGGTATTAAGAAAAAATACTCCTTCATTATTAAACAATGAAAAATACTCATTTTTCCTCCTAAAAAGTCTAAAATGCCCTTTTATTTAAAAAAAATAAAAAAAAGGAAAAATAATATGAATAGGCGGGAAGGGTTCATTCATTTGCCCACTACTCTCTCTCACATGTCCGATTCATCTTCTTCCATTCTTCTCATCTTCCAAACCCACCTCACGTCCGACTCCACTACGAACTCGACTTCATTTCTTCTCTCTTCGACACGCGAACGTCCTCACGAGCACCTGTTCCAATGAGAACCTGTTCCGACGAGTTCATTCTGTCACTCGCGATGGTTCGACGTCTCAGTTTTTTAAAATCAAAGGTCATTCTTCGGTTGAAAAGGTTTGTTTTTTCATCTTCTTCTCTTATATGTATATTTTAGTTAGTTGTTTTGAAGCATTTTGGATTTTGTTTTGAAAAAAAATAATAAACAGTTTAGGGTTTCGTTATATGATTCCAAACGAGATTTAGCGTTAAATGATTCATGTTTTGTGGAGTTAATGATGTGTTTAGGTTGGAATGTGCGTGTACTTGGGTTCAATCGAACATTTTTTTGTTGCCCACCTATAAGCCATGTGCTTTGTCCATATGAGTGCCCACGGCGTTGCCCACTTTAGTGCCCACTTCTTACTCAACTTTGTGGAGTCTGTGATGTGTTGTGTGGAGTCTGTAGAGTCTATAACGTGTTTTGAGGTTGGAATATGTATGGACTTGGGTGTTTTCGAGAATTTTTAATCTTGCCCACCTATTTGCCTTGCAGTCTGCCCACATGTGTGCCTACTTGTATCTAACACTACTTTGTGGAGTCTGTGATGTGTTTTGTGGAGTTTATGATCATCTTATGTAGAGTTTATAATGTGTTTTTAGGTTGAAATATGTATGGACTTGGGTGTTTTCGAGAATTTTTAATCTTGCCCACCTATTTGCCTTGCAGTCTGCCCACATGTATACCCACATGTATCTAACACTACTTTTCATTGTGCAGTTCAAGAAAGATGGCGCTTGTTCAAAACGAAAAGGACCAATTTCCAGCGAGATTAAGTGGTCGTTGCAATCTGAATGAGGAATTAAACAAAATAGTTGATTGTTTGAGCGATAGGAATAGACAAAGGTTCAGGCAATCTTGCTTTGGACAATTCATGGATGTACAAAAGTTGAAATTTCAAGGCCAATTATATCTCCACCTTCTCTTTCGACAAGACAAGTCGATGTCATTGGACAAGATAACATTCCACTTGAACAATAAAGAGGCGGATTTTGGAGCAACTGAATTCTCATTGATCACAGGACTTGGTTTTGGGTCCAAGTCTACTATTCCATCGTCGTCGGGGATCTTCAAAAAATGCTTTAGGAGATTTAATCCCCTTTGTCTGATACATGTGGAAAACGCTTTGGAAGAATGGTCCAAGAAAGAGAAAGGGGACGGAGATATGACCAAAAAGGCTTTGCTATGTTTCTTATACGGTATTCTTCTTGTAAGAGACCGTAAAACCAAAAGGATTGTGGACGAGTATATTCACCTTGTGGATGATCTAGAAGAATTTGATTCTTATCCATGTGGAAGAGTTGCTTTCGATTTCTTGGTAAAAGAAACACGTGCCTGCATTACCGAACGAGTACAGGGTTATTGGGAAAGAAAAAAAATGAAAGAAAAGCACGATTGTGAGAACTTTGACATCCACGACTTCCACCCTGCATTACAAGTATGGGCATATGAGGCGATCCCAGACGTCGCCAAATTGTGTGTCGTCACAACCAAAGCTGCCAAGAATAGGGTGCCACGTATTTTACGTTGGTCAACCGAAGCCACCATTTTTTCATTTGATAAATTGAAAACAACAATCTTCAGGACTTTGCTTCCGGAGATGATGATACAGTAAGTTTTTTAATCAATTTTTATTGTGTGTATGCATGCCTGCTATTGTGCCCACTTGTATGCCCACATTTTTATTGTTCATTTATTAATATACACCTGCCCACTCATATGCCCACTTCACTGCCCACATGGGTGCCCACCTTGAAATTTGTCATTCACTAATGTACACTTGCCCACTAATTTGCCTACGCTTATACCCACATGGGTGTCCACTTGTATGCTCACATTATTGTTGTTTCGCTAATATACACTTGCCCACTCGTTTGCCCACTTCACTGCCCACTTGATTGCCCACTATTGCACTATTTTTTGACTTTTGTTTATTTGTTTGTAGCTTGTTGTTCACAAACACCTGAGACCGTCCAAATTGGAGCAAGATACTGAGTCCTTAAAAAAACTTTTTGTGTGGGAAGATACACTTGAGAAAGAGAATTTGAGACAGGAAAATGAAGAAGAAAAGAAGAAGAAATCTTTGAAAAGAAAATTGTTTGAGGAAAAAAAGGAGGGTGAAGGTAATGATGAGGAAGAAGGAGGGCCAAATCCGCCCATGAACTTGTTTGGTTTGTCGAGGAGAGTCGACAAAATTGAGTCCATGCTGAAGACAATAATGGAGCATTTGCGATGCTCAATTGCTGAAGAGGTGGGCAAAGAACAAGCTCCATCAAGTGCCCACCGTAGTGCCGACTATGGTGCCGACAAGGATGGCGACTGGGACTTGAACAATAGGGTCGAGCCCCCCCAAAAGGATTGGAATATTGAACGGTATGAGCATCCTCCGCAACAATTGAATACCAATGATTGTGGCATAATGTGCGTGAAGATGGTGGAGTCCTTGGTCACGGGGCGTGGTGTAGTGAAAATCAACGCCAAGAGGTGCGATGAATTCAGGCTCAGAATTTGCTCAGAATTATACAAAGAATGAAATATTAGATGTTAATTTGTAAGTATATTGTGTGGATTAAACTTTTATTTGTGTTTCCTATATTAGATGTTAATGTAGTACTTGTATATCAATCGTAATTATGTATGACGTTAGTACTTGTATATTCTTGTAATTCAAAATTAGTCTGACATGCCCACAATTAAAGGGTTTAACATGCCCACTTTCCTGCCTACAATCCTGCCTACGCAAATGCCCACTATTTTCAAAATTTGTATAAGACACAGATCTAAAAATAGGCATGCCCACAATCCTGCCCACAATCTTGCCGCCTACGCAGTTGCCCACTATTTCAAAATTTGTATAAGACACAGATCTAAAAATAGGCATGCCCACAATCCTGCCTACGCAGTTGCCCACTATTTCAAAATTTGTATAAGACACAGATCTAAAAATAGGCATGCCCACAATCCTGCCTACAATGTTGCCCACTATTTCAAAATTTGTATAAGACACGGATCTAAAATTAGGGATACCCACAATTCTGCCTACACATCTGCCTAAGCAAATGTAAATATTAAACAGTTTAACATGCCCAAAGAAGGCAACCTAATCAACCAAATACAAGAATTGTACATAAACAATGTAAAAATCTCAAAACATTAAAGGGTTTACGTGCACACAATCCTGCCTACACAAATGCCCACTATTTCAGAATTTGTATAAGACACAGATCTAAAAATAGGCATGCCCACAATCCTGTCTACGCAGTTGCCCACTATTTCAAAATTTGTATAAGTTACAGATGTAAAAATAGGCACGCCCACAATCCTGCCTACGCATCTTCCTAAGCAAATGCCCATTATTTTTCAAAATTAGTACAAGACAAATGTAAAAATATTAAACACTTTAACATGCCCAAAGAAGGCAACCTAATCAACCAAATACAAGAATTGTACATAAACAATGTAAAAATCTCAAAACATTAAAGGGTTTACATGCCCACAATCCTACCTACGCATCTACCTACACAACATAATCAATCGAATACAATAACTGTACATAAACAATGTCAAAAAATGGTACGCAACTGCCTACCATCAATATAGTACATTACACAAACATTTGCCTACCCAAATGCCTACCATATTACAATGTAATATATCAAATTAGAAACAACCAATATTCATCAGCCCACACTTTCTAAGATTTGATGTTACTTCTCACCGGAATGGGTTTCTTGCACGTTTTGCGATTATGACCGGTGCTTTTACATCGGCCACACTTTCTTTTCATTTTTTGCTCGCCCTGGGATAATATCCTCGTTTTTCGTGGCCTATTGTTAGGGGGCCGCATGATTGGAGGCTACACATTCAACTGGGATACTTCCTCGGGGGTATTCCAGAAGCCCACGTGGCCTACGGGGAAGATGGCCTCTGCATATGCAGCTATTAGTGCTTCAGTTGTGTAAAATTGAGAGGCGAGTTCGTACCTTGGCATTCCAACTTTCCTAGCTGTTGCTAGTGCATGTGTACATGGTAATTGATCCAGCTGGAACACATTACATGTGCACTTTCTTGTATTCAAATCGACCTCGGCATTCCTATCACCATCAAGTACATAGTAGGTGTAGTAATGCAATGTTTGGACATCCATCCTCCTACTCTTTTCATCCCGCTCTCGAACAATTTTCTCAGCCCAATCTGTCAATGGATATTTCATCTTCACAGCCACATTACGCCGTTCCGCATACCACCTCATCAACATCATTAAGATTGCATCCAAAGGGCCACGAGAGGGTATTCCCAAAGATCCTCGAGCACGGCATTAAGACTCTCCGCGATGTTGGTAGTCATGATGCTATATCTTCTACCCGGAAAAAACACACGAGCCCATTGCTCCTTCTTAATATTTTCAGTCGTCAGGTAGTTATATATATCACTAGATACAAAATATATCTCGTTCATGATATGTCGAAATTTGGATTCACTATATGTCTTAGCGGCACAATAGAGTAGAGCCGATACATCCACATCCTTAAATTTGGCAACAACATTTTGTCTTAGATGGTAGATGCAAATTCCATGGTGTGCATCTGGGAAAACTTCCTTAACGGCATTAGCAATATGATGGCGGTCTGAGATAATAACCAAATCCTTCTTCTCCTCCAACAAGCCATTTATCTTTTCAAGAAACCATTTCCATGAAGCATCATTCTCCGAGTCGACAATGGCAAATGCTAAAGGGTAAATTTGGTTGTTACCGTCCATACCGATAGCCACTAATAACATACCTCGGTACTTCCCCTTTAGATGCGTACCATCCACGGATAATACGGGTCGAATACATGTCCAAAATCCACGTATACACACACCTAAAGCCATAACCACCTTCATTAGCCTCAATCTCGGTCACAGTACCTCAATTGACTTGTTGGACACGCTCCAAGTAAGCAGCAAGTTGTTTGAACGAATCTTCCAGAGAACCTCTAACCAATTTAATTGCTTCTTCCTTTGCTCTCAATGCTTTGTCATAACTTATGTCCACATTGAATTTATCTTTTATTTCATCAATAATATCTAGAGGTGGGTATGAATGTGTGGGTTGTTTATATCTGTACATAACTGCCTCACCCAACACCTTACTCCTAGCCTACCGATGCTCATGGTTGTTCATCAATCAAACACTCATGACAATTTTTATATTTAACAACAACCCATAGATGCCCACCTCGTCGCCTAGTCACGCGTATCATCCACCCACAATTTTTATCCACACACTTGGCAACAAATCTAACTTTGTCTGGCTTTTTAACAATGTGTTGTCTATTTTTCAGCATACAAATTATTGCAAGTCGCCGAGTAAATTCTTCTTTCGTACCGAAAACTTGACCAACCTGTAAATCATCATCTACTAAGATAGAGTTACAACTGCTTGTTTGATTGCTCTTAGGCCCCACACCACTGTGCCAGTTTCGACAGAATTCCTTTTGCATGATTGACTATCATGCCCAGTATGCCCACATTCATGCCCACTTTTCTGCCCACAATTCCTATGCCCACCATATTACCTGAACTCCTGCCCACCATCATATTCCCTGAACTCCTGCCCACCATTCTTATGCCCACTTTCCTGCCCACAATCTTGCCTACACTCCTGCCTACCATTCTTATGCCCACTTGCCTTCCCACAATCTTGCCTACACTCCTGCCTACCATTATCCTGCCCATCATCATGGTGATTTTCGGGTTGATGTTCATGCCTACTCTCTGGACGACTTTTGTGCCCACCCCCGAGTTTAGCATTCTCCCTTGCTGCTGTCTCACCACCACCACCACCACCACCATCTTCATCACTTGACCTATCTACATCCTCCCAAAACAGAGGGTCATTCTCAAGGTCTTCAATAGTCATACCTAAATATTTTTCAAAACCAGATGTTTCTTTGACAACCCCTTTGCCTTTATCGATGTTATGCTTGGGGCGTGGTAGATCCTCTTGAACAATCGGGATGTAGATAGTTTCTTTTTCAACACCATCACTATCATTCTCTTCAGAAGTAATAGGCTAATCATCGCCACTTGACATATCTACATCCTCCCAAAACATAACATCATTCTCAAGGTCTTCCATAGTCGAACCAAAATGTGGAAGTGTACTTGATTTTCTTTTTGCAACCCTTTTTAGTTTATTGGTCTTACGCTTTTTTGTCGTACGCACGGGAGGTGGCATAACCTCTTCAATGATAGGTTCTTTTTTAATTGGTAACATCTCCTGATTGCTACTAGCTGACTGCAAAGAGTGTTTTTTTCTTCTTATTTTCCCTTCTAATCAGACAAACCGGAATAGACAAAGGCTTCTCGCTATTCATGCGAACAAGTATCCTGACATCGTCATCATCGGTGACTGGATATGGTGGCAAGGGATCAACAAGTTCATAGCCAAACCAACTGGTCAACTCTATTTCACCCTCATATGGATTGAATTTAGAGAAAATATAAGCTTTCCGCAACAATTCAGCGTAAGTGAACTCTGAAGGGAAGAGAACAGTTTTGGAATGCTTCCCTGTATACCTCCATTGGGATATACTTATGTCACAATCCCAAACTCCATCCCATAAGAGCATTATATGAACCCCTGCAGTAAATAGATAGATATAAAAGATCAGTTTCGTTGTCCACCCACAAAATTTGATATTCAATGTAACTGCCCACACAAATACCCACCCAAGTGCCCACATCCGGTCCAGTTCACTTGTCCACCCAAACAAAATGACATTGAATTTAACTGCCCACACAACTGCCCACTCAAATACCCACCCAAGTACCCACCTCCGGTCCAGTTCACTTGTCCACCCACAACTTTTGATATTTAACATAACTGTCCACCCAACTGCCTACGGTTATGCCCACGTGTTTGCCTACTGATACAACTTGCGAAAAATCGAAACTCTTCAAATTATACCCATTTCAAAAATCGTGAAAAATTGGTTAATTGAACCATTTTGCGAAAATGAAAATCACTAAAATTACACGAAAGAACAATCAAAACTAACTTTTATCCATATTTTTGATGCAAGAACTGAGATTTATTGTCGAACACAGGTCCTCAATTTTGCCTCCTTCAAACGCGCCCCATCTACTAGGGTTCGTAATTTTGAAGAAGAAATTGTAAATCTTGCTCTCTTTGCTCGAAAATCTTGTTTGTGATTGAGAAGTAGGCTTGTAATGGTTGAACTAGGGTTTGTAATGGTGAAAAGGGAACTCCCGCTAGCTGAAAAGGGAACTCCCGCCCATAAGGAACGCTTTTTCCTTTTTTTTTTTTTGATTTTTTTAAGTTAAGGGTAAAGTATACATTTTAGGTAGGGAAAAGGGGTAGATTTCATTAGTTAATAAAGTGGGGGTATTTTTCCTTAATACCCCCTTGTTGGGGGGTATTTTCCCTAATTTTCCTTTAAATAATTACTGCATCGGCGAGAACTTTAAAATTTTCATTTGGAAAATTTATGTAAATTTCATGGTCAAATATTATGAATCGCCTAATTTTAAAGCCCATATACAACTTTAGCCTTACTTATTCAAAATGTTCAATTATAGCCATTTTTCTTTGTTAAACCCCAAAATACCCCTTATATTAAATTGAAGGCAAACTATGATTTTATCATGGTTTTAAGTGTCGTAAAATTGGTATCAGAGCCTAAGTTTATTAAGAATTTTTAGTTAAATTTATTATATTTATGTAATTAACAATTGGTGAGGAGATTTTCTCCAAGAAAATGGATCTGGACAATTGTCCAAAATGTCTACCTTATAGGACATATCGTCAAATTTTGACGATATATGCACAAGAACACCAGGACAAGATAACATATTGGAATAACCAATATGTTGAAAAAGAACTTGCAGGAGCCGATAGGGAAACCTTGAGACATTGCGAAAGATAACAGACGATGAAAAGCCCATAGCTATCATCAAAGAAAAATCCATCATAAACTAAAATGTGATGGATATGGAGAAGGTTAATCTTAAAGATCTACATGAGCTAGCAGAATCCTTCGCAGGATTAGGAATTGTAGATTTAAAGATGAACGCAGGAGATGGATCAGCTTTGGTTACTCGTGACCAACATGGAAGACCATCTCCACCACCACCAGTAAATCCCAACGTTGCAGAAAGTTAAGGTTCAAATCATGGAGATGAACCAATGCCGCATAGGGATGGAAATTGGGCAGGGCGGGGTGTGTATCTCAATACCCAGACCCGCCCTGTCCCTTCCACGAGGGGAAAGGGGAAGGGGGAGGATTCGCCTCGCGTTGATTTTTTTTTATTTTTTATCTTATATTTTATATTATAAATAATATTTTAATATTATATTTTGTATTATAAATACATATTGTTAAATATATTAAATATACATCCATATGGATTGATGCTAAATCTGTTTGATAAATGGTTTTATCATGATTTTGATGATTTTGTTTTATACCAAAACAATGGTTTTAAAGGTTGTCCAAATACTCCTAAATGATTTAAAATGGTTTTAATATTTTCCGGAGTATAACTTCAAGTTTTATTTTCGACAAAATTGGACAACACTTTTAATGATTTTTCTGTTAATATATTTTTACACCAAAACAATGTTTCTAAATGTTGTCCTAATACTCCCGATCGGTCTAAAATGTTTTCACTATTTTTTGGAGTATTTCTTGAAGTCTATTTTTGATATAAAATTGGACAACACTTTTGTTTTGAGGTCAACCAGGTCGCCGTATAGGCAACCCGTGCACGAAAGTTGAGAAAAATAGAAAACTTCATGTTTGCGAGAAAATGGTCGGGCAACCGGTCGCCCTATAGGGTAACCGGTGGCATCGACCTGGTCGACCCTTGGGCGGCCGTGCACTGGGAGCAAAAATTGAAACGAACGCCGCCTTCGTTTTTGAGGTTGTGCGACCGGTTGAAGTCAGGGACGACCGGTCGAACCCTACGTCGACCGGTCGCCCTGTGTAAATGTGTATTCTCATTTTCAAACTTCTATTTCTGTGCGACCGGTCGCCCTATGCTTTGACAGCAAAATTCTAACCGTTGTGCGTGCAGACAACTTTTCCTAAATTGTGGGATTGATTTCTAACAGTTATAATCTTGTTTTTAATTGCAATTTTTTGTAGAAATCAGATTCCAAGAGGAGCCTATCAAGTATCAATCATCTCCTATAAATAGAGGAAGTTTTGAAGCACAACAACAAGAGAGAAAACTACAACACAACAAGATACACTCAAGAATACACTTGTTCTTACATTGTCTTATTTCTTGTTGTAATTTGCCTAGCTATTCACTTTCACATTCTTGAGGTCTAGGCTATTCTTGATTACACTTGCACTCAATTGTATTATTCATTATCGAGTTGTAATCTTGAATTTGTGGTCGTCATTCAAACACAAGATATCCTTGTGAGTGTTCTTGTGGTAAGAACACACTTGGGTGAACTAGGTGTTAGGTGTAAGAAGATTGTGGTAATCTTCTTGTTGAGGTGTTGAAGAGTGTGGTTCTCTTCAAGGGTGAAGATTGTGGTAATCTTCACAAGGTGCCGTTTGGAGATTGTGGTAATCTTCAAGTGAGATTGTGGTAATCTCAAAGGTGGTGTTGAAGAAGAGTGTGGTGCTCTTCAAGGTGTTGTAAGTTTAATTTGTATTAATTTTGGTAATTAATAAAATTCTTTTTCTTTGAAATCCATCCGGATATCTTGGGGTGGTAGAGGATTAGGCCCTAGGTGGGTTGAACCTCTTTAAATCGGCGTGTGTTGTTTACATTCCGCACCTTTATTATTGTCTTTGAGCATTCGGTTATAAAAAGAGGGTAAAATCGAAAAGATGGAGATAATCTATTCACCCCCCCTCTAGATTATCGTAGCCGCTTGGACTTACAAGTGGTATCAGAGCCAAACTCTTTGGCAAGCTCGTTTCACATCGCGAGTGAAGAGAAACGATCGTCGGCTACTGAACGAGCTCAACTTACCGGCACCTCCACCACCAAGCCACCTCGGTTTAATTCCAAAATTTTTATATTTTGGAAAGAAAGAATGGAATGCTATTTACAAAGTTGCGGGTTCGATATTTGGAACACCGTCATCAATGGAGAATCCATTCCGACGAAGAATACACCACACACCTCTAAAGGCTTCAAAGAGCTCAATGATGAAGAGAAGAGAATCATCTCCTTAAATGGTAAAGCTCTTAATATTTTACATTGTTCACTTACCACTTTGGAATTTGATCATGTTGTAGGTATTCGATCGGCACATGAAGTATGGCAAAAACTAGAAGCCATCTATGAAGTATATGCAAATAAAAGGAGCAACTCAAAAGCATCTACTTCTCAAATGGATACAACATCAAATCCAACAATATGGGATGAGCCTCTTACAAATTCCGATGATGAAGTCGAAAAATGTCTTATGGGCATCGAAGAAGAAAACGAGGTAAGTTCTAAACCCTCTACTTCTTATGACAATGAATTGCAAAATGAATATAGTGATTTGCAAAATGATTATGATAAACTTCAAAATGAATTCCAAAGCCTACTTGTTAAATACAAAAATTTGAAAAAGGAATTCAATGTTTTGAAAAATGATAAGGATAGTTTATTTACTTCCTATGAATCACTATCATGTGCTCACACCACCACACTTGATAAGGTGAGAAACCTTGAGAAAGAAAATAGTACTCTTGTTGAGAATATTGATTGCATGAAAAAGGATTTATTAAAATCAAACTTGAGTACTAATAAAATGTCCAATATTGTTGATGTTCATAATTATGATAAAGGACTTGATCATAAGCCTAATGTTGTTAATCATATGAAAAAGGATCAAGTCACTATGCACGTTGGTCATTATGCTCCTAGAATTATTATATGCTTTTATTGCGGTAAAAAGGGTCATACGGTAAATACTTGCCGGGCTAGAAATAGCTCTAATTATTGTTGGAGACCTAAAAGTCTCAAGACTAATCCTAAAGGACCCAAACACATAAGGGTACCACAAAATAATGTGTTATTAGGTACCCGGCGAAATAATGATCGAAGAAAATTCATACCGCCAAGAAGGCATCAAATGACCGATTCATTTGATCAAAGAAGGAGAAACTATTTTCAACAAAGCCAATTTCCAAGAAGAGGATATAATCAAAAATGGGAAGAACACAATCCATGGAAATGGCAAAGACATCATCAACAAGATGATTTTCAAAAAAGAAGAGACTATCAACAATGGGAAGGACAAAAATTTTGGAGATGGAGTAATTGGAGAGATTACCATCAACATAAAGATTTTCAAAAGGGAAGATATCATCAACAATGGGAACGGCACAACCCATGGAAATGGCGTAATTGGTAACCCGTATCTCCCTATTTAAATATGCATTTTATTTTGTTATTATGCATGCTTTTATTTGTGTCTTAATTGCAAAATGAGTTTTCAAATATTTATTTTTTTAATTAAGGTCTTCAATATATATTTGTGCTTTTAAAATATTTTTGAAAAAGAAGACCTTATATGATGTTTTTAAAACTCTTGTGCATTTTTATAGACTAAAGTGTGTTATCATCTCGTATGGATTTTTATGGCATGAGCTTACTTGTGATATCTCTTAGCCTACACTTTTATCATTATGATTTGTGCTAGATTTGTTTTAAGAATTGTGTAGGATTTACATATTTTCACAAATGGACATTTACGTCAAGAAAGGCATAAATTATCGAGGTACGTTTACTCGTGTTATTCTTACTATTATAGACTCGATATATGTATTGCCATGTGCCTATGTGCTTGTTTTTCATAGTATTTCATACAAGTGCCATTAAGAGTTTTTTTTTTTGAAAGGCACTATTCGATATTTGATTGCACATATTTGCTTTGTCAACTTTTGTTCAAATACTTCTTTTAAATGAGGTCTCAATTATATGCTTTCGGATTTTCAAATTTCAAAAGAGACCTTTTGTAGCTTCCTTAAGCTTATTTGAACTTGCATGATTTATTAGACTCTTGATGATCTTCTAAATGCATAGTATGTGTTTCTTGCTTCATGGTCTATATATAATGTCTATTTCTACTATGCAAGATATTTTGTGATTGAGACATGTTTTTACACTTGGGCTATTTTTTCTTGCTTATATAAGCGATGCCGTTAATGAGTTTGTTAAGTTGTGTAGATGAGAAATGAAGTACTCCAAATATTTGGATGTAAATGTTCTATTATGAACACCTTAGATCAATTGGATGCCCTATGATGATAGTGATGAAGAAGATAAAAAGGGTATTCCGGAACAAACTCGATGACCAAGGCAACATTGGTCGAACTAAGGCTAGGTTAGTAGCTCGAAGGTATTTTCAAGAAGAAGGTAATCGATTTTGATGTAACATTTGCACTCATAGCACATTTTATAGCTATTTGCATTTTACTTGCCCATTCTTGTTTTAAGAAAATTTCAAGCTTTACCAAATGGATGTTAAATCCAAATTTCTAAATGGTTTTATTCAAGAAGAAGTCTATGTAAAACAACCTCCGGGGTTTAAAATTTTTCTAGGCCAAATGATTGTTTTTAAGGCCTTGTATGGTTTAAAACAAGTAACCCCGTGTATGGTATGATAGACTTAGCTATTTTTGCTAAATGATTTTTACAAAAGGTAAAGTTGATACTACTCTCTTTGTTTGTGAAAAAGGGTAATATTGTTTAAACGTGTGCATATTTATGAGAATATTTTTGGTGCTACTAATGAATATTTGTGCAAGATATGGTTTTCTAAGTTGATGCAAGGTGTACTTGAAATGAGCATGATTTCTTGCTTGGATTCAAATCATTCAATGCCAAGTAGATGGTTACATTTCAAAAGAACTCTTGAAGGAGTTAGGCATTGAAGAAGGAGGAATCATTCCAACCTCTATGGCTACCAATGAAGAGATTGACAAAGGTTGAGAAAGGCATATCGGTTGACAAACAAATTCGAGGTATGTTTTCTTGTATTATTCCTATAGACTCGACATTCCATATGCCTTATGTCTATATGCTCGACTTCAAAAACTATCCCAACAAATCTCATTAAAGTGTCATTAAAAGAAATTTTCAAATATTTGAAAGGCACTTCTTCTTATGACTTGTTGTATCCAAAGCTTTAAAACGTTCTTATTTTTTTTCGGGATAACAAGTTCAGTATCTATTATACGGTTATTCGTATTCAAAAATTTGGTTCGTCATAATCGAACTAAACATATTGAGATTCGATATATTTTAAGGGATTGTGATTTTTAACAAAAACTTGAGATGTGTTTAATTCCGCCTCAAGGATAACTCGCGGACTTTTTCATCGTTAACCGCCAAGTATTTTACCTCATTTCGAGCTTGATTATGACATAATGTATATTGAATGAGGTCTACGTTTGCATTTTGCACGTTTTTAAAACTTAGGGGCGAAAAATCGGATTTTTGGTTGAAAATTCGGATTTTGGAAAAACTGACAGACAGTGGGCTGAAAGGGTTGAGGGCAACCGGTCGCCCTCAACGTCGATTGTCGCCCTAGGCTATAATTTTGATTAAAATGGTTCCTGTCTTCAGCATTCGTCACTTTGACACATTTTGGCCATTTTTCGTCCCCTTTGCAAATTTCACACACAATTCACTTCAAATGAGTTTTGATGCATGAATTATATATTTTGGGGATTATCTAGCTCGACTATCATCATCATTGCTCGTCTTTACCGATTGAATGGTAAGAATTTCACTATCTTTAGCTCAATGGGTTGAACCTCGAGTTTGTGGCTTATATGTATTTTTCTTGATGTGATTCATATATGTTTGTGATGAGCTTATTGATTGTTGATGAATGATATTTGTTAAATTGTATTTGGTGATGAAAAACTTGGCTTGATTTCATTTACAAGGGCTATATATAACTTTTTCTATTTTGACGCCCGCCAAGTGTTCGATAAAACGTTTCAATGAAAAAAATTCATCACATACATGACTCTCTCGATTTCAAAAGTCTCATATATTTATAGAGATCATGTTTTTGCAAATCAAATGATTTTTCATAAGCTTCTACAAGTCGTATGATTCGACTCTTCTATTTGGTTTAAAAGCTTCAATGTTCAAATGGCTCGATACATCGGTTTACTTGCGCACTTTGATAAGAATATATGATGTATTTATCGTGCTAACATTCTTTTTGATGATTCCAAAGGGGGAGAAACAGGTTATAAGCTCATTAGCTCATAAAAGCTAAGATAAGCTTAACGAAAAAGAAGCTATAAGCTATGGCTTCATAAAGCCATAAGTTGTGGATCATATTTAGTCCACTTGGTGCATTATGGTTATGTATGAATCATGGTCCATTGGTTGTAGTATGGACTTACATATGGTTCTAATGATGTATCTTTGACAGGGGGAGCTTTTAAGTTATTGATACTTAAGCTCAATATCGAAAAGCTAATATTTTAGCTTATGTTTAAGTTGCTTCTATATAACTCTTGTTGTGCATGTTGATAGGGGGAGCATTTGTAACATGTGGTTTAAATATCTCTACTCCCATCCTTGTGTTTATATTACATGGAATGTTGTCGCTCACAACGGATAGTTCTTTTTAACCGGTAAAATTGTTTTGTTTTCAAAATCGCCTCTCAAAATTGTTTTGTTTTCAAAATCGGCCTTGTCAAATTATTTTGGTTTGTAATCATCAAAAAGGGGGAGATTGTTTGATAAATGGTTTTATCATGATTTTGATGATTTTGTTTTATACCAAAACAATGGTTTTAAAGGTTGTCCAAATACTCCTAAATGATTTAAAATGGTTTTAATATTTTCCAGAGTATAACTTCAAGTTTTATTTTCGACAAAATTGGACAACACTTTTAATGATTTTCTGTTAATGTATTTTTACACCAAAACAATGTTTCTAAATGTTGTCCTAATACTCCCGATCGGTCTAAAATGTTTTCACTATTTTTCGGAGTATTTCTTGAAGTCTATTTTCGATATAAAATTGGACAACACTTTTGTTTTGAGGTCAACCGGTCGCCGTATAGGGCAACCCGTACCTGAAAGTTGAGAAAAACAGAAAACTTCATGTTTGCAGAAAATGGTCAGGGCAACCGGTCGCCCTATAGGGCAACCGGTGGCGTCGACCGGTCGACCCCTCGGGCGACCGGTACCTGGGAGCAAAAATTGAAACAGAACGTCTGCCCTTCGTTTTTGAGGTTGTGCGATCGGTTGAAGTCAGGGACGACCGATCGAACCCTACGTCGACCGGTCGTCCTGTGTAAATGTGTATTCTCATTTTCAAACTTCTATTTCGTGCGACGGTCGCCCTATGCTTTGACAAAGAAAATTCTAACCGTTGTGCAGCAGACAACTTTTCCCTAAATTGTGGGATTGATTTCTAACAGTTATAATCTTGTTTTTAATTGCAAATTTTTGTAGAAATCAGATTCCAAGAGGAGCCTATCAAGTATCAATCATCTCCTATAAATAGAGGAAGTTTTGAAGCACAACAACAAGAGAGAAAACTACAACACAACAAGATACACTCAAGAATACACTTGTTCTTACATTGTCTTATTTCTTGTTGTAATTTGCCTAGCTATTCACTTTCACATTCTTGAGGTCTAGGCTATTCTTGATTACACTTGCACTCAATTGTATTATTCATTATCGAGTTGTAATCTTGAATTTGTGGTCGTCATTCAAACACAAGATATCCTTGTGAGTGTTCTTGTGGTAAGAACACACTTGGGTGAACTAGGTGTTAGGTGTAAGAAGATTGTGGTAATCTTCTTGTTGAGGTGTTGAAGAGTGTGGTGCTCTTCAAGGGTGAAGATGGTGGTAATCTTCACAAGGTGCCGTTTGGAGATTGTGGTAATCTTCAAGTGAGATTGTGGTAATCTCAAAGGTGGTGTTGAAGAAGAGTGTGGTGCTCTTCAAGGTGTTGTAAGTTTAATTTGTATTAATTTTGGTAATTAATAAAATTCTTTTTCTTTTTGAAATCCATCCCGGATATACTGGGGTGGTAGAGGATTAGGCCCTAGGTGGGTTGAACCTCTTTAAATCGACGTGTGTTGTTTACATTCCGCACCTTTATTATTGTCTTTGAGCATTCGGTTATAAAAAGAGGGTAAAATCGAAAAGATGGAGATAATCTATTCACCCCCCCTCTAGATTATCGTAGCCGCTTGGACTTACAAAATCTGGATATCCTAGATATTAAAAATCGAGAAGTCCTTATTGATGATTGGGCGTCAGCAATGAGGATTGCAGCAGGTACCCTCGATCTTACGAATGATGGATTCATCTTACTCCTTGAGATGAGTCTTGAAGGATCTGTAAAGATTGCATGGGATATGACGGGAGCAGATATGAAAAGTACCGTCATAGCTGGAGAGTCATTGAAAGGTGTTGGGAAATCATTTTGTAGATTTTGATGAATGCCATGTAAAACTTAAAATAGGAAGTTGGCACCCCATTTTTGTTGTAAACTGCATTGTAATAGATAGGGCTGGTCAAGCTGAGTTAAGTCAGCTATGCCTAAACATGCAAGAAGACAACTGGAGACTAGAAGGAAGACTCCGCTGCAAGACAGCTGAGTATGGCAAAGAAGAGAAGACGGGAACTCGACTGAAGGTGCAGCTGAGATGCAGCTGAGTGAAGCATCAGTCAAGTCAACTCAAGACAGCCAAGTCTCAAGATCGAAATGACAGAAGAGTCATCTTATGATTGGAAGCTGACTCGAAGTCACCTGGGGATGTGAAGAAAATGCAGTCAAGTCAAGACAACTGAAAGAGATCCGTTGCACAGAAATCAAGAGAATTACTTAAACAAGTAATACCTCCATATGCCCTTTCTTGAAGTGCTCAGTTCCAGAAGCGTGCAAGAGGAATAAACCAATGGGAAGCACTGCACCATGTCAGAACTCTGAAAAGCTGAAGAATCATTCATACGAGGAAATGGAAATTCCAAGGACTACAACAAGACAAGCCAACGACCACAAGTGACTTTCAAAAATAAGCCTATCTCTTCAACGGGCAGATTTTTGAAAGATCACTATACAAGGCTGAGGAATAACTCGAGAGCAAAGTTACGAACCACGAACATTCAAGCAAACATTTGAATCAGTAACCTAAAATATTCTCAAATCATTCAAGATCAATCCTCAAGCCTACATTACGAAGAAAATCAATCCAACACTCACCGTGAAGGAAAGATAACTTCAATCGGTTGAAGAGGAAATTTTGAAGAATCAAGGGTCTACATTCCACGGAGGATTGTAGGAAGGTTCAAGGTCGAACCGGTCTCAAGTTTTTGGAGGGCTTCGTGATCAAATCCAAGAAGCTTGAGCAAGTGGGCTGTAGTAGCAAGCGCACCGCCTGTGAAGAAGTTGAGTCGACGAGAAGCCGGTGCGTGACCAAGGCATCTCCGCATCGAGTCCCAAAGGATCAAGTCGGCCTGTGTGATCAAGACAGATCTCGAACTGCTACCACTCGTATCCGATCAATACTTAGTGGATTCCTCCGGGAGTTGGAGAAGAGAGGAGTAGAAGAATTACCCCATCTTCGAACCTCTATAAAAACTTATCGTGTCATTTACATTTCAGCACTTTAATTTCTGCATCTTATTTGTTTAACTCTGCTGATAAATTTGCTATCCACTTGATAATTTCTAAGTGCTAAAACCAAGTATTAAATCAAACTAAACCAAATTTAAGGGTGTTAAGTCTTCCGCTGAAAACAAACCACAGTTGAGCTAAGTTTTTAGTCTCAACAGCTGAGTTATTCTATCAACAGCTCAGTTGAGTCTGTTGAGTGACTAACTCCACTGATTAACTAAATTAGCTGTCCACCAAGGACACAGTTGTGAAGTATTAACTCTGAATATTTAAAAAGACTAAAAGGAGAAGTTGGTAAGGTTTATTCAACCCCCCCTCCCTTCTAAACCTTACACTCACACCCCTTGGGACCAACAAGTGGTATTAGAGCGGTTGGTTCATTGAGCCTTCCGCACTGGTTACTGAACTAGATCTCCAATTTTTTTTTTTCAAAGTCTGTTTTAGTACTTGATCTCTCAAAGTCTCTTTTTACCAGCAAAAGTTATTATCATGGAAGCAAATTTGACACGCATCCCTATGTTCACAATTGAAGAATTTGATGATTGGAAAATTCGTATGCAGGCTCATCTATCAGCATTACATGATGAGATGTGGATAGTGATAGAGGATGGGCCACTGCAAATTTTAAAAGTGAACACAGCTGTAAGGAGAGCTGCAGCTGAAGGTGAAGAGGGTGTTGCTCCCAGACCAGCTATGGTTGAAAAACCAAGAGACATTCTTTACAAAACCTTGGACAAAGCCATGTTCAATAAAGTCAAATCATGCAAAACGGCTAAAGAAATCTGGGACAAGCTAACATTGATTTGTGAAGGCTCGAGCAAATCAAGGAAAATAAATTATCGATTCTTTTTGTCTGAAATTTGAGAATTTCAAAATGATCGCAGGAGAGACCTTAGATCAACTGGATGCTCGGTTCACGTAAAATTACCAACGAGCTATCCGCACTTGGAAAAGAATATACAGAAGGAAATGTGTATGAAGATTCTAAAAAGTCTCCCAGTTGAATGGGAAATGAAGGTCATGGCACTAAGACATTCCATGGACCTATCAAAGACATCCAACCATGAGTTATTCTCGGATCTCAAAGCCTACGAATTTGAGGTGAGAAGAAAAAAGAGGAAAGAAGAGACAGTTGTACCAAAACAAGTACTCTAATTGTTAAGGATGGCAAGAAAGCCGAGGTCAAAAAGTCATTGACCCGAGGAAATAGCCCCGATGGTTAAAAGGTTCAACAAGTTCTTCAATAAGAACTACAAGAGAGGCAAGGGCGAATCCTCCGAGAAGACACTCGGCTCCTCCAAGTCAAAGTAAGATAGGCCAACCAAGAGAGCGAGCATCAAAAGGTTGAATATCAAAGGGTTGACAATCCAAGAATGGAAAGAGTGATCAAAAGGTCGAAAATCTATCTTTGAACCGCAGCAACCAGGTCACTATGCGATTGATTGCCCATACCCCGTAGTCAACAAATACAGGAATGAAGAAGAAAGAAAAGTCTTGAGAGAAAGAAGACAAGAAAAGAAAAAGGCAATCGGGCCGCAGAGATCGCCGAGACAACCAAGTCAAAAGACATGGTGATTCAGAGAGTAGTGAAGTCGACTACTCAAGTGACGAAGAAGAAGCCTTGATATGTTGGATGGCCAAGGAACAAGACCAACCTGACCAAGAAGATGAGGTACACTCAAATTCATCACACTCGAGTCCGAATAGTGATCGTGACACACACACCTCATCACCCACCGATCTTTATGATTCATTAGGCAAAATGATGAAAGACTTTGAACACATTAAATCCTCACACACACTTCTAAATGAGGAAACAGCCTGCTTAAATGCCAAAACTCACAACTGACTAAGGAGCTGAGTACCCTAAGTCAAATAGGTGATGAAAATGAAATTATAAGGGCTGAAAATGCGAAGCTAATAAGCGAGAGATAATGCTATAGAAAAGAGGGAGAATGACCTCAAAAATGTGATTGCCTCATTCACTAAGGCATCTAAATCATTGGATGATCTTATTATGAGTCAAAGAGAATGTGGAGACAAGACAGGCTTAGGATTTAATTCCTATGTGCTATGTCAAGCTCCAAAAGTGATTTTGGAAAAAGGATCTTCAAGTAATGAATTATCTCAAAAATCCAAAACTCCAAATAGTGCACACACATTTATTCCAAAGCACAATCACAAGCAAACTAGCCTTGGATATAAGGGAAAAGGAAAATAGCCAGTTGAGTGTGCTGAGAGGACAGCTGAGAAGAAATCCAGTCGAGTTCCTCAGCAAACTCCAAACAGAAAATACTCTGTAAAGAAGAAACAGAGCTACCAAAAACCCCAGAAGTTCTATAAAAGAAATACATATGAAGGGAATGGTAGAATGTACCCAAGCCAAGCTGATTGGAATAACGTGAACTATCAGCAAAGACCTATGGAATATAAGCCCAAATGGCAAAGGCCTGAAACTCAGCAAAAAGCCATTCCAAAGGTATAAGAGCTTTCATCAGCACACATATGAACCTAGGCACTACACTCAGAGATATCACAACTACCCAAAGAAGGCAATTGCTAAAGCGCATATACAGGCATACAGACAAAAGAGACAGTTGTATGAACCTAGAATCCCTAAGCAATTTGCCAAAATTAATTATGATTATGGAACCGATAGATGGCAACCCCAGAGTCAAATCATTTGGCTATAGGTTGGTTGGATCATCTTACAATACTAACCCCTCGGGACCTGCAGACAAATATGGGTACCTAAAACTTAATTTCCTTGATTGCGGGTTCAAGGAACAAGTGAGTGCCAAGGAACCTGGTACATGGATAGTGGCATTCCGGACATATGACAAGAAACAAGAAAAATCTGTCAAAATTCAAGGAAGTCAAAGGAGCAAAAGTCATATTTGGAGGAAATGAAGCTCCGGGGGAGAAATAAGAGGCATTGGATCCATCAAGAAAAATGGATTAGAAATCACGAGATGTTGCATATATTGAAGGACTCAAATTCAATCTGCGAGTATTAGCCAACTCGTGACGTGACAAAGGCTATAATGTTGGATTCAACATGGGAATATGCCAAATCAAGGACACTGAATCCAATGAGGTTGTATTGCAAGGATGCAGACAAAAGAACATGTATGTAGTAGATTGGTCAACTGCAACACCAAGCACTTGTCTACTAGCAAAGAGCACAGCCGAATCAAGTTGGTTGTGGCACAAGAAGCTGAGTCACCTGAATTTCAAAACAATTAACAAGCTTGCCAGAAGCAATCTTGTGGAAGGACTTCCAGACTCAGTATACAAGAAGGAAAGTGTATGTGATGCATGTCAGATGGGAAAACAAATCAAATCATCATTCAAAGAAAAGACATGTCCATCTTCAACAAGAATATTGCATCTGCTACATATGGATCTATTTGGTCCAGTTGAACCAACTAGCATAAGTGGGATGAAATACACCTTGGTGGTAGTAGATGACTACTCAAGATATACATGGACAATATTCATGTGTAAGAAGAAAGAAACTCTACAGAAACTACCACAGCTGATGAAGAGGATTCAAAATGAGAAGAGTCAAACCATTATCAAAATAAGATCTGACAGAGGAACTGAGTTTGTAAATGGTATAATAACTCAGTATTGTATTGAAAATGGTATTGGTCATGAATTATCTGCAGCAAGGACTCCACAGCAGAATGGAGTTGTAGAAAGAAGGAATAGAACTCTCAAAGAAGCAGCAAGGACCATGTTAGCGAAGCGGGGCTACCTAAAAGATTTTGGTCAAGCAATAAACACAAAGATGCTACACTCAAAATAGATGCATGATAAAGCAGATAGTGACAAAGACTCCTATGAGATTTGGACAGGGAGAAAACCAAATGTTGCATATTTTAGAATATTTGGATGTAAATGCTTCATCCATAACAATGGCAAAGATAATTTGAAGGCTTTTGATGCTAAAGCTGATGAAGGTATCTTCTTGGGATACTCAGCTGAAAGCAAAACCTATAGAGTACTCAACAAGAGGACTATGGTTACAGAGAAATCCATTCATGTGGTGTTTGATGAGTCGAATGTAAATGGAGAAGACATTGAAGAATCGGTGATAAAGTTTGAATCAACCAACCATGCGAAGAAGAGTCCCTATCTTGAAGTCAAGTCGGGAATTATAAATCCAGATGAAGATGAGATAGCTGAATCTCAAAAACAACTGGAAAATCTGCAGCTAAGTGATGACGAGAGAACTGATCAAAACAACACAGCTGCCAGACGACTGAATTCAGCTAACTTACTTCAACCTGATGTAAGATGGCTGAGAGACCATCCACCAGAACTAGTCATTGGAGATATAAGAGAATGTGTCAAAACAAGATCAAGAAATCAACAAGAAGCTATGTTCACATGCTTTATCTCACAAATAGAGCCCAAAGATGTGTCACAAGCATTGGATGACACACATTGGATTCAAGCTATGCAAGAAGAAGAGTCAATCGGTTTGAAAGAAATAAAGTATGGGAATTGGTTCAAAGACCCACCCATCAAAATGTTATTGGCACTAAATGGGTGTTCAGAAATAAGATGAACGAGGAAGGTTCTGTGGTAAGAAAAAAAGCAAGATTAGTAGCCAAAGGATATTGCCAAGAAGAAGGGATAGATTTTGATGAAACATTTGCCCCTGTAGCAAGATTGGAAGCTATAAGGATGTTTCTTGCCTATGCAGCTCACAAGAATTTTATTGTATATCAAATGGATGTAAAGAGTGCATTCCTTAATGGTTTATTGGAAGGAGAAGTGTATGTTGAACAACCTCCAGGATTTGAGCAGAAGACTCTTGGAGATAAAGGTATACAAACTCAAGAAAGCTCTATATGGATTGAAACAGGCACCCAGAGCATGGTATGATACTTTGTCATAATTCCTGACTGAGAACGGATTCACAAAAGGCAAAGTGGATAGAACACTCTTCAGAATTCAAGATGCGAAGAGTATATTGCTTGTTCAAATATATGTGGATGACATTATTTTTGGATCTACAAACAAAGAGCTGTGTGATAAATTTTCAAACCTCATGCAAAGCAAATTCGAAATGAGCATGATAGGATAGCTGACATTCATCCTTGGACTCCAAGTGAAACAAGTGGAGGATGGAACCTTCACAAGTCAAACAAAATACACCAGAGATTTAATGAAGAAATTTGGTATGGAAGAGAAGTCCTCAATAAAAATACCAATGAATACATCAGCCAAAATGGACACGGATGCACGATGGCAAGTCTCGTAGATCAAACAAGATCTGAGCACTCATTGGATCATTGCTCTATCTTACAAAGCCAAGCGAGACAGGACATCACTTTTGTTGTAGGTGTATGTGCAAGATTTCAATCTGCTCCAAAGGAAAGCATATATGACGCATGACCAAGAGAATCTTGAGATATTTGAAAGGAAGCAAGAAGTTGGCTTATGGTATCCAAATGAAGGTGGATTCAAGCTAATTGGCTATTCGGACTCTAACTATCTTTGGATGTAGAGTTGTGAGAAGAGCACCTCGGGCACATGTCAAATGCTTGGAAACAAAGCTAATTTCTGGTTTAGCAAAAAGCAAAATTCAATAGCCACCTCTACGGTGAAGCGAGAATACATAGCTCAGGCGCGGTTGTTGTGCCCAAGTCCTATGGATGAGACAACGGTGAGAGACTATGAAGTTGAAGAAAAGGAAATTCCAATCATGTGTGATAACACAAGTGCAATTGCAATCACTCAAAATCCTGTATTGCACTCAAGAACAAAACATATTGATGTCAGATATCACTTCATAAGAGATCATGTTGAAAAGAAGGACATCATCTTGAATATATTTCAACCGACAAGCGGTTGGTCGACATATTCACAAAACCATTATGTGAGTCAAGATTTGAAGAACTCAAGCATGAGTTAGGATTAATTGATTTGAGTTGACACTCGTAAAACTCAAAGAAAAGAAATAAAGTACGAAAGAGGAAAAAGAGTTGAACTCTTAAATCACCGAGTAAATCACCAGATCGGAAAGACAATTTGCATCGAGTTAGTAAAGTGAGTATTTACATATGAGAAGAAAAGAGTTAAAATCAGCTAAGGGACAAGCTGAGTCATTTATGAGCAAAGTGACAAAAACACAGTCGTTTTTACTAAGCGGGAATGTTTTTAAGAATGACGTCAAGATAATTATAATGCAGGGCAAAAGCCGCACACCAAGCTTATGATTGGATATAAATGTCGCCGCATTAAATACGAGACATTAAATGCTAATCGGCGTGCAAAATCTAAGCCGTTGATTTCGATCACATTTCAAAAACCACCCGCACGTCCTTTCATGAACCATACTTAAACTCTTTCATCCATTTCTCTCACACATTACCAAAAACTGTTCATTTCTCTCTCTCAAAAGCAAAGGCAAAAACTCTCTCTCAAAACCCTATCAATCTTCAAATCACCTTCTAAGTTTCGATCGGTGAAATACTGAAAAATGGCATCTACTCATGATTTTGTCAAGCTAGGAAAGCAAATCCACACCGGGTCTACTATGGATTTCGAGGGTATGGTCAAACAGGGGTCCGATGACGCCCTCGTAAAGAAGATCGCTGAAAAACTAGAAACGTCTGGGCTAAAACCATTTCTGACGATGGAGTTTCCGATGACCTATGTGGAAAAGGTCGCATAGTTCTACGTGAACGCTGAGATTCACGATGAGGGGATCAAATCCTCTGTTCACGGGAAGGAGTTCATCATTACTGCCAAGGATTTGGCAGAACACTGCTCGTTATCGGTGGAAGGAGCACCAGAAATCAATGAAGCTGATGTTGACTTGGGCCGCCGCTTGGAAGGAAGTAGCCAAGACCGATCTTTGAAAAGATAGTCTACACAGACTAACAAGAGGTCTGAAGGAGGACTACCACAAATTGTTGGACATCGTTGCCAAATGCATAGACATCAAATTTGGCGGCTTTGACCAATTGTCCAAAAGCAAAATTGATCGTAATGGCCGCGATCATTGAAGAAAAGAAAGTGAATGGTGAGTTTGTCTACTGCAGACTCTACGAGAATGTAGGGAACAAATCCTTCAAGGAGGATGGAACATTTGGAGGGTCTCGGGATACGGCCTGGTAATTGGCGAATGATGTAAGTGAAGAAAGTCCTCTTCGACATGGAAAGGCGTTCCATGTAAACAAGAGAATGTTCCGATCAAACCTCTCTCGGTGCAGTAAGAGAGCCTATGCTAAGAGAGCTGATACAAGTGAGGGGAATCGGTGACCCGAAGATACAAATTGTCCCCTCTCCACCAAAGAAGAAGGTTGCCCTGCAATGCTAAGAAAATCTGTTGCCCGCGTGCAAAGAAAAAAAACAACCGCTCCCCGCCCGCAGCCGAGTCACTCCCCTGCAGCCCACAAAGAGAAGAAGGAATCCCAAATACCTTCTCCCGTCAAGAAGAGGAGAATCGATAAGCCAAGACGGCCGGCTCCTCGTAAGAAGACGGCAAACCGGCCCCCCGCCCAAGACTGAAGAAACCTTGTCGAACAGTAAATCCCTCCGGTTCAAACAAGAAGAAGAATACTTTTCAAGCGCCCGAGCTTGAGAAACCGTGAGTCACCACTCACCGTGGAGAAGATACCCGAGGCACGGGAGAAGCGGAGTCTCAGTGATTGATGTAATCGCCAAGTCTCACGAGGCCGATCAGCCAGAGGCAACTCAAGACACAGATTGTAGAAAGTAAGTGAGAACAAGGCACATTTGAGACAACCGAATCACTGTTGATGTGGTTGTCTCTCCACCTGTAACAGACTGCTGAAGATGTCGGCAGGAAATCTGCTACCCTAATTTTCGGAAACGAGGCCAGCAAGAAAATGATGAAGATGATGTGATCATGTACTCTCCATTGTATCGGACATACAAAATCGTCTGCGAGAGTGGAGAAAATGGAAGCCGAGCCTATCCAGTGCGGTTTGAAAATCTAGAGTTCATTCTTGAGAAGAACTCTTTGATTTCTTGAGGTGGACACATGATGTTGCAAGCCCTTGACGAGGATAATTGCATCAATATACCGCAGATTCGAAAAAGAAAATGAACGGGCTAAAGCGGTGAGGACGCAGAGGCACGTGAGAAGGCCATCATCCGCCTCTATCCGGCGGCACCACGTAACATACATATCCTCACCTTGACGCCCTATCGAAAGTAATGAGGATCTGGACCCTCTTCCGCCACAAAAGAGTTGCAAATGCAGCAAGCAATGGAAGAATCCGAATCCTTCATGAGCAAAGAATGATGGAGGGACCAGGAGAGTCCTCCAAAACAAGTGGAGATAGACCCAATGGGAGTGGTGCAACATATTGCCTTGTTGTTCCGCCACCACTTCCCCACTCACTCGGAAGAAGGAATTAAGGGAATTGGCGATGAACCGGGAGTGTGGGGACCCCACCAAGCCAACCCCTAATGAAGGTGTCTTACCACCGCCCCAACGGTTGAATACTCGGTGGGAACAAGCCGGGAGTCCGGAGACGAGTGACCCATTCCAAGTCACTCAGGTGTGCCACCGGTGAGGGGGAAACTCCCTCCACCGCAGCAAGGTCGGAGGATCTTGCACTGTTTGTCTCCAAAATGAATCTAGGAGGAGAAGTGGAGAAGGAACAAACACAAAGTACACAAAGAAATTGTCATCAACGAGGCTCGGATAGTTGAGACTGTCTCATTTGAGATGCCAATCGCTCCGAAGGCTAATGACGTCTGGCTGATGCAAAATCGAGGCACGGAAGGAAATACGGGAGTTAACACTGGCGATTTAAAGTGCAATCCATGGAGTTGAGACTCTAATGGATGCCACCGCAGAAAGACCCTAAGACCGACACTGCCGAAAGAGAGATGTCAAGGCCTCGCCTCGTAGTTGAGACTGCAGGAGGTAATGAAGGCCACCCGGGAGGTTGAGACTTCCCAGGGTAAAGAAGTGAAGTAACGAACATCCCTCCCGCTATCATTGATCCATCGAAAAATGAGATAAGTGCGCTTCACGATTCTCGGATAATCCCGATGTAACCTTTCGCGATCGGAAGAGACGATGAAGTCGAGTCATCTCCCGTGGATCGATCCAAAAGACTCACGGTGAGGATGTTCCAACCACGAGTAAGTCGACCTCAAGACTACTCGCCAAACTTTCAACTTTGATGATGAGCCACCCATGGAAATCTCATCATCGTTCGACGCTTCTTATAAGGCCGAGGGCGACCAACTAATTTGGCTAAATCACCGAGACCAACGGTTGTTGAGACAAATGAGCTCAGCAAAGTCGGGTCGATTTCACAATGACCAGATCGAATCGAGTCCACCGCTCAGGCTTCCCAAGCTGCAGCAGGATCGACTTCACAGAGGACTTCACGAGCACCAATCATCATTGAACAAATCCCAGTTGCCCGTGATGATCCCTTTGTAGAATCATTTCCCTTCTCTCTAGAGGTACCCGACCTCCCTGAAGAATCAGAAAGAGATCTCGAGCGCTTCCATAGACCAGATCCTGTCATTCCATCGACACCATCGTTCGGTGACTATGATTTTGACCTTTGCTTGGCGTCACCAAAACAGAGAACAAACAGTTAAGTTCGGGAGGTGTTCAAAACATTATTTGCTGAAATTGAACGGATGGAGAGGCACCAGGCCTCGATGGACATGAGACTGGATAACAGGGATGCCAACCTTACTGCTGACTTGAGAGGTATAATCGTCAGAATCCGGGAGTGGTGGCAACAGCAGCAAACAATGCGTGTGGAACAAGCTAGATATTTTAGAACATTGTTCAACAAGTTGTTGGTCTGGCGAGCTGAGAATGCCGATGCAAAGACGAAATTAAAAGAACACATTAAGCAAATGCATGAATCTCACACTGCTGAGATAAAGCTGCTGCGTGAGCAAAATAAGAATGAGCTCCTACGTATGGAAGAAAACATGGATCGAAAATTCAGTCTTCTCATGGCTGAAATGAAGTTGATTAAAGCTGAATCCAACGCTACTCGCTCTGAGTTTCGTGCATCATACTCCGCAGCAGACTCGAAGCAGAACTCAGCTATCAGCAGACTCGACTTCCTGCTTGCTAGTTTGTTTCCAGGGGTTCCTCTCTCCTTTGATGATGCCAAAAAGGAGGAATAGGAATACCTAAAGGCGCTGAAGGGATCTGAAGTTGAGAAGGAGGGAGCAGCTGTGAAGGGAAAGACAGCTGAGGAAGTATTAAGAGAAAATAAAGGGAAGTCTGTTGAGGGGGAAGGATCGAAAGATGTGACCTTGATGATTGCTAAAACCCCCCAACAAAGTCTTGTCACAGCTGATATTATCATCAAACTCCAAGTGACTCTGCCACTCCAACACTCTGTTGTACCAATGGCTGAAAAGAGAAAGACAGTTGAAGCAGGGATGGAGGAAGTGGAAGGAAGGATGAATGCCCGAGTTATGGATATTCCGAAACAACGTGGAGGCATTCCAGTAGACAGAGACACTTATGCCATCTCAGATGCCGGAACTGAGCCAAGATCAGTTGATGAATTTAAAATGCTCGCATCGAAGGATACTTCGCAAACATGTCCATGGCTCAAGCACGGGACTTATCTTGGGAAAAGGGTCTCACACTATGTGAAGAAGGACGACAGCGGTGACTATCGCGATCGCTCTGCTTTCACTCCGCTAGTCACTCGGTGGGAAAAAAGACCCCAAAGACAATACACGCCCGAGGTAGAGGAAGAAGCGAGAGGTGGAGGAAGAGATTCGAGACCTAGATCTCTCGCCAAAAACATTGACTACATAGATCCAGGCAAGAAAGGAGGGATCTACTGGGCTGGTTTTGACGAAGTAGCCAATTGCAAGTGGCTAAGAACAATGCTGAGTATGTGAAAAGAATTGAAGAAGAAAATAAAAGACAAACTCAGCTATGGGAGGAGAGACAAGAGAGACTAAGAAGAGATGAAGTCGCCGGAAGGCGTATGAAAAAAAGAAGAAAGCGGCCAAGATGAGAAAAAAGAGAAGAAGATCAAGAAGACAGAGTGAAGAAGATGAAAGAAGGAGGAAGCCGAAGGAGATGAAGTGTTGTTGTCCACCCCTTCATGTATTTTACTATGTAAATACATTTTATGTAAGTCTTCTGTACACTATATAAAACTGTACAAATTCTATACTTGTATAAATATAGAACAACATGGTTAGCTTAAGCCCCAGTTAAACTCTGATACATTTTTATTGGTTTAAGCTCTGATACACCTTGTAAACAGCTATGTAAAGAACAAGAATGTTATGATCAATAAAAGATCGATTCTAAACACACATTTTGTGATTCTACATATGCCGTATGTATCTTTGCTGTTTAAATTATTGATGTATGTTTTAAGTTTTGGCATCATCAAAAAGGGGGAAATTGTTGGGAAATCATTTTGTAGATTTTGATGAATGCCATGTAAAACTTATAATAGGAAGTTGGCACCCCATTTTTGTTGTAAACGCATTGTAATAGATAGGTGGTCAAGCCGAGTTAAGTCGCCTATGCCTAAACATGCAAGAAGACAACCGGAGACTAGAAGGAAGACTCATTGCAAGACAAATTTGAGTATGGCAAAGAAGAGAAGACGAGAACTCGATCAAGGTGCGGTGAGATGCGGTGAGTGAAGCATCGACAAGTCAACTCAAGACATGCCCAAGTCTCAAGATCAAGATCGAAATGACAAGAGTCATCTTATGATTGAAAGTCGACTCGAAGTCACCGGGGATGTGAAGAAAATACAAGTCAAGTCAAGACAATCGAAAGAGATCCGTTGTACGTAAATCAAGAGAATTACTTAAACAAGTAATACCTCCATATCGCTTTCTTGAAGTGCTCGATTCTAGAAGCGTGCAAGAGGAATAAACCAATGGGAAGCACCGCACCATGTCGAACTCAAAAGTCAAGAATCATTCATACGAGGAAATGGAAATTCCAAGGATCGCAACAAGACAAGCCAACGACCACAAGTGACTTTCAAAAATAAGCCTATCTCTTCAACGGGCAGATTATTGAAAGATCACTATAAAAGGCTGAGGAATAACTCTGAGAGCAGGTTATCTGAACCACGAACATTCAATCAAACATTTTAACTGTAACCTAAAATATTCTCAAATCATTCAAGATCAATCCTCAAGCCTATATTACGAAGAAAATCAATCCAACACTCACATGTGAAGGAAAGATAACTTCAATCAGTTGAAGAGGAAATTTTTGAAGAATCAAGGGGTCTACATTCCACGGAGGATTGTAGGAAGGTTCAAGGTCGAACCAGTCTCAAGTTTTTGGAGGGCTTCGTGATCAAATCCAAGAAGCTTGAGCAAGTGGGTCAGTAGTAGCAAGGCAACCGCCCGTGAAAAAGCCGAGTCGCACGAGAAGCCGGTGCGTGATCAAGGCATCTCTGACCGAGTCCCAAAGGATCAAGTCATTTGTGTGATCAATACTTGTATCCGGTATTACCACTCGTATCATCGATCAATACTTAGTGGATTCCTCCAGGAGTTGGAGAAGAGAGGAGTAGAAGAATTACCCCATCTTCGAACCTCTATAAAAACTTATCGTGTCATTTACATTTCAGCACTTTAATTTATGCATCTCATTTGTTTAACTCTGCTGATAAATTTGCTATCCACTTGATAATTTCTAAGTGCTAAAACCAAGTATTAAATCAAACTAAACCAAATTTAGGGGTGTTAAGTCTTCCGCTGAAAACAAACCACAGTTGGGCTAAGTCTTTAGTCTCAACAGCTGAGTTATTCTATCAACAGCTCAGTTGAGTCTATTGAGTGACTAACTCTACTGATTAACTAAATTAGTCTGTCCACCAAAGACACAGTTGTGAAGTATTAACTCTGAATATTTAAAAAGACTAAAAGGAGAAGTTGGTAAGGTTTATTCAACCCCCCCTTCTAAACCTTACACTCACACCCCTTGGGACCAACAAAAGGTATTGTCGATAATATGGCAAACAAAATTCATTTTATCGGCACAAGCTATTTCGAGGGACTGGAAGAAGAAAAAAGAAAAAGATATAAACAAACCTCTACTGCCTTGAGTTACATGATATTTGTCATATTGATGAATATATCAAGTTATTCACCCAGTACTGATGGAAGTCCAAGGTTTAAGATAAAGAAGCTTCACAATTATTCTTTGTGAAAATACCAAGTCCCTAGAGAGAAATGTTTATCAGGGAATACAAGAGTGCAACTGATTTAGATACAGTGACCAGAAGAATGTCTTTTCTGAAGGTCAAGCTATCTTAATGGTGCCATCAGGTAGCACTTTACAGGAATTATAAAAGATTACGAGGAATTAACAAAACAGTTCTTCTATGTTGCAATGATGATGACATCCCAACTGTTGTGGGAGGTCAACCACAGAGGCATAAGAAAAAGAAAGAGAAACCATCCATACAGCTGTGGAAGTAGCAGCAAAAGAAGTAGGTCTTCATGGAGACCTAGAAGGTTTTGGTCAAAACAGAAGGCGCGAAGTTACAAATCAGGGCAAAGACCAGCACCAAACAGGAGTAGAGCCTCTTCATCAGGTTTGAATCAAGGAAGTACCAGCAGAATACCGGGAAGAAAAACTTTTAGATGAGCTCACACCCGAGCTAACAAAAGTTTCAAAGATTGTGATTGTTGTACATGTGGAGCAAGAGGGCACATCTCAACAGATTGACCAGAGAATCAAAAACGAGGAGTCACACAGTTTGAAGCTACACCAGAAATCGAAGAAGCTATCTACTATCAAGATCTTATACAGGTGTATTAATTTGAGGATCTACCCTCAGATGAGAGCATCTATGAAGAAGAGATATATTCTGACGATGGAAGTGAATCTAGTTCAGAATCAGAGTGAAGAAAAAATTCTCCAGCAGACGGTCAGAGAGGATATGTCAGGATTCCTCTCTGACACTACGGTTTCTCATAAGACACTTATGAGAATAATGAAGGAAGACCCAAAGCTTCAAATTTATGATGGTTTTACAATTGGAGCGATGGAAAAGGCTTTGGATAAGATTGAGTTTCGTAATAGAAAACACCAAATTATCCACAGGGTAACTACCGGAGAATTTGTCATTCCGATGGAATTCACAGGTAACTTGATTGAGATGCAGTTGGTCCCTTACTGAAAAGTCCAGGAGATCAAAAGCACAGTCAAGAGAGAAGTTGCAAACACAATCTCATGGATTCATGTAGGAGCCATAAGAGTAATTATTAATGCAACATTCAAAGAAGTTATAGATTCGCCACTCAATCTAGCTATCTTTGACAGACGAATCTTAAATCTTAAGGATTCATGCCTTGGAGCGGTTACAGGAAATTTGTATGCATGAAAGTTGGCATTTAATGTCTATCCTAGAATTGCATACAATCTGGGAGATCGAGATTTTAATAGAGCATTGACCCTTCATCAAGATTTCAAAAGGACAGATTTGATGAAAGAAGGAAACAGGTCTTATTCGATCACATACAAGATTTTATATGCTCTTTCGAATACACATCATTCAGAAGAATTCTTAAGAAATGAATTTATTGAAGTCCCAAGAATCTTTGAGGACTTTGCCAAGGTAGTTCTACCAGAACTTATTGAGTCTCCAACAATAAAGGAGATCGACATGCAAATTCAAGATCAACCAGTTTTCAACAAAAGTCGAAGTCTCGTGAGTTGAGCGAGGAGAATGTCTTTCAGCAGACGAGAATGATAAGCGGCCGTTGGGAAGAAAAAAGGTTGAGTACAGTTCAGTGAATCCCAGATGTTTTAAAAACACAAGGAGAGCTGAAATGTCCAGAAAGATGGAGAGAAGTTGAAGTAATATTTGACATATATTTTTCCTTGTGATGTTCTATATTATCTCCAACAACCTATAGTTGGAAGGTATCAAGGAAACCTAAAGATGGGTGAAATTGAGCTGACTATCACATGAACAGCAGGGAAAATCTCAGAGCAATTAATGTTGGGTATTGAATTTCTTGAGGATCATAAACCTTGGGAAAGATTACAAGATGGAATGGAGTTCACAGTGGCTGATAAAATATACAGAATCAGATGACCACTAGCCCATTCTCCATATACATTTTGATTGGAATGTTATATGTTGAATACAAGGCAGAGTATTTCGCTGCCTATATTGATTCAGGTGCCGGAATATGTATTGCAAAGCCAGAGGTCTTTCTTAAAGAAATTGGAGAAGATTTACCAGCTATTGCAGGAAGAGATTTCTCTAAAAGGATTCTTATCCTTAAAAGAGGAATTGAACAAGCAGAAATCATGATCGGAGGCGCAGGCGGTACCCCATGGTACAAAGTGAAGATGCCACCAATCTATTTCCATGATACTGGAGCAGATGTTTTGCTAGGAAATAATTTCCTACAAATATTTAAGCGATTTACACAGGAGAATGAAACAAGAAGACTTATTTTCACAACATTATGTGATCATAAGATCATTGTCCAGAGACTGCGGGAAGCATTTTACAAAAAAATGCCTAGTAATTTTCGCAGCAAGCTTGGTGATGACGCCAAACTTCGAACTCAAAAAATGAGGGATAAAAAAAGATTTGGTGATGTCTTATTATCCTTTAAACAATATGATTCGAAGCAAAAGGATAAAAACGATGGGATAATAACTTGTATTCATTCAGAATACAAGGAGAAGAACGAGTACCCGCAGGCAATGCGGAATTGATGATGAGCCTAAAGGAGAATCCACATAGTGATGTTACCATAGAAGAACAAATATCACTCGAGGATATCAAGAAGAAGATCCAAATGAATTATAATGAAAATCCTTTGGCATGGTGGGATAAGAACAAGCTCAAAGCTTCCTTAAAAGTTAAACTAGGAAAGGAGTACGAGTTTGTGAGATTCAAACCAATTCTTATGAACCAGGAGGATTGAGAGGATATGCATAAGATACTTAAGGAACATCTTGACCTTAAGTTGATTTCACCAGGAGTTTCTCTATACAGCAGTCCAGGATTCTTAGTTAGTAATCATGGAGAAATCAAAAGAGGAAAGCCAACTTCTTATTAATTACAAAGGGATTAATAACATTTTGGAATTCGATGGATACTATATCCCAAGAAGAGAACATCTGGTTAACTGCATCAAAGGTGCCAAGATATTCTCAAAGTTCGATTGCAGACCTGGATTTTATCAGATTAAGATGGATGAAGAAAGTAAGAAGTTCACAGCAAAGAAATTACATTTGGAATGTGATGCCTATGGGATTGGCTAATGCACCCCAGATATATCAAAGGAAGATGGATAATCTCTTCAAAGATTATTTCAGTTTCATGTTCGTATACATTGATGATATTTTAATTGCATCAAAGAACATGAAGGAGCATCTCAAATATTTGAAAATATTTTCAGATGTTTGTCACAATGAAGGATTGTGCTTTCAGAAAAGAAGGCAGTAATTGCTACAAGGCAGATTGAATTCCTCGGAATTGAAATCGATGAATCTGGAATCATCCTACAAATCCATATTGTGGAAAAGATACAAGGATTTCAATATACGCTGAAAGATAAGAAACATCTTCAAAGTTTTCTCGGAGTTGTTAATTTTGCTGGAATGTTAATAAACAATCTAGCATATTACAGGAAGGTGTTTTGCCCATTGCTCAAAAAAGATGTCATATTCAAATGGGAAGATGAACATCAAAAAAGGATAAAACAGCTTAAGGAAGTTTGCAAAAAGCTTTCAAAACTTGCAATTCCACAAGACGGCGATGAACTGGTTCTATATACAAATGCCAGTGACTATTGGTGGGCAGCAGTTCTTACAAAAGCCACACCAAACGGTGAAGTGCCATGCAAATATTGCATCGGTCTTTTTACAGACAGTGAAGCAAATCGATGGCATATAAAACGAGAAAGAATTTTTTGCAGTCAGAAAGGCTTTCAAAAAATGGCATTCATTTTTACTGGCTAAATTTTACTTTAAAAATTGATAATCAAGTGTCAAGGCTTTTCTGAAAAATAAAATTGAATCAAAACCAGAAAAGGTCAGACTACTTAGATGGCAAGTTGAATGCCAATATTATGATTATGATATTGTCATTATAAAATCTCATGAAAATATTCTTGCAGATTTTCTAACAAGAGATGGAGGGAATTAAAGCGGATTCCATCCTCACAGCATCAAGACACCTTGGCGATCATCTTGAGATGCTTCTCCGAGAATTTGACACTATGGCCATCAATGCTGATTTGGTCGGAAGGTTGCAAAAGAATGATTGGGACAAAATAACTGATCGCATACGAGCTTGTGTTCGATCTCATTCTCATTTGAGATTGGCATTTCAAGGGCCACTCCTCCGGGCCACTAATAAGCAAAAGGAGCGTTTAGTGCGCTGGGCTTCCCAACCCGTAGCAGAGGATTCAAGTACCTCTAGCACAGGTACTAAGCTGGCAGAAATATTGGCCCAAGAAAAAGATGATACTCTGGAGTCAAATCCCGAGTTATCATGTCAACCCAGCACGTTCGGGGTAAAGGACGAAGAGATCAATCTTTGGCCTATGATGGGCAATTCTAAGGTTGATACTAACGAGATTAAAGTTTCTTCTTCTTGGCAGGAATATCAAACAAATTGGGAGAAACTTATTTCAAGACAAGGGATACATCCCGAAAGAACAAAGATCGACATTTCTGGAAAATATCCAAGGGTATGGATGTTACCAAACTCCAATCCACACGAAGTCAAGCGATGGTGTGAATTTGGAGCCCTGGCTTCAATCTATACTACCTCCCCTGCTTTCCCGGAGATAAAACTATTACCCAAATGGATCCAGGAAGCGGTATAAGAGTGTTGGTCTAAAAATGAGAGCCTTAAACGCGGCGATACTTCGGAACAGTATTTCATTAGTGCAGCTCCAGAATCCATGGGAAAAGGTAATCATGAAGCCTTTCATTACATTCAGCTTCGAAGGCCAGACAAACGTGCTTTCAAAACAATTAAGAAAGCAAGTTCTAAGAAGTTACCCTGGCTACGTCTTTTACTGAAGATCAAATTTCAACAAGACGAGCATGGGGTTTATGGGTCTATCTTACAGAGATGGACAAAGTCAAGTTTTCGTTCAAGTTTTATCAGAATTCAGTGAACGAATCATTCCTGTTAAATACCATGACAGGAAAAACTACAAGATTTGTAGAAGACCTGTTTGAGAAAAAGAGAAGTCTTCTTTGGGAAAATAAGTTGTCGGGGAGTAAAGACACTCGTCGAAAATACTGTAATATGGCTCATATTGGCCACTAGGAAAATCATATTTGCCCAGAATGTCCGAATCAGAAAGAGCCAGAATTTGGTAAAGGATTTCGGCCAAAGATTGACCGGAGACGTCCCGGAGACGGAGAAGAAAAATCACAAAAGTTGCCAAAGTATCCAATTATTCGGGGACCACCAAAAAAATAGATTCCCTGGATTGGGTGGCAACATGTGACACCCACTTACCAAAAAGACAAAAGGTGGGTCAGATCCAGCAATTGACATCCAACTAATTAGATGCTAATAATTCAAGCAAATGACGTAAGCAGTGACGTCATAAGATTACTTCCAACTAAAGGACGGAAAAAAAAAGAAGTCGTCAGATAATGGGAGCCTTATCAAAATACTTTGGATACCAGACAAAGTAGGGCCCTAACCATGTGATGTTGAGTATGCTTCCACTCATTTCAGCAAGTGGGTGCAATAATAGGAAAGATAGAGTCATCCTTACCTATATAAACAAGAGCTTGGGAAGGCTAAAGACATCGATCAACCTCCCTTAGTCTTCCAAAATAAAAATTTCTTTTGTATAATAGTTGAGTGTTTAAATTTTGCAGAGTGTTTTTCAGTTTTCTGTTTATGTATAGACGAGTTCAAGCCTCATATATGAGAAGTTAAACAAGTATTCTCTTCCCAAAAGGAGATTACTGATATAATAAATTTCTCTTTAAGTTCTTAATAAATAAAGACTTTGTTCAACATGTGTTCATAATGTTCTATTAGTCTATCCCTTTGAAAAATTATCTAACACGCCTGGAGTAGGAAACGAACCAAGGTTGTATTGAGCAGTTGCTGAAGGAGTCAGATAACTTTTAGATCATCTTCCCTGTTGGTTGAAGTTGAACAATGTGAACTGTTTGTCAAACAGTCTAGGGGCGGTAATTTTCCGACTGGTGGTGTTGCGATCCATCTCACCCGGTGTTGTGAGCCATCTCACCCGGTGTTGTTTTGGTCAAAAAGAGGTATGAATTTTAAGGGATTTATTAATTTAACGGAAGCATATTGGGCCTGATATGGTCGTAATGGACTATTTCTATTTTCACCTATAAACCTTAGTTTGGGACTGATAACATAGAATCATGAGAACTTTACAGAAGTATGTCCTGTTAAGTTTATCGGCTCGAAACCTGACATGATCCATTTAAAACCTCTGAATAGACACTGGATCTAAGTAGGTGTAACAATGCCACGAATGAAGCAGATGACAGAAAATGAGGGTGCTCATACTCTGTGAAATCTGGAACGAATTTAGTCATGTTTCCTTATTTGTTATAAAGGGTATAATGGGAACCTCAATGAATAATTGATTCCTTTTAATAAGGAAAGCCAAAGTTGTAACTGAAACCTCAAAAGTGGTCATTCTTGATTTTACCCCTACTTCATAGAGAAAAAGACACAAAGATTAAAAAAATATTTGAAAAGAAGAAAGTAGGTCCCACAATTTTTTATCTTTGTGATATATTACTCTCTCCTAAACTTACACGAAATTCTTGCAAGGATAATTTTTTTTTTTTTTTTTGAAGAATTGCGAGGATGATTTGTTGGTTTTTAAAACTTGAATCTCCTTTCAAAAAAAAAAAAACTTGTATCTAAAATATTATTTAAAGTAAGTTAAAAATAATTCAATAAAATCTTAAGTATATAATAAAATCCCATTATTATATAAGTAATTAATATGGATTTTAAATACATATTTTTCATTTAAAAATTTATTATCTAATAGTATTAAAAATAGAAAAACAAATTAATATAATATAAATCTGAAAACATAGAAATCTAATTTGATAATAAATCATTTTATAAAAAAATAGTTCAAGAGATTTTGTCATATATTATTTATGATATATATATATATGAAATTTCAACTTTAATTCATACAATAATAGTATCATATTTCATTTAAATTCTTTTGAAAAGTTTAAAAAATATTATTTTTATGTTCGTAGTAACTAGTTACTTAATAAAATCGGATATTTAAAAACAAGGACAATAAAATAATCGTTTATATTTGAAGTTAATTTAAACTAATGAATCCGAAAACGTGACATGTCTATTATTCTATAATTAATATTATACATAATATGTCAAAATAGAATGCCCAGAACATTTTATAAGATTCAGGTTTGGTAGATAAATTGTAAAAGTGTTTTATTTGTGTATCGAGATTATACCAGGAGCAGACTCTGATGCAAATACTAAAAATTTAATCTCTTCCAACTAAAAACTGACAATAACATTTTTAGTATTTGCAAACACTCACTTAATACTTTATCAAGGAGTATTTTGCATACGAATAAGATATTTCTTTAGTTGTTTAAAGGCAAAAGTAACTGGGATATCAACCAAGATTCAGAGTAACTGGGGTTGTTTCTCCGATGACTAATCATGTGGAAACATGAAATTTTAGTAATATAAAAAAAAAAAAAAAGATTCAGAGTATTGATTGAGCCAAAATTGATACTAATTTTGCTGATACAAGTTTTCTATGCATTTCAAATCTCAACTGCGTGGGCAATGGGGCATGCACATCCGCGTCTCATCAGGTCAGTATAATCTTACTACTCCAAAAACAGAAATTGAATAATTGAAATCATCAAAAAATATAAATGAAACGAAAAATTACCACATATAACAATATTCTTTTCTTTGTTTCAACTTCTTACATTAATACTGAAATTAAATATTGGCTCCTATGACTTAATTGATTTGATTGTTTATACAGAAGCCAAATCTACCAAAAAGCAGACCATAACAACATTTTGAAAGTCTAATTCTGATCAGTTCCTACATTCTGAACCAAATTAACAAAACAAAAAGAAAATTTGCATCACCTGCTAAAGATAGCCCAGAGTTTGGGGGAAAAATAGCACAGAAAATGAGACATAGATATTTTAAAAAATTGATTATGAGACCAATGAAGTCTTAATGAAAGCAACTAATACTGCTGACTTTACTTGATACCGTGAAAGGAAGGCAAGACGGCAATGAGGGGATCTCCATAACCCACAGCTTCTGAAAATGAAGTACAAATTAAGAATAAGAAACTCATCTTAAACAGCTCACAGAAATATTAGTACATGTTAACAACTGTCACCTTGGATTTCACAAATCTAGTATAATCACCTTAACAATGTCATGGAAGTATCGAGATAAAGAGGAAATAACAGTCAAATAATACGAGGCAACAGAACATCAAGCATTCAAGGAAAGCAATGGCATTCCAGTATTCCAAAATGAACTATGGCAAATTTGAATATTTCTATTCTGTCTAATTACACACCGACAAAAATAAGATTATCCATCAATCTGTGTCACAGCTTATCAGGGCAGGACTAACTACTCATGTAACTTGTAATTGCTCCAAGCGGAAAAACTAAAAATTTATATAACAAAAGAAAAATAAGCTAGGGCCGACATTTATATGAGCAATTGAAAAACTAATTACTCATGATTATGTTGGAATACATTCTCGGTTCATTTTTTGAAAACTCATGTGCAAGGGTTTTGACAGAAAGCTGTGAATAAAAATAAAAAAAATAAAAAAAGGTTCCTGGGTTATTTAATACGGGGGAAATAAATGAGTTGAAAATATAGTTTTTAATAACATTAAATAATTTAAATTCCAACTCCATGTGCAAATTAGGCATACTAGTGAGACCGGCATTTCTTTTCTAGTATGGAAGTGAGAACTAATATTTTTGTTTTCAGGTTATTCATTGATAAAGAAATGATCTACTCGACAACAACATTTGTTTTTCATTTTTGGGGAAGAATGAAAGTGGAGTATAAGAGGTCTAACCGAATTCAGTTCTCAACTAGTTCAGTAAGAATAATTATATGCGAGCATACAGTTTGCACTTAAAGTTGAGTGCAGTCATTTCACTCCAATTAGATTGAAGTTCCGCTGTTTTTGCCTCAGCTTGACAAATTACAAAACTACAATAATAACGCTTTTTCTGCAACAATAATATATATATATATATATATATAGCTTGGTGCTTTCACAAATCGATTCTAAAAAGGCAATGTGAGAGAACAACTAACCAATGTGGCAACAGAACAGCATTAGACTCTCAGCATTACTTGGATTAATTTTAGTCACACGTAAGAAATGAACACATTAGAAACAAAGTGGGAGTAGCACCAATAGACGAGAAAATTAGAGAAACACGATTAAGATGGTTTGGACATGTTTATAGGAGACCTTTAGATGCAGGCATACTATTGTGCGGCATTTCTTTTCGTTTAGAAGGTAGAGAATCACTCACACAAATCAAAAGAGGGAGAGGTAGGCCTAAGAAAAAAGACTTTGAAAGAAGCTATTAAACATGACATGTTATACCTAGAAATAAACTCAAAATATGGCTTATGACAATATAAACGATGGTGCGATATGATCCGCAATAGAGAGAACAACTAACCACGTGGGAAGGTAGATTAAGCATTAGTTTGTTGTTGTTGTACACGTAAGAAACTCAACAAACCAAAAGTAGATGACTTTCAAGAAACAGCAAAATCAAATGTTACTTCACAAAGAAAAAGTCCAAGTAATCATACCCCCATCGTTGTAAAGGAGCTTTAAGACTTCTCCAGCCACATCTGACTGCTCACAGATTATTCCAGGATGATTGAAAGAAAAGAGAAACGTCATTATATGTTATCACAGAGGGAGACACAAAAACTAAGATTGAAAGAAAGGCATACCCTGACAGGGAGTTCAGTGCCAAACTGATCCAAAAAGCCTATCACTTGTCCCTCCTTGATCACATCACCCTGAACGCAAAGAAGCAAACAGGTAAAATCATCCACCAACGAAACTTCGTATCACTATGTCAATTTCTGTATGTATATAGTATCACAATGGAGCAAAACTTTACTAATGTAGAAGGCCATCCCTATTCTTCTGATATGAAAAAGAACAAGTTTTGTTATAGGGAAACATAATTAACAAAACAAGGGGAGAAGGAGAAGCAGATAAGAAAATAAAGGAAGAAAAACTAAGAATCAAGTCCCTCCAACCAATTTGCACATTTGATAAAGCTAAAACCAGCAAATAGGCATGCAGCCTTGTTCCATAGGGATGATAGAAATTTGAGGTATATTGTCCTAAGTTAACACCTCTTTACAAGCAGGCGGTTGCTTTTTTCCTTTCAGAGTCCTGGCTCTTCGGAATGAACCGACCTGGTAAAGGAATTGGAAAAAGAGTCAATTAAGTAAAGTCCATCATGTATGGAACCAATCATAAGGGGTCAAGCTATGCATACCGTGGGAGATGATACAATAACATAGCCACTAGATCCAGATGCCTCCAGTGCCGCCAATTTCGCTGCCTTCTCAGCAGAGACATTTGCAAATGGACTCACCTTTTCTGCAGAAGGTTTAGGTGGGGCTGGAGGAGCAGCAGGAGCTGGTTTACTTGGAAGAGTTGGTGCAGCTGCTTGGGGAACAACAGGTGCAGCGATTGTTGGGCCATCAATGTTCCGCTTCATGTGCATTTCAAAGGCTCCAATCTATTATATAAAAAGAAAAATCAGCATAAAGATGAGTGTTTAATGGAATGGCATCATCAATACCTTGCTAATGGAAATGGTATGAAATTGTTTTGGAAATTGTTGAATGTGGTATACTTCTCCAGAAAGTTGTGTTGTCTATGGCTTTTAAGTATTTGGTATCATTTCCAGTGGAATGAAAACATCTCAAACAACAATATAAAACAGAGCCCATGTAATTCTTTGTAAATCAATAAATACACCATGCTAATTAATGAATATATATCTGAAACACGTTTTCTCACTGAAAAAAACCTCTTAAGCAAATGAACCCACTCCGCCGTTATCAAAAACTGCAAGGAACTAATCATTGATGGTCACATTGTTAAAGTATCAACGCACATTTATGGATTTATCAAATGCATATTAATTCTTAGGTGCGTTTTCAACTAGATATGATTTAACCTACTTGGCTAACCCCAAATGAAAACTGTTATTCTACACTAGCATTCTCATCACCAGGAAAACTCTTTTGTTTGATCACTATACAAGCTAAATAATGTTAAACATTCTTCCTGAAAAGAAACAAAACAAAACAAAAAAAAAAGGACATTGGGTCATCCCTTGCTAATATTAATATCTCCCTGACACAGCAATTCACTTCACATTTCTTGAAGTGAGCTTAATGATCTAGAATTCAGCATTTTTTCTGGAATAAGAAATCATGCATCTTAAATCTTAATGTAAAACAAATTGTGCTCCTTTTTAGAAAAACAGATTTACCTTAAGTTTGAGCTCCGCAATTTTCGTCTCATCACAGACTTCAGTGAGCAGGGCCTGATATAAATTAAGTAAACATGACAAATAAGTCAGTAGAGAAAAATCAGGAAAAAATCTCACTTACAACTCGTACATTCAAAACAAGAACAAATGGATAATATTTACATCTATAGGACTAACCATCTTTTTGTCATTCACAAGTTCAATTCCACTGAAAAGAAAGTCAAGGAAGTTTTACAAAGAACACATTTTTTGTGGAGTAATACTAACTTAAAAAGAATAGGGAAGAAATATATAGCCAAGATAGGTTAATGAAACATGTAGATGCAATATTACACATACAGGTACATTCAAATCAATCCTATTCTTGAGAAGAGGGGGAAAATCCTCGGATTATAATCATACAAAACTTAGAAGGAAAAAACAAAAAGATATGTGCTAAAATTACCATAAAAGGAACTCAATCGTGAGATACCTAGTACTGGTAATACTACATTCTTGACGAAGAAATATGTTTGAATGATCACATGGATATAATGCTTTCTTATAGTTTGAGAAAGACATTTTCACAAATCACTCCTCCAATCTTTCAACTCCAAAACATCTAAAAAAACTTTGACTGAACATTTTCATTGATAACAGCTCTATACACCTACATAGTATAGATGTAAGTTTATAAACATTTATTGTTTTCATGATTATAACTCACAAAGTCAAAGTAAGGAACTCGAATAAAGTGATAACATATCAAGCTTTTTATAACAATTTGAAACTGGAGATAGAGGCAGTGCTGGAGAAAAAATTACCAAGAGCCACCTAATGTAGCATAAAGTCTGTATAAAGGCAGCATTTCGACACAAAACAGAAAAAAATTGAAATTTACAAAGAACACCTCAAAACCATTGGGAAAAGTTGCAGGGGCTGAAGTTTTCTTCTCTTGTATCCCATGTTGACTTTCTGATAGAACAGCTCCGTTAGGGTCACCTGAATGGAAATAAACATCTTTCTGTTAAATTGCAGTGGTGACAATGGGACATAATGATAACAAAAAATTAAGCACTAAAGGCATTTTTTTTCCGTTCTTAATTATCAATACAGTTAGACAACTCACCATTAGATTTTGCTGGCGCAGTAGTTTCAGAAGTCTTCACACATGACAAAAATAATGATCCACGCTTGTTTGTAAATGATATTAATTTTCCACCACAGACAGGCAATTTACTAAGGTTGGAGAAGGCTGCATTATTCATGGTAATGCTAGGTTTTTCAAGCACAATCCTCAAATGAGAACTTGTGCTAACAGCATCTGTAACATAGCAGAAGCATTAAATAGCAGCTTCAAATACCGTCGAGAAGTTAATACATTAGGATAGATGAAGGTTGACAAAGATCCAATTTCTGTAAAACGGACATATATAGCCAAACATCATTGATCAACAGTCAACTCCAGGCAGACTCCGTTCACTCCACCTACAGTAGTACAACTTAGCATAACAATGTATTGCATGTTTTCTCCAGATTTTTGCTACTATATAAAAGGGAAGACAGAGCCGCAGATTATAGTAAGATTCTTTTCTTTAAGAAAAAAATAGAAATAAAAAAAATATGTAAGACACCTGCTAAGAAAACAACATAAATTTGTGGGATGGGTTTTTAGATATCAGCTTCTCTAAAATAGCTTATAGGTATTGGAAAAGTGATTCGCAGAATGCACTTCAATGACCAATTGACCATCAAGTAGAAGTATAAGTAAAGAATTTAAAAGCCACGACTATGCATTTCTTCAAAATAGATTTCTACAGATGTGATTTATTCGTCCATTCAAATTTAACCACCAACCATGTAACACTTTTACAAATGCACTTCTATTTCCAAATTTCCATTCGGGATTGGTTTTTTCACATACATTTTAAAATATTCCACTCATTGCTTTCATGCAAGCCATTAAGCATCAGCAACAACAGAATAAACTATTTTAACCACAATGGTTTAAAAATGAATAGGCCACCAAAATCAGACACAACCACCGTACATATTCACACAACTTAAACACTCAATGGTTGATTGGTTCTTCTTTCAAATGCCAAATGGAAGATACTTGGTGAACTTTTCAAGCACTCAAACAAGTTAAAGTACAGCCCGCATTTCACCCAGGCCTGTCAGATCAAGTATTAACGGAAACCACATAAAATATTTCCCAAGTCCGGACTCATTATCACCCTTAATTACCATTTCCAGTATTATTTCCAAATGTGCACCTAGCCATATCTAAAGTACAACACTCCCAAATCAAAGCACCCTGCATTATATAAGCATATGAAATCTAAAATAAAATCAAATTTGCATTGTGCATTCCAATGACGGCTTTTTTCCAATAAATTGTTGCCAACAAACCATCTTATAAACAAAATTTAGAAAATCATATAAAAAACATACAGTTGAGTTACTGAAGGATTTACTAAAAGAAGAAGAAGATAGTGGATGGGGAAAATAACTACGAGACATAAATCATTAAGTGCAAGCTAAACTTCAGCTCAACGTACTAACTAAGCTTTTGAATCACAACAACACCACATTGATTAAATGGTCGTACACCTCACACCCACACACACACGAACCACACACATCTTAGTACAGATTTTCTCTATTATGTACATAGAGGGAGAGATTAGAGGTGGACTAACAATTAAAAGAGCGGAGAACAGCGGCGGACTCCATGGCTCCCAAATCTCGATCAAATGGAGAAGATCCAACGGAAATAAGTGTTTACAGAGAGGAATTTGTCGATGTACAGCGGATGGGATATAAGAACAGGTATGGGCAGAGATTGGGGGTTGGGGGTGAGGTGGTATTATGTTTGTTAAGTAGTTTGTTAGTTCTTTGAAATGTCCGCCCGACTCTTCAATTTTCTCCCCACACTGGCTACAGTCTTTTCTATGCTAACGTACGCCAACTTCCCATGCTCTTTTCGGACTTATCAATAAAGTTATGATTAGATGTGTTCTAAATGCGATTAATTCATAATCCTACTTCCATTTTTTCAATTTATTATTTTTTAATTATATTATTGTGAAAATAATCAATTTAAACATATTGAAATTCAAAAAAAAAAACTATAGTATTAAAATGAACACACCATATTAAATATGAAATAATTATTTTATACTAATGGTTTTATATGTATTTGCTTTTGTTTCCTTTACTATTTTTTTATTTAAAAAATATATGATTTTACTATCTTTTTAATTGTTTTTGTATAAATAAGTGCATTTATTATGGGGACAAGAGGGAAGGGGATACATGCACTCGTATGGGATCGAATTCGGTTAATTGTCCTTACAATACAAGTCTCTACCACTAAATCACAAGATTGGTCTCAAAATGAAATGATTATTTCATAATGCAAAATAGATATTAATTATTTAATCTAAGCAAAATTTGAACTCTATTCGATAAGAATGGATAATTATATTTTTTGGTATCTAATGTAAATTGTAATTAAATAAAGATATATGTAAATGAAGTTTGAACACTTTTGAATAAAAATGCATAAATTATTTTTGTTTAATATATATACATATATATAAAATGAAATTTATAAAAATATATTTATTAATTTTTATACCAAAAGACTTCAAAAATTATTGAGTTTAAATAATTAATACATTATATTATATAAATTTAAATGATCAAAAGAGATTCATGTTTAATTTTATTATCTTTTTGTGAATTTGTCACGTTAATTTAATATTTTAATTTTTATAATATTTGAATTTAAGATACAATTTATTTCTTCAAAAGAATAACTATTCTACATTGATTTATTTTTAACTATTTTTATAATATTTTTTTAACTATTCTACATTTATAAATTTAACTATTTAAGAAGCATTTGCGAACGTAACCACGCTCAAAGGAATTTTATACATTACTTTACCAAATATCTATCTCAAATTAAGTGTAAAGATGTTAGCTGATTATAAATCTTTAAAACTAAAAACCTCCCATATTTACAGTTTTATCTTTCTTTTTCTTTTAAGTGTAAAGATGACCAATTATAGAAATGGACACACAGCAATCAGATGGGATCAAACTTGAGTCTCTAACAACACGAGACTCTACTGTAGAAGCACAAAGTTGATTGGGAATTATTATAACTTGGTTTGAACGAAAGAGAAAAAAAAAACGTTTGCATACAGATTTGATTAGTACATTCTTATTTCTTAATGACCAATTATAGTCCAACATAAAATCGGAATAAAAATTTAGAGGATGTTAAAACATTTCTAGAATTGGCAAATTAAGGATTAATAGTCGATGAATGTGCAAAACATTATAGAGATTAACACAATTTGATTTTTTTAAAATCAATAAATTTAATAAATTATAAATTACTCAATACTCTATTCAATATTATTCACTCTCAACTCAATTAGCCAAAAGATAAAATGCTTATAAAAAAAATATAAAATTACTCAAATGCAAGCCCAATATAAATTTAACAAAATTATTCAATGACAAAGACAAAATTTAATAAAAATTCAAAAAAAAAAAATTGTAACATATTTAACACAATTCTGAATTTAATCAATTACACACCCTTACTTGACATAATTTTTCAATTGAATTTTACTTGATTGAATTTAAGCTTTCAAAAGCACACAATTATATCAAACAAAAACTCAAAAAAAAAGTAGGAGACTTTTAAGAATTAATCATATATAGATGAACCGAATATATTACTATTCATAGCCATTGAATTACACACAAAAGTCTCAGATTAGCAAAATATCAAAGATCCCAGCAAAAACAATTCCAGAAACCCTAAAAACAGCTGAGAGAAAAAACTATGAAATTTAACCACCGAATCCGTACAAAGTCCGGCCTTGGCGCTTCAAAGCATAGACAACATCCATGGCAGTGACGGTCTTCCTCCTTGCGTGCTCAGTGTAGGTCACCGCATCTCTAATCACATTCTCGAGGAAAATCTTGAGAACCCCCCTCGTCTCCTCGTATATGAGACCACTGATTCTCTTCACTCCACCTCTCCTCGCCAGACGCCGGATCGCCGGCTTCGTAATCCCCTGGATGTTGTCTCGGAGCACCTTACGGTGCCGTTTTGCGCCGCCCTTGCCTAGCCCCTTGCCTCCCTTTCCACGGCCCGACATTTTCGCAAATAGAAATGAAACGGAAAGAATACGAGAACAAAAAAGGTGTAAACTGGGTAGTGGGTTTTGTTGGTGAGTGGTGAATTCGGGTAAATGTATGGGTTAATATAGAAGGAAGACCATGATTTTGAATTTTCGCGATTTCGAGGATCGTAAATTTGGCGGAAACATTTTGGGGGTTTGGGTTGATGAACGGCTGGAGATGACAATCCACGTGATTTGGTGTGGATCTATTTTTGGCCGTGGATATTGTTGAGATCGACGAACAGAAATAAAGCTTTTACATTATTATGGATTGATGACGTGGATGTTCTTTAACAATTCTTTACTTCGGGTGTAAGTGGGGTCTGGTATATGATTGAGAATATAGGCCCAACAAAGTAATGGGCTGAGATCATTTCCATAGAAATTTTCGTAGTTGCTGGTTGTGTAGTTACACTTTTCAGGACCTTGTTGAAAGTGTCACATGATGGTTGATCATGTAATAGTAGATAGATTAGTAACACTTTTTTAACAAATTGCCAATTGTGTTCAAATAGAGTTGTCATTGAGTAAAAAGGGTTAGGATCCCAGCACTTTTAAGATAATAGTGTTAATCTTGTTAACAAATTGTATTTAACAGATTAGGTTGATGATATAAAATATTAAAATCCACACCTACGGATGTATGTAAGAATAACAAAGTTAATGAATATAAAAATATACATGCATCTTTCAATCAATATTCTTTTATATTGTCCAGATCTTTCTTATTGTTCCATGTATTATATCTCCATGTAATAAGATAAAGTTGAAATGAACATTAGTTTTATGATAAAATAAAATTTAATTTTGTATTGACATTAATTGGAGATGGAAAAAATTAAAATCTTTGGTTATATTATATTACTTTCCAAGCATAAAACAATCCCTACATACATTCCATGGCAAATGCATGTATGCGATTTTGTCGTTTTCTTAATGGTTCCCAATAATCTCCATGAAAAGACTACCATGAGAACAAGATTGACTAATGAAAAAACTTTTTATGATCCGTTTAAAAATATATAGAGGATATGTATCATTAGATACATATTACAAATAATGGAAAAAGATTGACTAATAATTTTATTCTATAGAGGAATTTTCGAATTACAAATAATGCAAAGCAGTAAAAATTGACAACAGTGATAACTGATATTTATAGGTGAACTAATAAGGATAATTAAGGAAAATATATAATCTCATTTTTTTGCTATTGTTGGGGGCAAAACGACATTTAAATAATTAATATATAATTTAGTTTATATATTAACTTAATATCAATTGCCCAATGAGCTCTTAATGAAATAACCTGACCCAAAGGAGTCATGGACTGGCCCATAGGCCGATTTCCCATACGTGTACTGGCCCATAGGCCAATTTCTCCTACACGGCCCATATGGCCCATCTCCCAAGTATAAAAAGGTCATTCCTATTCGTTTGTAAGTACATTCTCACATTCTGATAATTTTCTTATGCATTTAATTCAGTATTCAATTACGGTCTTAATTATTCTATCGTTTAACGTGCTGACTTGAGCGTCAGAGGGACCTCCCTGGACCACCCCCGGAGCCCTCTAACGTTTGCGTGTGTGTGCATGCAAGTTCCCAATCGAAGGATTTTCCAATTTCCAAAGAAGAAGACTTGAAGACTTTCTCTTCGGGAAGGAGGATTTTATCTACATCATTGACTTTGAGTGATCTTCCCTAAAAAGTAACATCATTTTGGGGCTATTTGTGGGAAACAGCTAAAGCACATGAAAATACAGACTAGACCGCAAGCACGTGAAGCCGGATCCAAAGTTGTTGGCCGCCACAAGGCCAGAAATCAGTAAGAGGAAAGGCCATCAAGAAGGCGGGAGGCCAACTACCTTTCTACCGGAATGGCGCCGCCTCTCCTGCAAGAAAGAAGGGCGTCGTTGCCTCCCTCCGAAGGCGCTCCTCCCAGTGAAGAAATTCGCGCGACCAAGGAAACCCACCGAATCTTGCAAGAGGAAGCTGCACGGAATGCCTTAAGGCATTAGACTACGGTCAGAACCGCCGGAGCATCATCCCGGGCTCCACCCACCATTGAAGACCTTGACTTGGAAGGACAACGAAGAAGAGAGGAAGACGCGGTGAGAGCCGAAAAGAGCTGTTATTAGTCGATGGGTCCCAAGAAACACAACCTAGTCATACTCATTAATAAGCTACCGCTTCGAGAAAGGAAGTCCGCTGACCCATGATATTCTGACTGAACAACTACCCCTGGGAATTAGGACATCTAATCTCCCGAAATATGATGGAATCGGAGATCCCAGGAGCATTTGAATAAATTTTACGCTGAAGCAGACCTTTATAAAATGACGGACAATGCCTATTGCAAAGCCTTTCTAACTACCCTAACCAAGCAAGCTCTGGCTTGGTTCAATCAGCTCCTGGAGGGTTCCATCACCATGATGTGCAAGTTCACTGAGGCATTTGTGCAACAATTATCCATTAGCAAGGAAAACCACGACACCATCGCACACCAGTTTCAACGTAAGGTGGGGAACCTTTATGCAATTTTATGGGGCAACTCGTTGAAGCTGTAAATGAAGTCACCAGCATCCAGCAAGAGACATTAACTAGGATTCAGCAGCGTGTCGCCCTCCGAAAGCATTTTGTGGGCGTATTGAAAGAAGGATCGTTCCCCACTCTAGAAAAAATCGCCCACTGCAGCAGAACACCTGCACGGGGAGATGAAGCAATGAAGCCCCCATGAAGGAACAAGCGCAAGGTCGGGGTGAAAAGGGTGACGAGAATCGCTTCAAAGCCACAAAAAGAATGGAGGGTCAGCAATAATTCCCTTAAATGCACCATTATCGGAGATACTAGCCACCCCACGGAGACAGAAAATCATAGAACCTCCGCGAGAGATGAGAGACAGTTCCGGATGACATTGGTCTAAATACTTTTGTTACTTCCATTATGATAGGGGGCACACAATTGAGACTTGCATCCAGTTAAGATACGTTATTGAACGTGGATTACCTGGATCACGATCAGACCCGGGAAATAGGCAGTAGGGGACACCTTACATCGCACTGGGAGAGCAGTTTGACTCATCAACTTGGAAATGTTATATCCCTGCCAAATGAACTTCGGACAGCACCTTTTGGATTGGTGCCGGATCATTTCGTCTGCACTACCTTTCTAGTCGAGACTCGCCAAGAAATACGAGATAAGCAACATTATTGGGGACATAGGGACTATCCGAAAACATTGACCGATGATATTGAGGATGAAGTGAATTCTCCTAGCCACCTCTATCTATAGATAGCTCTTGGGGTTCAGAGATAACACTTCAAATAGTGAGTAGTTGAGAGTGTTCTAGAATATATATACCACGTACTCTAATTGACCATTCTTGGTCTAGTAGCTTTCCCACTTTTCGAAGTCAATTTTATCAGATTCAAAGACCTATACTTTTGAACTTCGCCAATCATACCGCATTTCTATATTCGATGCCGTCTTTGTTGAGTAGTTCTAAACTCCGGCACAATCGACGAAAGCATCACACCTCCATGAGAGTCGCAGATCTCATTAGCTTCCGCCTACTTTAGTTCTCCTTGGCCTTCCGGAGGCCTTAGTATTTTTTATCTATTTCCAGTTTATTTCCGCCCACGAGGCGTTGAACATTTTTATTGTCATTTCAATGTTATTTTCGCCCACAGGGCGTAAAAACTTATCATTATAATGAATAAAAGTACTTTCACGTTTTTACTTTGATTTTGTGAATGCAGTTACTAGCCAAATATGGCCAGAGTCAATGACCATTTGGGTGTTCTCCTCAACAAATCCCATCTTTCCGGCTAAGGCCCCAGATGGGAGGGGCCTCCTCACAGAGGTCCTCGTAAATAATCTCCTCCGACTAAGACCCCAGAGGGGAAGATCTCACCCAGCTAAGACCCCAGATGGGAATACTCCTTCCAGCTAAGACCCTGGATGGAAGGGGCCTTCTCACGGGGGTCTTAGTAATTCACCTACTCTGGTTAAGACCCCCGAGGTGAAGACCTCACCCGACTAAGACCCCAGGTGGCAAGACCCCTTCTGGCTTAGACCCCAGATGGGAGGGGCTTCTCAAGGGGGTCATAGTAATTCACCTCCTCCGGATAAGACCCGGAGAGAACGACCTCACCTGGCTAAGAGCCGTGTGGTAAGACTCATTCCAGCTAAGACCCCGGATGGGAATGGCCACCTCAACGGGGTCCTAGTAATTCATCTTCTTTGGCTAAGACCCGGGGGGAAGGGCATCCTCATAAGGGTCTTCGCAAATTCTTCTCCATGATAAAAATGTGCAAGGAAAAGAAAGCAAAAACGCTAACACATGTGAGGATAACAAATAACAAAACACAAACTTGGAGGAAGCTCCAGGGGGCGCCCCCTTTCGAGTTCCAGGAGGGCGCCCCCTCCGGGCTCCGGAAATGCACCTCATAACCTTAAACACAAGTATTTTCGGCTATTCTGGAAAAATTAAGACTTCCTACCGAAGGAAAAGGTCCACCTCTACACAATATATAAACAAGTCTCACCAAAAAAAGGTCACATGCAAATATTACAAGTAAATCATGATAAAAGAGAACATATATGCATAAAGAAGAGCGTCGATGTAACGTAAATGCAAGCGAATATCATCCAGCACCATGTGGCAAATGAACATCTCGAAATGAAAAGAGCAACCAAGAAATATCCAAGTACATAAAGCAAGCCCTAAACATGTGGACAGGAATCAAAAGTCATCTGGGTCGAAATATAGTTATCACTACTCAAGTGGGGGGATCCATCTCCTTCAGCACCATCAGCCCCTCGAGACTCATCTCCATTGTTGCCGCCCGTGCCATCATCTTTGTCGGGAAGATCCTGCAAGACCTCTACCTCATCATCCTTCTTCTTAGAAGACGCCACAGTCCAGGATGTCAATCACCTCGCAAGAGGTCTTTCCCGCTCCTCTATAAAAGTTTCTGGCAATGGTGAACCACTCTATCAAAGAAAATGGAAGACTCCTTCAGCAACTCTTACGATACTCTAGAGAAGCTCTGTAAGCCTCAATCGAGCAGGACCTCTCCCGAGCTAGCGATTGGGCATCGGCTGAAGACTGAAAAAAAGACATCAACCGTCTTTTATTCATGGTCAAGCTGGGCCTTCGCCCACTTATACTCCTTCGACAGTTCGGACATCTTGCTCTCATGCTGAGCCGCGCTTTCTGTCAAGCTCTCACCTTATATCGGAGTTGGTGATTCTCTGCTTTTATCACCTCAACTCGATAGATCGAAGCCGCTGTGAGCTTCAGAATCTACCACATAATTTGTACAAGTTGTAGACAACTGAAAAGATAAAGAATGAAGAATGAAGATACAAATGTAACCACGAAATCTTACCCGAGCAACATCCCCGCAAAGGTGAGTATCGATGTCCTTGTAGGACAGATACCCAATATGGAACTAATCAACTGATGACAGAGCTCCTCTCGTGCTAGCATAGCCTAAGCCATAATCCATGTATTTCTAATAGAACTAAATCCCCTCACGACAGTTCACTCCGCCAGAGAAGATAGCTCGTGGACCAATGGTCCCGTAGGCAGTAACAGCAGGCTCCATCATTGGCCTCTTCCTCCCTGAAGAGCCAGAAGAAGGACGGAGAGTATGAAAAACATCAATGCAGTCACCGAAGCAAGAATCCCGGGCGCCAATCACTATCTGGACGATGAGGGCGCAAAATCCAGCTCCGCGATGCTATATCTCTCCTTACCTGAAAGCAAGCAAGAAGCAGTAACATAAAATGGAGGCAGTTAGAATATACAAGTAAAAAATGAGAAGCAATACATAGAAGTAAAGCAAGATGGAGTACCCAAGAACTCCTTAACACTTAGGAGACTCTCAAATAATCTCATGGATCTATAAACTTTCACCATCTTTTTTCGGGAAGTGGGAGTGCCTCAGGCCGTCATGGTTTCCGAAACCCATTCGTGAGGGAGCTCCCAACTATTTTTCCTCACATAGAAGAAGTCCTCCTTCCACAACCCACTTGTAGAAGGAAGTTGTAGGTCCCAATGGGAGAGCTGTAAGGTTTAGAAGGGGGGGTTGGATAAACCTTACCAAATTTTTGATTTAGTCCTTTTAAATATTTTCAGAGTTAACAAAAATCAGTTAAGTCCTTGAGGGACAACTAGGTTGGCTTATCAACAAAGTTACCCACTCAACAGACTCGACAATGTTGTTGATAGTATAACTTAGCTGGTGTCACCTAACACTTAAATTCACAGTTGATTTAGTTTTTGTTCAGCGAAATATTTTTCACCCTTAATGTTTTAAACTTGTTTCTCAACACTTGTTTTTAGCAAAGGTTATTAACATTCGAGGATGGGGTAATTCCTCAAATCCATTCTTCTCCAACTCCTGGAGGAATCCACTAAGTAATATATCTTGGTTACAAAGTAGTCAACAGTCTGAGTCAGCCTTGATCACACAGTTGGCTGCCCTTGGGACTCAACTTCTTCACAAAAAACTTGTCTTGCTACTTCAGCTCCTTTAAACTCTTGGAATTGATCACACAGCCTTCCAACGAGCCCAAAGCTTCTGGTTCGAACTTGAACCTTACTACTTATCCTTCAATCTTGTAGAGTAGTGCACTTTTGTTCTTCAAACAAATTTGCTCTTCAACTTGATGAAGTAATCTTTCATTCACTGAGTGTGTTGGATTGAGTTCCTTCGATTTTAGACTTGAGGATTGTCTTTGAAAGTTTGAGAGTATTTGCAGGTTTGCTTGAATGCTTATATGGTTGTAATGAACTCAGTAACTTCCTCTCGCTTGCTCACTCAGCCTTTTATAGTGAAGATTTGAAAATATGTTCGTTGAAGAGATAGACATATATTTCAAATCCCACTCGTAGGTTGTTGGCATGTCTTGTCCTTGCAGCATTAATGAGGATCGTACCATGATTTTAATGCTCTGTAGCCTTTCCTTGGTCTCCGTAGGTTTTCAGGTACATCCTATTGGTTCCTTGCTTTTTGTACTCTTTTAGCAAAACAGCTTTATTGCTGGCAGCCTGACACAGGCCTATTTCTAGCAAAATCTTGACTTGTGTTGATAACGGATCTCTATCAGCTTTCTTCAAGTCTGGTCTACTACATTCTCCTTTGACATCCGATTCCAATCATTTTGGAATGACTTAGCTATCAGTCAGTTGACTGAGACAACTTTTCTGTGACTTGACTGATCCTTCACTTGGCTTCATACAACTTACACACAGCTGAGTCTTTTCTTCAATCTTCAGTCGACTCTTGTAATTTCAACTTAGCTGACTCCAACTCAACTCATGCAGTCCTATCTATTACAAGTTGAATTACAAAGAAAATGGGGTGCCGACTTTCTACTCTAAGTTTTATATGGTATCATCAAAATCTAAACATAAATTTTCCTAACAGAAGTCCCTTAAGAAACCTGCACTGGGGGCGAGGGAAGAAGTGGAAGAAGGTGTCACCAGGAGACTTCCTGGCATAGAACAAAAAGTGGAATCCATCTACAGTCGGAGTCAAGCCCAACTGTGGCATTGCATGCTCGTAACCCCATAAACACGTGTAAGCTTAAAGAATTAACTGACCAATACATGCTCCCACGGATCTAAGGATCACGATAAGGAAATTATCCGGAGGAAGAACAAAGCCAAGAGAGAAAATTATAAAGATATACCATGAGGAAGCCCTCTGGTGGATGAGTTCTATTTCCCGATCTCAGGGCCAACATCACAAATGATATAGGAAGTTCTAGTCGCTCCCACAACCTACAAAGACAAACAAATGATATTCGACTGGCCAGCTCTCCTAGGACTATATTCATTGGACTCCTCATCGGAAGACTTGTCACTTGAGCTCGAGTCAGGACTCAAGCTCTATTTCTCCCTCGCCATCAAAATGCAACTCCAGAGCGAGAGGAGGAATAACAAAATCCATCGGCAAAGATGGAAATGGAATGACAGAACCGGAAACTGAACGCCCAGTAATACCTCAGCCTCCGAGCGGAACTGAAAAGGACCGAAATCTGAAAATTGACTTGAAATATAAAAAAACTCTAGAGAAGACGGTGAAACACAGAAAGAAAATAGGCCGAGGGGCTTGGGATACACCCTGGGGCACGCCCTTGTGGCTAGGGGTGTGCACGGTACTTGGAGATCACCGAACCCAAACTGATATCTGAACCAAAAATATCCGAATCGAAAATATATTGAAAATATTGACTTTTTGATTTTACCCGAATCATCCCAAAATTTCATGGTACGGTTTCGAGATTTCTCAAATATCCGTACCGAGAACCGTATAGAACCATACCAAACCAAATGGGTGGGTCCAATCAGGCACTATCATAATAGGAGCTGAAACAAGTGCCTTTTTTATTTGTTCAAATGCCTCAAACAAGACTCATCAAAGCAAAAGATATCATCTTTTTCAAGGAGATTACAAAGTGGTTTAATAATTTTTGAAAAATCTTTTATAAATATTTTGTAAAATCCTGCATGCCCCAAAAAGCTTCTTATTCCTTTCACATTTGAAGGTGGGGGTAGCTTTTGAATAGCCACAACCTTCACCCTGTCAACTTCCAAACCTGTACAATAAATACGATGCCCAAGTACAAAACCTTCTTTGACCATAAAGTAACATTTTTCCCAGTTAAGTACAAGATTAGTTTCCTCACAATGTTGCAAAACAAGAGATAAGTTATGCAAACAATGGTCAAAAGAAGTACCAAAAACAGAAAAATCGTCCATAAAAATCTCCATGATTTCCTCAACCATACCATGAAAAATCGCCATCATACACCTCTGAAAAGTAGCAGGTGCATTACATAATCCAAATGGCATCCTGTGAAATGTAAAAGTACCATATGGACATGTAAAAGTGGTCTTTTCTTGATCCTCAGGAGCAATGGCGATTTGATTTATCTTGAATAGCCATCAAGAAAACAGTAATATTCATACCCTGCCAACCTGTCCAACATTTGATCAATAAAGGGGAGGGGAAAATGATCATTACGAGTAGCTTTTCTGTAATCAATACATACTCGCCATCCTGTGACAGTTCGTGTAGAAATTAATTCATCGTTATCATTTTTCATAACTGTCATACCCCCCTTTTTAGGGACAACCTGTACTGGACTCACCCATGAACTATCAAAAATGGCATAAATAATACATGTCTTTAGCCATTTTAGAACCTCATTTCTCACAACTTCTTTCATTGCGGAATTAAGTCGTCTTTGGTGCTCAATAGATGGTTTATAAGACTCTTCCATTAAAATTTTGTGCATTACAATGGAATGACTTATACCCTTCAAATCAGAAATATACCAACCCAAAGCCGACATATGCTCACGAAGCACGCGCAACAACTTTTCCAATTCGGGTGAAGATAATGAAGAAGAAACAATTACCGGGTAAGTTTTATCTTTTCCCAAAAATGCATATTGAAGATGTTCCGGAAGTTCCTTTTTGTTCTAAAGTACCTTTCTTATTTTCAATATTAGCATTTTCTAATTCTTCCTTTTGTTTTTCTTTTTCAATTTGTTTAGCCTCAAGGGAAAGAATAAACTCAAGCAAATCAATGTCATCACTAACTTCATAATCACATTTCATTATTGAATTAATTAAACAATGTTCTAACGGATCTTTTAAATCTTGTTTTATAACCTCCGTTTGAGCACATTGTTCGATCATATCAATAAAATGACAGGTTTGATGTTCTTCTTGAAATTTCATTGCTTTATAAATATTAAATAAAACCTCATCATCGTTTATTTGTAATGTTAACTCTCCTCGTTGCACATCAATTAGAGCTCGTCCCGTTGCTAGAAAAGGTCTTCCAAGAATCAATGGCATTTCATGATCTTCCTCCATATCCAACACCATAAAATCCGCCGGAAATATGAATTTATCCACTTTTATCAACACATCTTCTATCACTCCTATTGGGTAGGTGAGTGATCTATCGGCTAATTGCAATGTGATGGTGGACATTTTTACCTCTCCAAGGCCAAGTTTCCTGAAAACAGATAATGGCATAAGATTAATGCTAGCACCCAAATCACAAAGAGCCTTATTAAAGTAAGAATCACCAATAGTGCAAGGGATAGTGAAACTCCCCAGATCTCTTAATTTTTGTGGTAGCTTTCTTTGCAAGATGGCGCTACACTCTTTTGTGAGATTGACTGTCTCATATGCCTCCAACTTTCTCTTTCTCGACATCACATCCTTCATGAATTTTGCATAATTTGGCATTTGCTCAAGTGCATCGGCAAAAGGAATGTTGATGTGAATTTTCTTGAATATTTCCAAGAACTTGGAAAATTGAGAATCCAACTTTTTCTTCTGAAACCTCTGTGGAAAAGGAAGAGAATTTGGTAATACATTATCAGAATTAGAAATTGGTTTTACCTTAGGTTTCGTAATTTCTGATTGCTTGTCAATGCCCTCTTCATTGTGGAGTGTTTCAGAGCTTGCTTTCGATTCATTGGTGGCATGAGTAGGCAACTTTGGTTCATCATATTCAGTTCCACTTCTTAACTTAATGGCCTTGCAATGCTCACGTGGGTTCACCTCGGTGTTACTTGGAAACGTATCAACTTTCTGTTGTGAATTAATAGTTGTGGCCAATTGGCCCACTTGTGTCCCCCAAGATTTGAGATGACTCTCAATTGTTGTAACCCTTGAGCTCAAAATGTCCATGTTAGAATCGATCTTATTCATCTTTGCTCGTGTTTCTACAAGGAATGAACTAAGTAATTCTTCCAAAGACGAATTTTGTTCTCCCACGTGTGTACTCGTACTTGCTTGATTTTGAAATCCCGGAGATGATTGCAACATATTTCTCGTATTGAGAAATTTTCATGATTGTGAAGTCCCGGATGATAGTGCATTGGCAATTGATTCCCTCTATTGTTAAAACCCCGATTGTTCACATAATTGGCTTGCTCCGTATCGGGATTTGCCACTTCTTGACTTATCTCCATAACAGCCTCTGTTTGTTGTTTTCCACCCAAATTTAGAGTGGCAATTTGCTTTGACAATGTAGAAATTTGAGAGGCTAATGCCGACATAGTATCAAGTTCAAGAACACCGGCAACCTTTCTTGGCGTAGATCTCTCAGAAGGCCATTGATAACTATTGACAACCATTTCTTCTAGTAAAAGCATGGCTTCACTTGGAGTTTTAGCCATCAATGTACCTCCCGCTGCATCATCTATAATAGTTCTCGAATGCCCATTCATACCATTGCATAAATACTGAACTTTTTACCAATCTGCGTACCCATGTTGTGGACACCTTCTCAATAATTCTTTGAATCGCTCCCAAGCTTCATAGAGTGGTTCAAAGTCGATCTGATGAAATTGAGAAATCTCACTCTTCAGTTGAAGTGTCTTTCTAGGTGGAAATAATTTTGCCATAAATTTTTCAGTGAGATCATCCCAACTAGTGATACTTCCGGGTGGGAAGGTTTGAAGCCATTGTTTAGCTTTATCACGAAGTGAAAATGGAAATAACCTCAACCGAATAGCTTCATCGGGAACCCCGTTCATTTTTATTGTGTCACATATCTCGAGAAAAATAGCCAAATGAGCGTTAGGGTCGTCCACAACACTTTCCCCAAACTAGTTTTGCTGTACCATATTTATCAAGGCCGGTTTTAATTCAAAATTGTTCGCATTGATTGGTTGGCGAACAATGCCTGAATAATTTTGGTTCGTGGTTGGTCGAAAATAGTCCCTAATGGCCCTCTCCGGTGGTGTAATAATGGGTATGCGGTTTTTCTCTTCACCGTTTCCTGCCATTTTTGTGAATTCGATTTTTCGTGCGGCTCTAATCTTCAGGAGTGTTCTTTCAATTTCTGGATCAAATAAGATTAAATTAGCACTTTTATTTCTTTGCATCAACAAGAAAACACAAAAATGGCAATAACCCTATTGTAACAAGAACCAATCTAAATTAAAGTAAAACTACTAAGTAATAATATTAGCGCAAATAAGATGAAGTATTCCCCGGCAACGGCGCCAAAAACTTGTTAGAGATTTTTCTAACCGCAAGTCTACGGTGTCAAGTTTTAATATGGTGAAGTAAGGTTGTCGTATCCACGAGAAATAATTATCGAATTATTGCTAAGTACTATAATATAGTAGTCCAACTTTATTTAGAAAATCAATATTTGATGGAGTTTATATACTAGAATAACAAGAATAAATTAAGAATATGAAAATAAAAATGAGTTTATCCAAATGATCAAATGAATTCTAGAGGTGTGATGAATCTAGTTATCCCTTATGTTATCAATATGGTTTATCAATCATCAATTACCAATTTATAAGTCAAGATTCTACAATAATCATTTCCTCTCTCGAGTGCCAAATGATTTTAGATCTCAATTGGGAAATCAATATCTCTATAAATATCACTAATTGAAATCTCAATAAAAACTATGAATCTTAATAAATGACTTCAAAGGATTCACAAATCTCTCAATTAAATGAAATCATAGGTTATGCTATTTCAAGATCATGTATTCAATTACCTCTCTCAAATGTCAAATCAAATACACCAAACACTCTAAATTATTGATCAAGTAATTTAGAAGCAATAGATCCAAATAGCACAAATAAATTGAGAAATCTAGATTGACAAACCACAATCTCAAAACATAAGTTCAAACATAGATTACATCATCCCTATAGAATTATAGAGTTTAGCTCATGATTGAAGAAAATGAATCCATAGGAATACAACAATACATCTTGCAAGGTATGAAGAAAGCAACAAAATAAGAACAAGAGTTTAGAGATCTTCTCTATTTCTAGATGATAGAAGTCTTCAACTTCTTCTTCAAGCTTTTCCCAATATATTCCAAGCCTTCTTTATGTCTTCTATTTGTTTTGTTGGTCGCCCAAGGGCCCAAGATCCCTAATTTCACGCCCAAGGCTTCTATTTATAGTCCCACAAAAGTCCAAGAAAGAGGGTAGGTGGCATAGGAAATTCCGCCCCTGGCTGGCGGGCGCAAACAATTTATTTCGCAAAATTACCGCCGGCGTTGCAGTCCGGGCGCAGCCCCGCTTCAATCCATCCGCCATTCGTCGCGGGCGTTGGGGCACGCAGCCCCACTCGAAAAATTAACATGCCCGCCCTGTTTTTGTTTTAGCTGCTAAGGGCGGCGCCGCAAAGACCGCCCGTCTTAAGGGTGTAAATTGTGATTTTTCTTCGTTTCTTCTTCTTCAAACGCGATTTCTTCCTTCCTAGCACCGTTTTTCGTCATTTTCTTCATTTTTTGGCTACCAAATCTGTATTGACTCTTCATTGACACTTAATGAAATAAATTTGACTCTAACAACTCTAAAAACACCCAAGAATAATACAAAATCCTAATCTAAAATACTCGATTAGTTGGTAAAATACCACATTATTCAACCAAGAGCAAAGCATATTGGGTTTACAATAAGACTAGCATGGTTGTTGAAGAATCTATTCACGTAAAATTCAATGAAGTCTCGGGTGTTGAAAGGATACCAATGATGATAGTGATGAAGAAGATATTATTAAACCCATTGTTCAAAATGATCAACCATCCACTTCAAATGTTCCTCAAGAAGATAAAGGTGATACTTCGGATCTTCCTGTGGCATTGAAATTTAAAGGAGATCACCCAAAATATCTTATTATTGGTGATCCCCTTGATAAAGTAATGACCCGAAGAAAATTTGCCTAGAAAGCTCTTATATCTCAAAAAGAGCCTAAAAATGCTAAGGAGGCTATTGAAGATGAGTATTGGTTTTTAGAAATGCAAGTAGAGTTGAATCAATTTGAAAGAAATGATTTATGGGAATTGGTACCTTGTCCTCCATCTCAAACAATTATTAGTACAAAATGGGTATTCTGGAACAAACTCGATGATCAAGGCAACATTGTTCAAAACAAGGCGAGGTCAGTAGCTCAAGGGTATTGTCAAGAAGAAGGTATTGATTATGATGAAACATTTGCACCCGTAGCACGTTTAGAAGTTATTCACATTTTACTTGCATATTCTTGTTTTAAAAATTTCAAGCTTTACCAAATGGATGTTAAATCCGCATTTTTAAATGGTTTTATTCAAGAAGAAGTCTATGTGAAACAACCTCCGGGTTTGAAATTTTTCTAGGCCTAATGATGTTTATAAACTTAAAAAGGTCTTGTATGGTTTAAAACAAAACCCCGTGCATGGTATGATAGACTTAGCTCTTTTCTTTTGCAAAATGGTTTTGAGTAAAGTAGCATGACTCTCTTTGTGTTTGAAAAAGGGAAAGATTGGGGCAAATTTATGTTAATTTCTTCATTGACTTCAAATTTTTAAGTTGATGCAAGGTGAATTTGAGAGAAGTTTATATTTCGCAATCAAAATATACAAAAAGAACTTTTGCAATCAAAATATACAAAAGAACTTTTGAAAAAAGAAGGCATTGAAGAAGGAAAAACCATCTCTACCCATATGGCAACAAATGTCAAAATTGATAAAGATGAAAAAGGCAAGTCCGTGGATAAATCAAAGTATCGAGGTATGATTGGTAGTTTACTTTATTTAACCGCAAGTAGACCGGACATTCTTCATGTCGTATGCCTATATGCTCATCTTCAAAGCAATCCCAAAGAATCTCATATGAGTGTCGTTAAAAGGATTTTTCGATATTTGAAAGGCACTATTCAATATGGTTTATTTTATCCAAAGAATAAAATTTTTTTCTCTTAAAGGTTATAGTGATTCGGATTATGCGGGAAATATTGATGATCGGAAAAGTACTTAGGATCATGTTAATATTTAGGTGATTGCCTAGTTTCTTGGTTTTCAAAGAAACAAAATTGTGTTTCACTTTCAACGGCCGAAGCCGAATATATTTCTGCGGCTTTTTGTTGTACTCAACTTCTTTGGATGAAACAAACTTTAGCGGATTACAAATGTTCTTTTGAAAATGTTCCTATCTTTTGTGATAACATATCTCGCTATAAATATTGCTCAAAACCCGATTCATCATAACCGTTAAACATATTGAGATTCGACATCATTTTCTAATGGATTGTGTTTCAAAACGAAAAATTGAGATATCTTTCGTACCATCTCAAGAACAATTTGTGGACATTTTTACAAAACCGCTATTTTCCGAGACTTTTGCTTCAATACGAGCTCGGTTAGGCATAATGCATATTGAATGAGGTCTATGTTTGCATTTTGCATGTTTTTAAAACTTAGGGGCGAAATCGGATTTTTGGATCAAACTTCGGATTTTTGTAAAACATACTAAATCGCTGCCGATTTGGCCGAGGTCGAGGTCTTTAGCCTCGACCGCCGTCGTCCTCACCGACCGTCTCCCTAAGCCAATTTTTGGATAAAACCGTCTCCGTTCCCAGACTTAGCCTTTTTGGCTCTTTCAACTCATTTTTCGTCCCATTTGCTATTTGCACACAAAATTCACTTCAAATGTGTTTTATTGCATTAATTCTAAATCTTGGACTCCATTATGCTCGTTTATCATCATTATTGCTCATCTTTACCAATTGAATGGTAAGAATTCTACCCCTTAGCTCAATTGGGTTGAACCCTTGAGAATTTAACTTCTATGTAATTTTCTTGATATATGATTTATATGATTGTGATGAGCTCCTTAATTGTTGTTGTTTGGATGTTGTATGAACTGATTTGGTGATGAATTTTTTGGCTTGATTACATTTACAAGGGTTATATACAACTTCTTCCAATTTTAACATCCGCCAAGTGTTTGATGAATTGTCGCATATAAAATTTCACCAATTATATGATTCTCTCGTTTTTAAAAGTCCCTTACACTTATAGAGATCATGTTTCTCCACTCAAACGAGCTTTTGCATTTTAAATTATCAACTTCTCCCTTGTAAATTGGATTTTTAGCTTAAAATTTGATAAATCGACTACTTAGCACACTTTGATACACATGAATTATGTTTTTATCGTGCTAACATTCTTTTTTATGATTCCAAAAGGGGAGAAACGGGAAATTGGCTCGTTAGCTCAAAGAAGCTAATAAAAGCTCGCGAAAGAAGCTATAAGCTATGGCTCCTTAAAGCCAAAAGATGTGAAGTATACTTAGTCCATTGGATGTATTATGGACTTATATGCATGATCAATGATTGTTTTTGACAGGGGGAGCTTCTAAGATCATGTTTTCCATGTATTCTAGCTTGTGTATTGATTTTTCTTGATGTGCTTGTTGATAGGGGGCTTTTGTATAATGTCTTTGAAAATTTTAACTCCCTTCTACTTGGTCATTATGGATAGTCTGTTGTTGCTCTAAACGGATAGTTTACTCCTTGACCGGAAAATCGTTTTGTTTTCAAAATTGTCCTCTTAAAATTGTTTTGGTTTGTAATCATCAAAAAAGGGGAGTTTGTTAGATAAATGTTTTTATCATGATTTTGTTTAAATGAGTTTTTACACAAAAACAATGTTTCTAAATGTTGTCCAAATACTCCCGATCGACATAAAATATTTTTACTAATTTTTCGGAGTATTTTTTGAAGTTTATTTTCGACAAAAATTGGACAACACTTCTGTCTCGTGTTGGACCGGTCGCCCTATAGGGCAACCCGTACCTGAGTTGAGTTTTGGAATAGAAAATGGGACGGAAGGAAAATAGGGAAGGGCGACCGTCGACCCGGAGGTCGACCTAAGGGCGACCGGTGCCTGGGAACGTGCTTAAGATTACAAAACTCCATGTATTGTATTTTGGAGGAGCCCAACCGGTTCACATAGGGGTCGACCGGTCGGACCCCCCGTCGACCGGTCCCCCTGTGTATTTTTGTGAAAATACTTTCAAATTTCTATCTCTGCGCGACCGGTCGCTATATGGTTTTGACATCAAACTATCAGTTGGATTTTCAGACAGCTTTTCCCCAATTTAAGGGGTTGATTTCTAACAGCTATTTCTTGAGTTTAATTACATTATTTTTTTGCAGAAATCACTCTACAAGAAGGAGCCAATGTCTGTAAATCAAACCAAGACCTCTCCTATAAATAGAGGAACCATTCAAGCAACAAGATACAACATAACATACAAGCAAAAACATACAAGCAAACACATAGTCAAAAAGCTCTTGTTGTATTAGCCCAAGTACTTTCACTCTTTTGAGGTCTAGACTCTTCATTCTTGATTACACTTGCACTCAATATTTGTATTATCATTATCGAGTTGTAATCTTGATTTTTGTCCATCATCCAAAACAAGATATCCTTGTAGTTGTTCTTGTGGTAAGAGCACACTTGAGTGATCTTAGGTGTTGAAGAGTGTGGTACTCTTCATAGGTGTTGAAGGAAGATTGTGATAATCTCCTTGAAGGTGTTGTAAGAGGATTGTGGTAATCCTCAAAGGTGGCGTTGTATTAATTATGGTAATTAATAAAATTTCTTTTTTTTTTCGAAACCCATCCCGAATATACTGGGGTGGTAGAGCACGTAGTCCCTAGGTGGGGTGAAGCTCTTTAAATCAATGTGTGTTGTTTATATTCCGCATTTACAGTTTCTATCTTTGCTTGATCTCTCGAAAAAGAGGGCGGAATTTGAAAAATCGGCATAATCTATTCACCCCCTCTAGATTATCGTAGCGACTTGGACTAACAGATTTACATATAAAATTGGGGTGTCAACTTTTAATACAAAGTTTTCTAAACCTCATCAAAATCTATACAATAAATTTCCTAACAATTTTCCCCTTTTTGATGATGCCAAAACTTTTCTTACAAAATCATGTGCTGAAAATTAAATAATTGAAAAAGAATGTATAAATTTTATTCATGAACATTCAACACTTACATTATTGTATGTATATTACAATTATATTGTAAAAATACAGAACAAAATTTTCTGACAACTATCTTCTCATCTACTCTGATGTCTTCTTCTGCTCTTCTTCTCCGTTCTTCCTCATCATTTCTTCTCCTTCTCTCATTATCTCTCTTCTTTTTATTTTCTCCTCCTCCTTTTTTTTTTTTTTTTCTGAGCTCCAACTCCTCTTCTTCAGCTTTCTTGCCATTTCATCATCTCATACGCTCATCTTCTCTGTTTTCAGCTTCACGTAGGTCGATCCAATATCGCATTCCTCTTTAAAAGATTAATGGCCATGATTCCACTTACTCTTTTTGGTGAGAGCTCCTACCTCCTCCCACCAGAGTGTGAATCTCTGTCTCTTCCTCTATCTCCGCTTCTTCCTCCTGCATGACTACATCCTCTAGATACTTGGATGTTGGGTGGTTGCTGACTCTTAGAAGTCTGTTGACTCTTACTGTTATTATATTTATTATAAATGGATATTAACACATATATGTACATATATATATACACACGTGTTGACACACACACCACAAACACACACATATATTGGTATTTATATTTATATATTAATATATTATATTTATAATTTTTTTTGCCAAGTATATATATAATTTCAGTATTATATTAAATTATAACTTAACATAAATTCAAGATATAGGTCCCAAGGGGTGTGGTGTAAGGTTTAGAAAGGGGGGTTGAATAAACCTTACCAAATTTTTGATTTAGTCCTTTTAAATAGTTTAACAGAGTTGACTAAATTAGCCGTGTCCTTGAAGGGCTAAGCTAAGCTAATCTAAGTTACCCACTCAACAGACTCGATAGAGCTGTTGATAGTATAACTCGGCTGTCCAAGCCAAATATAAACTCATCAGCAGATATAAAATAGATATGCAGGAAAGTAAGTGTTGAAAGTAAATTGTATTTTTAAAGAGGTTCGAAGGTGGGGTAATTCTTCTAATCCTCTCTTCTCCAACTTCTGGAGGAATCCACTAAGTAACAGATCAGTTTACAAAGCGGTTATCAGTCTGGAGACAACCTTGATCACACAACTGGCTTCTCTTGCGACTCAACTTCTTCACGAGGCAGCTTCCTTGCTACTTCAGCTCACTTCTCAAGTTCTTATATTTGATCATGAAGCCCTCCAACAAACTTGATACTTAGTTCGATCTTGAACCTTTCTACAATCCTTCAACTTGGAAAGTAGACCCATTTGGTCTTCAAATATTTTCCTCTTCAACTGATTGAAGTTATCTCTCCTTCACAGCTTGTGTTGGATCGAGTTTCTTCGAGTTTTAGGCTTGAGGAATAGCTTGTAATGCTTTATGAATTCTGCAGATTGATTGCTTGAATAATGCTTGCTCTTGCTAGGTTCAGGTTGTCAAGGTCACCTTTTCTCAAATGCTTCATCAGCATTTTATAGCGCACATTTGAAATTTGCTCGTTGAAGAGATAGGCTAGTTTCAAATGTCACTTTGTGTTTGTTGGCTTGTCTTGTCTTGGTCTGCAGCCCTTGTGATGTTGACATTTCCTCGTATTAAATGGCATTTCAGCTTTGCAGGTTCTGACACAAGGTGCAGTGTTTCCCATTGGTTCCTTCCTTTTGCACAGTTTTGGGCCAAACACTTTAAGACCTCACAGCTTGACATATTACTATATCGAGTAATATTCTTGACTTTATTCCAACGGATCTATGTCAGTTGTCTTCACTTGACTGTTGCCTTTACCCCGGGTGACTTGAGTCTGCTCCAATCATGGGATTGACTCAACTATCACTTTAACTGATAGACTTGGCTTCTTTAGTTGACTTGACTGACACTTTTCACATTGTTCTCACCGACTCTCCTTGCCGAGTCCTTGATTTCCTTCTAGGCCATACTCAGTTGACACACAACAGAGTCTTCATTCCAGTTCGCAGTTGACTTCCTGTAATCTTTGACATAGCTGACTTAACTCAGCTCTTTTGATCCTATCTATTACAAAGCATAATTACAAGGAAAATGGGGTGCTAACTTCCTAGTTTAAGTTTTACACAGTATCGTCAAAATCTAACAAATAAATTTCCTAACAAATTAGTATATTTATATATTATTAATATTCTTATTTATTAATTTTATAATAGTTTTATTATATTTATCTACTTATATTATATATATACGGATATTAACACACACACACATACATATATATATATATATATACGGGTATTTATATTTATATATTCTAATATTATATACTTATAATTTTATTCGCCAAGTATACATATATAGAGTTTTACTATTATATTAAATTGCATCTTAACATAAATTCAAGAAAATTATTTAATAATAATTAGTATGTTCATATATTATTAATATTCTTATTTATTAATTTTATAATATTTTTATTATACTTATCTATTTATATTATATATATGGATATTAACATATATATACATAGATATTTTTATTTGATAATATTTTATATTCATATAAATATTATTTATATAGCATATTAATATTTATATATACGGATAATTATTTATATTTATAATATAATTCGATTAGTATTATATGGATAACTATAATACATGTATTAAACGTTTTATTTCAAAAATACGGAGTAGTTATAATGTTTCAAAATGTGTACGGAAAAAATTATGCATTTAAGTTAACATATTGTCTACAAAAACTAACACATACAACATAATCTGTAAAAAATTTAACACATACATCATATTCAATCAAAAATTATATACAATAAATTATGAAAAGAATTAACATAAGACAGTTAAAACATACACAGTAAAATTATGTCGACGCTCTCAAAAAATTCTGCCGCTGCTAGAAAATGTTGTTGCTGCCACCGAAAACTATTGTCGCCATCGCTGGAACTGCTGCCGACTAAGAAGAAGAAGGGGAAGTGTTAGTGTTTGTGTTTGAAATGAGAGTTGTTGGGGGATATTTAAAGAATGGGGGAGGGGGTTGGGGTAATTAAGGGGGTTGGTTGGTTGGTTAGGTAAATCCGACACCTCTTTTTTTCCTAGTTTACTTTTTTTTTTGTTGTTGGCGCAATAGCCTCATGCCCGCCCCATTCAAATATAAGGGAGGTATAAAAAAAAATTAGGCATGGCGCAATCAACAATTGTGCGTCCCATTCAACTTAATTTTTCAGGCACAATTGGTGATTGCGCGTCTATTTGTACACATAATACCCACAATTTCCATCCAAATTCGACAAATTGATTTCATTTTTACCTCACTTCAACAATTTGCCCTTACTAATTACCAAGATTGACTTTACATATTCCAATTAAATTTTACTATTTTGGGAGAATGGTTTAGGCGGGAAAAAATTGTGGCTACTATCTATATCTATACTTATACTTATACTTATTATTAAAAGTGTGAATGAGTTTGAAGGTTTCTTAAAAAATTTGATTTACCAACAATATCCTTATAGTAAAGTTAGCTTTAAGGGCAATTAAGCAGTTTTGTATATTGATTTTGTTTTTATCTTTTTGATAATATGATTAGTATCTCTTTGTATTCCAAACTCTTACTATATGTTTTCATTTAATTGTAATTCTTAGAATATTTTTGAATTTTTAAATAATATTCATTTCATATTAAACTATATGTCGAGAGCTTTCCAATCATATGTCATAAGCATATATATAAGATTTCATATGAGATAATTTGAGCCATTTAAAGTTGAGTGTTATGTAAAAATGTACATTTATAACATTTCTCTTTAATTTTCTAAATAACTAAATGCATCAACAACAAAAAAACAAGAGAATGAATTTACAACTAAATGAATATAAAAAAATATATAAATAAGATTAATTCATTTAGTTTGATTTAAATAAATAGTAGGACAAAATATATTTTTTAAATTCACTTTTGATTGCAAATATCCCATAAAATAATAAATTCATCATCTATCACCCTTCTAAATTGTGAGATAACTGAATGACATATTTTTTAGATTCGTGAAGATGGGGGTTTGAGACCATTGAGAATTACAGATAAATATATGTATTTTCAATTAAAAAATTTAGTTTTAATATTAGTAAATTATAAGTTATTACTAGACTTTTGAAAAATATATTTTGTTATCCAAGATTTATTCATTAATCTTTATTTATATATTTTTTTTGTAATAACATATATGCAATTTAATATGATTTGGATTCAATTTTTTTATCAATGCAAAATTGGGTTATCAAATTTTACCATGTAAAATTATACGATCAATTATTTATAATGCATCTAATGCAAAAAATATTAAAAGTAATATAAAAAGAGACGTGTCCAACCATTAAAACCAAACAAAGGAAAATTGTAAACTAAACATAAAAACCTATGTGGTTTTATACTGTTTTTATGTTTTTCTTGAATTGAGTTATATAAACAATTAGTTAATAATTCATTCCGATATATACTTACAAAAAATAAATTATATATTTGAACAATGTTGAAAATTTAACAATCATTTCAAAAATGTTATACATTTACTCACAATCTATAATTAACTTGTGTAGTATATTAAATAATTTCTATTTACATGATATGTATTATTATTTCAAAGAAATAATTGATAAAGCAGAAATCAAAGCATACATAAAGAAAATGTCACTGACAATAAATCTAACGAGGAAGATTTTGAAACAATACCAAAGTATTAATAATATTTGAAGTACTTAAATATTTTATTAATCCATCAAATAGTAATCATTATTTTATGAGTTTTAAATATAGATTACAATTGAATGTCGTACAAGATGCTTTAATTTATGTTTGAGTAGACAGTGACTATATATCGGATCTCCAATACGTGAATATTCAATATTGATTGAATATGTAATAATATTATATTATAGATACTTATCTTACTTCATATTTTAATTTTTTCTTTTTTATTAATATATAGTTCGAATAGTATATGAAAATGCATCATGGTTTATTAATTTATATGATATAAATATGCGACTTTTCTTTCAATTGTAATTAATTGACCATTTCCAATTGTATTGATTAATTTATTTTATCTTCATTTCTCATATATAAATATTTAATTTAATCAGGAACATCATGCAAGTGAGAATATTACATGGAGCTAAGGGCTCATATGGCCATTGTAGACACCTAAATTTATTACCAAATATTGTCAAATATCGAAATCTTCAATCTTGGCCATCAAGGTAAGATCTTGAAAATAAGGAAGTGATTTACCAATGTTTTGGTAAATAAATCAAGTCAAATCAAATCAAATCATATTCTTTTGATTATGGCAAGATATGTAAGACAAATCATGACCGCCAATCAAATCGCCCCATTTCATCCAAAGAATTATGGAAAGAATCCCCAACCCACACCTATAAATAGAGGCCCTCTTCATAATTCATAGACATAAATTCAAGGAGAAGAAATCCAAGCAAGAAAGGCGGTGGAGAAAATTATCTCAAGTCAAGAAGATCAAATTCAAGGAGATCCATGGTGTTCAAGGTGTCCATAGCGTTGATTCGAGAATAAGTTACCAAGCACTCGGTAAACGTTATTGAAGATCAAATCCATCTTAGAGGAAGATTGAAGGATCGATTCCATCAACAAACTTCCAAGTCAGAAAGTCAAAGGTCTTGAAGATTTAACGTTTGATTCGAGAATAAGCTATCAAGCCCTCGAATTAATGTTATTGATAATCAATTTCAAAATTGGAGGAGATCAAATAGGCGATTCCACCTCCAAAATATCAAATTCCGAAGTTCTTGATCTTTAAGAGAAGAATCGGAGGATTCATAGGAATTATAACTCATATTTATTCCTTTTGATTCAATAAAAATATTATTTGTATTATTTTTCGTGTTTGTAATTTTACAGATATGAAATTTGTATTACAACCACATTTCAATTGAGAATTTTCATTTCCACTCTTTTCCTTGAGAGTGAGTGTTAGTTTTCGCGTGAGAATTGAAAATATGTTTGGTTGAATGTAAATTTTTTAAAATAAATATAGGTTTAGAAATGAATTGATATTTGGTTTAATATTTTTTTTACAACTTTTTTTTTCATAAAAACACGTCATACAAATAATGATATATGTTTTTATGTATTTGAAAACAATTTTATTGATAAGTTAAGGGTTGGCATAACAATTAATTTTTAGTGAAAAGTGGGAGATAATAATATAAATTTGATAGATGTGATTGAGTGACAATGTAGCCGTAGGAGAATATGTAAGAAAAGTAACTTTGAAAATTAATTTAAAATGAGTTGTTTTTACTAAAAACACTTGAAGCAACAATAATTTGATTTTATGAATAGTACAAACTGAAAATATGTGTTTGGAAATGAGAACATACGAAAAGAAATTGCACTTGCTCACCACTCTTAACAAAAAACCAAAGGCACAGGTGGTGAATGGAAGATGGAGAAAAATAGAAAGACATCCATAGATCAATCAATCATTTTGGACTAAGAATGCATTAAAAACGTTGCAAAAAAATCTCAAAGCCAAATTAAGAAAGACACTTAAAAAATAAAACAAGAGTTGAGTTGATGCAAAAAGTTCTTGGACTGTATTTTTTTAATTAGTATTTAGTTTTTAATATCCATTGTATTTGTTCAATTATAATATCATGTAAGTATCGTTTTTCGGGTTCAAAATGTTTTAACCATATTTTTTTTGAGGGAATGTTCTAACCATATTTCACTTACCATGAATATTTAATTTTAACTTTGCAAATTTTATTTTTAAGATCAAACTACACGAGCGACATATACTATATATAAAAAAATAATTTAATAAAAAACTATTCCATAAACTTTAATTTTAATTAAATAAAAAATAATTATTTTGATTACGATAAACGCACGCACATAACTAGTATTTATAAAATATTTTTATATATATGAATATGACTATTCTATCAATCAAGTGGTTTGAAAAAAATTTGCTATCTTTTTTTTTGTTAATTTGTCACTTTCTTTTGAAAACATAAATATCAAATGAGAAAATTGAAAAAATAGGCATGATTGAATAAAAACCAATTTAAGGTGAAAAAACACCACAATAAAAAACATAAATATCATGTGTATACAAAAGGGAAAAATATCATTTAATTTTATAAATTTTCAAGCATTAGAAAATATAATTGATTGAATATGAATAAATCTAGAATCAAACATTAATTATCAACTTTTAACTTTGCCTTTTTTTTTGAAAATGAAACCCCCAAAAAAAAAAAAAAAAAAAAATAGGCATGTTGAATACAAAACCAATTTAAGAAGAAAAAACAACTTAAATGTAACCATATGGGCTTTAAATTTTCTTTCCATCATTTAGTTTCTTTTCAAAATTGAGAACATATAATTGATGGATATGAATAAAACAAAATTCTCCTTTTTCATATATTTACTTGCCTTAGTTATGTTGAGACCTGAGCAGGTAAATATTGTTATAGAAACATGTAACAAGCAAATGTATTCTTTTCTATGCAGGGAGAACAGGTTAAAGCACAATCAGTGAGGGATAGATTAGGTGTCATCTTTTACTTTATCAATAATTTTAAATTATATATTATTTAAATTTAAAATTTAAAATCTTCAAATATTAAAATTATTATATTATATGAACTATATATTTATCTTAACCCCAAATGCATCCAACTACTCTCATGCCGTCCGTGCAAGTCACCACAATTGTCACTTAGCTTATTAATATTTCTCAGAATAGTTGGGGATTCTTCATTACTAGTGGTGTTTCATCTCTTGTTTTGTTATATATATATAGGGGGAGGATCAAGTTAGGCCAGTATCTCAGGTGAGACACGATGGACTAATCTCAATCATCTCCTACTATTAATCAATGGGTATGATTGAATGGATAAAATATATTAAAATATTAATTTAATCAATATAAGGGTAGTAGGGTAAAATAACATAACAAGTTAGTTACAAAAATGGAATCAAATCTCTTTCTCTCTCATACATCTCTCAATTTTCCCAATCTCACGTCTCTCTCTCTCTCTCATTCCTCCATTAACGCAAATAAAGAAAATTGTGAAGAACTCGAAAATTACAGTTCATGAAAATTACAGAGAAAAAACAAGAAAAATCGGTGCAATATTACGGAGAAATAATGACAAAGTGAGTTCGAAAACTAAATATGCAACAAAACTCAACTAAATATGCATTATCTGAAAACTATCTATGCAGCGTAAAAAAACTAATATGTAGTACAGTATAACCAACTATGCAAGACGTCATAAACTATGCAACAAAATCAACTAACTATGTATTATCTAGAAACTATCTATGCATTGTGTGATAACTAAATATCACGATACATTATATAACATCCCATTTTTATAATTTCCAAAAGCATAAATATACATTATATTGAACCTATTTATGCGGTGAGTATAACTACATACGCGATGACGTTATATTCAATTATGTCTTGTTTTCGAAAAAAGCAGTGCCAACAAAATAACTAAATATGCATTATTTGATGTCTAATTATGTTAACTATCTTTGTCAGTAAAATAAAAATATTTGGAAAGAAAACAGTTCCTTAAATTCCGCCACAAAAAATAATCAATTCAATTTGACCCAAAAACTGGGACCACCAATTTGAATTAAAAATTACAATCTTACCCTTAAAATGAAAATTAGGAAATAATTTCTGAATTAATCACATCCCTTCATTTTTAAGATAATTGGGTAAGAAGCAATCCTCCATATATATATATTGGACCTTAAATGGTGTAGATCAGTACTTTTATATTTAATTATTTATGTTAAGTGGAAAATTATTAGCACATAATAACTAATTAATAATTTAGGGGAGGAAAAATTATCAATTCAATCACAACTTATTTCAGCCATAAGATATCTTGGGTAAAGAAAAATATTTGGACCACCAAGTTATATAAGAATTAAAGTAAATTACAATCTGGGACCAGATATATAATATTGAATTCTTTGAATTAGTTACAATATTTCTGTTATTTTAGTATAGTTAAATAATTTAAAAAATGCTTAAAGTTTTTAATACACTTAGTTAATTATTTTTGTAGCCTGTAATTATCTTTCATTAATTGTTCGATTTTTTTAATTTGATAATTTGGTTCGAATAAGATGAATCGCTATAAATGGGGGTTCAAAATCACCCTAATTTTTAGGGAGGATGATTATTTTATAGTTACATCTCCATATATGGATATATATTGACATGTGGTTTGGATTTTGTATATATATATATATAATATATATATATATTGACACAATAAAATGAGTCTTGTGAATTAACAATGGTCCGATTAGTTAAAAAAGTACAATGAGAAGAAAAACACAAATTTAAACTGGATAATATTTCTTTTTGTTATTTAGCTTAAAATTAGATATTATAAATGCTCTAAAATACAAAGTAGTGAGATTATTTTCTGATTACAAATGATGATATGTATATTGGAGGGTTATCACCTCTCTCTCTCTCTCTATATATACATCTATATATTTATATATCTTCTAAAAAATTCTAGTTTAACGACATAAAAGATTTTGTCTTAAATTTTATAATTCTATAGAATACGACAAAATAAAAAATAATTTTCCTAAGTTATATCGATGAGGATCATACGACAATACAATAGAATACTATAGGTATTTACCGATAATTTTAAATTATGTATGTAAATATTTACCTACAAAAAATTTACCTACACTTTATGATTATTTTAATATTTTCACATATTTTTTAGCAGGTAAAGCGATTTTTTCTTGTAGGGTATATATATAAACACATGTACGAAGTGGTACATGAGAGGTAATGATTTCATGTCGATGATTGGTGACAAGAATTTTAGGATATTAAGTGTCGGGGCGAGTTTAAGCGATGGATCGACTAATTATGTGACAAATGTTGTCTGTCATTTATTGGGATTTGGACTTCTTAATTAAGTTACATATTACGGCCAAGTGAGACTTTTAAGTCGACTCTTCCATGAAGTCAATCGATGTAAACTGACTTCTTGCGTGATGTTCGTGGCCAGGACATCGGTACGGACTCCTACTATCATGTCGAGTCTATCCCCAAGTGATTATCTTGTCCACATGTCTTGGCGGGATCCCGGCATTTCTTGCTTTAACGGGTCTTTTGTCGACATGGATCTTGGGTGACTATTCACGATCGGACGGTATATAATAACTTTTATGTTGTATAAAATATTTTGGAAAAATATATATATCACATGGGTAATATAGTTTAACTCTTTTTAGCTCATTTACATATATTAGACTGGTGGTTACAAGAAAAAATATTAGACTGGTAGTTACAAAAATAAACAAATTATTAGACTGGTTAATCTAATAATTAATTATCGACTTTTTGGTCACTATGGCCTACAATAAAATCACAAGTCCGTTATGATTGATGACCATGGGATAATTTATACACATATAAAGTGGGATGAATTACTCCAAACATTTTCATCTGAAATTTAAAAATATATTTTGATCATGATACCCATATTCTTAAACCACACATTACAATTTAAATTTAAACCACTTTATAAGAAAAATAGTTTATGACTAATTAGTCAAAGGCATCATAATCCAAATAGTTACCCATCAAAGTATATATCTTGGCAATTTTTTTGATTACTATAATATCGCTCAATAATCATATGAAAATATACATAAAATTTACATAATCCCATAGAATCATATTTCATTAAGTTCTTTATTAGTGTCTTTCAAAAAAAACATTAAGTTCTTTAATTAGTGATATTTTAGTAATTGATACTCAATAAATATTCATAAAAAAATAAAATATTAAATTAGAAGAATTAATGTCCATGTAGAGCCTTTATAACACCCAAATTCACTAAACCCAATATTGAAAGACAGAAAGGCAGTCATTACTAGGTCTGAAGTAGAGCCTAGGAAAAGGACTCTCTCATTTAACAACAATACTTAATTCCATCAACAACCAAAATAATAAAACCTAGGATAAGGACAAGCTTTTAGTAAAACCTCGTATGACCAAAAACAACCTCCCAAAAGACCACGTAAATAGCTTCTAGTGCACAAAAACCAAATAAATTTCACCAACCCCAAAACATCCCAAGGCCATTATCGTCACTACAGGTGCAAAATTTAAAGATGGGCCCATTCCAATCCCAGTTGCTACAAGACCAGAAGTTGACTGGACCCCACATGAAAAAGATAGCCGTTGGGAGCCAGAAGAGGGCCTAATCTGAAATCTGAAACAATAAATAATAATACTAAAATGGACCCAAGTTTCTAAAACCTAGACATGTGCAAATTTACATGCAGGTAAAATCAGGAAAACTAGCCGTTACCACGAGAAAAAGAAGAGAGAGATTCTATGTGACACACCTGCTGACAACTTCTCTTGTCTCCCAAAAAAACCCACTTAGATTCCTTTCATTTAACATTTTTACATTATGATAATCTACTGACGTGAATCCAGTCTGAAATTATTAAAATAAATATAAGTCGACACAATTAACACAAATTTAATACGATCAAACACGGGATGTTATTAATTTGTCTTAAAACATATTATTTTATATTTTACTTAATTTTGATGCATTTTGAGCAAAATCAATCTTGTGTGACATGAGTACTTATAAATCTAATACGATACAAACAAAATGTTATTAATTTGTCTTAAAATGTAATTATTTTATATTTTAATTTCGATATATTTTGAGCAAAAGCTCGAAATAAAGTCAAACACAACACGAATCCACTTATGAGACACGACATCTAATTATCTGCTTATGTTTCTCTTTCTCTCTCTACTTCACGTGTCTCCTTGGCTCCTCCTAATTTCCCACTACAAAAACTTGTTCACACACTGTTCATTTCTCTTGTTTTTCACTTCTCAGTTCTCACTAGCCTGGTTCTGTTATTAGGACCAAATAAAACACTCTTCTTTTCTAACACTCTCTCTCATTCTCCATCTTGTTAATTTGCTTTACATTTTCCACCTTTTTCTTTTCATTGTGTGGGTTATGGAGGAGATTTAACTTACACGTGCCCATTTCAAGAAAACCAGCTCCCATGTTATGTCTCTGACAGAAAAAGGAAAAATGGAAGATTCAGAATGAGCCCTTTTATTTTCCACCATTTTCAAGAAGATTTTCCCAGTTGGCCCAAATTTTCTTGATTTTCCAGATATTTTTGGGCCCAGTTTCAAGCATTTCTTGGGACGGTATAATTGTGACAGAAGCAGATTATCAAGCCCTCCAAGCCTTCAAACATGAATTAATTGACCCAAAAGGGTTTCTAAAAAGCTGGAATGATTCTGGCTATGGAGCTTGCTCTGGTGGTTGGGTTGGGATTAAATGTGCACAAGGCCAAGTTATAGTTATCCAGCTCCCATGGGAGGGGATTAGGTGGCAGATTAACTGAAAAAAATAGGTCAGTTTCAAGCTTTAAGAAAACTGAGTCTCCATGATAATTTCATTGGTGGGCAAATTCCAACATCTTTAGGGTTTTTGCCTAATCTCAGAGGTGTTCAGTTGTTTAATAACATGTTTTCTGGTTCAATCCCTTCTTCACTTGGTTTGTGTCCCCTTTTGCAAACACTTGATCTTGGTAATAATTCTTTATCTGGGGGTGTTACCAGCTAGTCTTGTTAACTCAACTAAGCTTTTAGGCTTAATGTTAGTTATAATTCACTGTCTGGTTTGATCACTTAGTTTTTACACAATCTGTGTCACTAATTTATATTGCTCTTGAATATAACTCTCTTTCTGGCCCTATTCCTAATTCTTGGGGTGTTAATGGGGAAAATGTGTCAAAAAGATTGAATCTTTGACACTTGGGCATAATCAATTGAGTGGGGTTATTCTAGTGGTATTGGTAATTTATCTGGGCTTAGAACACTTGATTTATCAGGTAATTTCTTGAATGGGAGCTTGCCTAGTAGTTTGTCTAATCTACAGAAGTTATTGGTTCTTAATTTGAGAAGTACTTTCGACTTATCGATTCTAATCCCGGATGCAATTGGGAATATTTCTTCACTTAGGGAGCTTGATTTGTCTCACAACAGTTTTAGTGGAGAAATTCCAAATTCTCTTGGTGATTTGCCAAATCTTGGTTCATTCAATGTCTCATATAACAATCTCTCAGGTCTTGTTCCTATAAACCTTTCTCAAAAATTCAACTCAAGTGCTTTTGTGGGCAATCTTGATCTTTGTGGGTATAGTGATTCAACCCCATGCCCTATTTCCCCCTCTCAAACCCCTCCATCACCCAAAAAACGACGACGAAAACTAAGTACCAAAGACATTATCCTAATTGCAGCAGGGGCTCTCCTTATAGTTTTGCTAGTCATTTGTTGCATTTTGATATGTTGCTTGGTAAGGAAAAGAAAAATGGCTAAAGAAGCTAAAACCGGCAAGGCAGCCCCACCCGGGGGCGAAAAGGGGGTCCCACCGACTGCTGCTGAGGTGGAAGCAAGTGGAGAGACAGGAGGGAAACTTGTGCATTTTGATGGGCCATTGGTTTTTAGTGCAGATGATCTTTTGTGCCACTGCTGAGATTATGGGGAAAAGCACTTATGGAACAGTGTATAAGGCTACAATGGAAGATGGGATTCAAGTTGCTGTGAAGAGATTGAGAGAAAAGATAACAAAAGGGCAAAGGAATTTGAGACTGAGGTTAATGCACTTGGGAAAATTAGGCACCCTAATCTTCTTGCACTTAGAGCTTATTATTTAGGTCCAAAGGGTGAAAAGTTGCTTGTTTTTGACTACATGCCTAAAGGAGTCTTGCTACTTTTCTTCATGGTGAGTAAATTCTTTAGCAAATAATTCTTGATTCAAAGTTGTGCTAGTTTAAAAATCAAAAAAATCCAACTATGTTTTAAATTACAAGTACCCTTGATATTTGTTTCTATTTACAAATTACACTCTTAGTAGGGGTATTTGTTAAGTAAATACAAACCTGAATGGTTGTTTGTATTAATTTACAGGAATATTTGTAATTTTGAAAGATAATTGAGTATTTTTTGGTAATTTGGTGTGTTTGTAATTATCCCAAGAATTAATGATATGTTCTTTTGCAGCTCGCCCCTGATACACCAATCGATTGGTCGAAATAAGAATGAAGATTGCCAAAGGCATGACAAGAGGGCTACTCTACCTTCACAACAATGTCAACATTATCCATGGAAATCTAACATCAAGCAATGTCCTTCTTGATGAGCATACGACGCGAAAATAAAGCGGATTACGGCCTCTCTCGTCTCATGACCGCTGCCATAAGCGCAAGCGTGATCGCGACAGCTGGCGCTAAGTGCCGAGCCCCGAGCTGTCGAAGCTCAAAAGCCCACGACCAAGACCGATATCTACAGCCTTGGTGTGATCATATTAGAGCTTCTGACCGGGAAATCTCCGGGAGGCGATGAGCGGTGTGGATTTGCCGCAGTGGGTTGCGTCCATCGTGAAAGAAAGAGTGGACAAGCGAAGTTTTTCGATTTGGAGCTCATGAGGGATGCCTCTGTGATTGGTGATGAGTTGTTGAACACATTGAAATTGGCTTTGCATTGCGTTGACCCGTCACCGTCGGCTCGACCGGAGGCTCATCAGATACTGCAGCAATTGGAGGAGGTGGAGCCAGGAGACAGCTACTAGCTCAGGGGATGATGGTGGAGCTATGCCATCACCTAGTGATTAAAGAGAGACTCTGCTATAAGTTAAATTAAGTGTTTAGCTGGTTGGGAGACTATATTAGTGTTCTATTATTCTTTCATTCTTGAAATTTTTATGGCATGTATTTTTTTAAATTTTTTTGTAGTGTCTGTAAATTTTGGTTGGATTGGGGATTTTGTAACGAAAGGGCATGATTGGATGTGAATCCTTCTTAATTCCATCCCCTATGTGTCGGTAGAAAATGAAGTTTAGATTGAAAAATGCATCTACTGATTTCTCCCCTTTCCCCACTATTATTTGGGATAATTTTCAAAACAATCATGAGATTTGGTCTAATTACAAAAACTCCAACTGTCTTTCAAAATTAGAAAGTCCCTTATAGTGTTACAATTAACCCCTTGAAGGGTTTGTATTTACCTAACCAACAATATCCATCTGGAGGGTGATTTGTAAGAGAAACACAAATGTCAAAGGGTATTTGTAATTGTAAAAAGATAACTGAGTCATTTCATTTTCACAAGAAAGCGAGACATTTGTGCGATAAATCTACGGTAAAGCGTAGGTAGATACACCTGGTATAATCTTTTTATTTTTAGAGTAAAACAATCATATCATTAAGCAAATTAATGAGCTTTCAAAAAAAAAAAAATTAAGCAAATTAATGAGGACCCTCCTCAAGTATCGAGTTCACAATGTGTTGAGGAAAATCACCTCTAATAGACTCTAAGAAATTCAAAGAAAAAGCATGGCGAGTTAGATAATGCACAACTAGATTACCAGACCGTCTAACCTAACAAAAAAGAAAACAAGATAAAATTTTGGGAGAAGAGTCTTGATGTCCTCAATGATATTTCCCAAGAAGGAATTTGTAGCATGACAAACTTCATACAACGGAAACAACCAAAGAGAATTGAAGAGCAAATAGACTTGGATTGATCAATTTCCTTTCCAATTACTTTCTTTATTTTATTTTTGTGTTCCATTCTCCAATCCATTCGAGGGTTTTCTCTATTCTTTTCACTTTCTTTATTTTATTTTTGTTGTTCCATCAATCTTCCATTTCATCAATGCATGCATCCAGCGTCTTGCATCCAACAAAGTAAAATACAAAGTGAAACGGGAAAGTCGAATAACGAAATTAGTTGCAAATGAACTTAGCTGCCATGAAGGAGAATCAATATATTCAACAAACTGAATATTTCTTTCTTATAAAGTACATACTTCATTTTTCATTAAAGCCATCATGCCTTTTGGTTAAGTAGATAGATACAAAGATTGTAATGTGACAAAAGAAAGGCAATATTGAATAATGCTGCTTGAGGAGATGATGACAGTGAACTGGTTAAGAAACTTAATACTATTTCTTAAGAAAATACATGAAAAATAAGGGAGAAAAAAGGAGCTAATCAGACAAACAACAGCTCGCTAAATGTATCACATTTGGGTATATACGTCTGAAATTATAAAGGATGATAATGGACAAAGGGTTAAATGCCAATGAAGAAAAAGCTACATTAAAACAAATATTTACGACAAGATATTTAGACATCATTTTCTTGACATATCCACTAGTTTCTTCAGCAACCGTCTCCCAAACATTAGCCATCTTCTCTGCATATCCAACCTGTTATCATCAATGGTATTAAGAAAACCAGAAACTGGAACCGAGTAGCAAACGGAACAAAGTGTAACCAGCACTATATCGCAGGCATCAACGACATTAATTACAACTAGGGTTAAATAACAACCCTGAATTTAGTCTAATTACAAACACCACACTGAGAATTATAAAACAAATATCAGGGAGTTTTGTAATTTTGAAAGATAACTGGGTCTTCCTGTAATTCGACTAGACCTCAAGGGTAGTTTTCGTAATTAACCGCTACCGGTAAAAAGACTTATCCGAAGATTATTTGTTTTTTCTTACTATTTCTCCAAAATTCACCCAGGCAACGGACCCTCGAAAGAAATAGAACAGAGGAAATGACACAAGGAACTCTTCAAGTATTACTCGAACTCGAAATGGTGAAAACTTACTATTAACTAGAAGAGTTCTAGTTCCGAAACTTGGATAGGTTTCTGTACCAGTCTTACCTTTTTTTTCTTTTTTGTTTTTTTAAAACTGAAACAAGTAATAGCAAACACTACAGCACCCTGTAGAAAAAGCAATTCATCTCTTCCTCGGTCCCATCTATTGCTAATGCTCGTGTTTTCTTCTAAACAGTTTGAGAGACATTTAAACTGTCAGCTTGAGAAAACATTGACCAAAAGTCAAATTCACTGTTCTGATTGCCTAAGGCAGTAATCAGTATGCCATTTGTGATTTAATCCAGAAGTGAAGACAGTCAAGTTCACAAAAGAATGTGGGGTATTTTCTATAAAAAAATAAATAAAAAATCATGGGTTGCAAACTTGCAATCCAAAAGCCACCACATTCTAAAAAGGCCAGCAACAATTTATGAGATAATTACCAAAAAAAAAACACTGGTTGGGACTAATTAAAAAAAAACAGAGAGGTTTTTGAAAATTGCAAAAAACCCCTTGAGGTTTGATTCCGTATTACATTTTCCCCCTTCATAAGCAAAAAACATTTTGAATACCCCCTTGATATTTATAGAAATATTTCAGTTACCCTCTTAAATTTAAAACATAATCAAATTTGAGTGGCTTTTTGTAATTTTGAAACATCTCTGGGTTTTTTTTTGCAATTAGCCCAAACCTCAGGGTTTCTTTTGTAATTATCCCACAATTTACTTTCTAAAAATCCCAAGATATCACAAAAACAAAACGATATCTGTTATAAATGATAAAATGACATTGTCATTGAGACATCCAAACAGGCTCAAGCTTCTACTGTTCTAACAACATCAATAAGAGGAGAATACCTGATTAACAATGAATCCTTTCAGCATGTTCATAAAATCGTCATGCCTCTCTTTGTCTAGTCTCTCAAGCTCATTTCTATTATTTTCCTGCACATAAAAAAATTATCTTTCAATCCATAATCAACTTACGGAAAAAATGATATAAACATAAATTTGCAGTAGTTTAAATGTAATAATGGATTGTAGCATACTGGTTCAAAGTGTTCCATATTTTACATTCGGTGTTATCAATATTGCGCAGTCCACTCTTACATATAACCTAAAAAGTGGTTCTCCCAACCCAACTGGTTTCTTTGTCACCATAAAAACACCTAAAACCTATTCAACAAATGCAGAGAGAAATCTGATACATTTTTTTACCACAAATAACGAAAACAACTCTAAAAACTATTAGCAGGTAAAAGAATGCATGAAAAAATATTACTCCCTCCAGTTCACAATAAGTGTCTTTTTGGCTGATAAAAAATTCTTCAAAAAGTGTGACGTTTTGACATTTTCAAGGCTAATGAGTAAAGGTTTCTCCTAAATTACCCTTATACCTATTAATTCATTTAGTAAATGTATTTATGATGAATCATTTTCCAACTCACATTAATTAATGGTATATAGGATATTTTAACACTTTCTTTAATATGTGTGCATTTTCCTTAAACGACACTTCTTATTTTCTTGACTTTCCTTTATCTTTGTGAGTTTGCTCAACTTCATTAAGCTTACAGCAACCAACACAAAGCCTACTGAGGATTTACAGAAAGAAGGGAGAGGATGAATCCTGGTGTATTATTCTGCTTTATCCCTCCGCTCTAAGTCAAGACATAAACCCAGCCAACCAAAATCACACTTTTATATTCTCATAGTTCTATTATACTGATCTTTACTGCCTAAGTGGTACAAAGTGATCTCTGCAAACAAAGCCCTTTCACTGGTGATATCAACTCTTCACATAATCAGTCAGGCCCAATTATTGCAACGATTAATGATCAAACATAAAAATCATTCTAAAATGCTCTAATCTAACCAGTGCACCATCGAACAAGACAGTAAAATGAATATGAGCATCTATACCATAAGATGATTTTAATGGAATGAAAAGTATAAAAATATAGGGTAATATTATAACAAGAGACGTGACTCTAATCGAAATGAAGGATTTGCATGATATGCTACTGAGTTTATATAAATTTAAGATCCCAAAAAAGGAATACAATTGGAGATACCATTACTTCTTCCTTTCCACAAAAAAAATTCATATTAAACACAAACTTGAAGCGGCAATTTTCCAAATTATGCCTAAGTGGTACAAAGTGATCTCTGCAAACAAAGCCCTTTCACTGGTGATATCAACTCTTCACATAATCAGTCAGGCCCAATTATTGCAACGATTAATGATCAAACATAAAAATCATTCTAAAATGCTCTAATCTAAATATCGAACAAGACAGTAAAATGAATATGAGCATCTATACCATAAGATGATTTTAATGGAATGAAAAGTATAAAAATATAGGGTAATATTATAACAAGAGATGTGACTCTAATCGAAATGAAGGATTTGCATGATATGCTACTGAGTTTATATAAATTTAAGATCCCAAAAAAGGAATACAATTGGAGATATCATTACTTCTTCCTTTCCACAAAAAAAATTCATATTAAACACAAACTTGAAGCGGCAATTTTCCAAATTATGGCTTTTTTCTTTCCAATATGTTTTAGTTAAATCACACAGCTTAGCTGCAACAAGTTCCAAATTACCTTTGGGCCCTTGGCTATACAGAGAGAAAACTACATAATTTCCTTATGATATCAACTTTTTGAAATCATGGGTTTCAGATAGTTACTTCTAACTACTTCTATTGCAACTGGTTTGATCATCATATATTCAACCATAGTTATCAATGTGACAGGCGACGTCAAAGGCGACAAGTCATGGCCTAGCGCCAGACGGCCTAGGAGACAAAAGGCGATGGCCTGGCCATGGAAGGCAACAACAACTAGAAAACATGCTGTATACTTATATTCTCCTAAAAAAACAACTACAAAAAGTAATAAATCATATCAAACAATAATAAACTATATTAGACACCAATATTAATCAGCAAGCAACGGTGGCACAAGTCAAATAGTCAATAATGTCAACAAGACAACATCACACCCCATCATAGACAATTAAAGTTTTCTTAAGCAAGCTACACAAACATTGGAGGAGGTAGGTGGCAACCTGGGCCCCGGCTCCCCCTCTTTTTAAAATATAAAAAATATTTTTGTTAGATTTTTTTTAAAAAAAAATTAGTCAGACGTTATGTGATTTTTCTTGGGTTCTCTATCCGCCCACTCCACTTTCGTGTATTGGCCCACCCGTTTACGTTTGTCCCTGGCTCCACCATTGTACACAAATCACTCATTTTCAAGATCAATCGTTTCATCCCCATCACTACCATCCACATCAATGTCCAGTCATCATCTAGAAAGACTTCAACATTAACATTCTTAGGGTTCTAAGTTTTAAAATGTTATTCGAAACAACCTCTCTTAATTGAAAAAATAAAGGGAAACTAAAGACTCATTCAGTCACCCAACAAAGAAAGGCGTCGCCTGCCTTTCACCTATAGCCTCTCAAAAGGCGGCGCCTAAGGAACCCGGCGATCGCTTACTCATTTCGATACCATGGGAAGCCAACGAGGCGATAAACCATCGGCTCTCGCTTAGTCGACTAGGCGTCACCTAGTCTCGCTTTTAACAACTATAGTGTTCAACCTATTTGCCTTTGAAAGTTTAGTAGAAAAATTCCCCTGGATAAGCAGTAAATTTTGGACATATTTGGTATCCACATCTCTAACGCATCTCTCTTGCAGTCTCCCAGCCTCATATTAGTAGTTCCTTCTAATTATTGGAAGGTTTAAGTTACTCACATGACAATTAAATCAAATCAATTAACACAAGCTGATCATCATTTTCTTCTTTTCCCCCCTCTTTTTTTCTTTTTTCAATCACAAGTTGATTATGCAAATATAAATTAAACCCTCAGCAGCCTGACAAGTTACCAATTAGCTAACTTGTTTTATTATAACAATTTATCAAATTCAGAACAGACTTTACTAATTCATTAGCAAATTACATCTAGGAACACTTCAGCTGCTAATCAAATAGAATTCAGGCGTTAAGGTTGGTATTGTGTAATACAAGAAAGATACTAAAAAAAGGGAATCATAAGAAAAAGTTTGTTCTCCAAGTTTTCTATGCACTAAGAGATTAAAAAGAATGAAATGACACTATTTTAGTAAGACTTAATGCAAAGGAGAATAAAGTGGTATTTACCAATTGTTATGCAATACAACAGACCTGATTAAGTAGATATTAAGTAAAGTGAAATTTAAAGAAGCAAAAAGTTGCTGATAGCGAAACTTGGGTATCGATTAACAGCATTTATATGTATGATAATATTGGTCAGAAACGAGAACCCACTGGAGTTACTACTTGGTTATAATTTAACTTCTCATTTGACTACTAGGTTACAGATCCTACCTTGATTTGCTCATATTCTCTGACCGCAGAATTTTTAGCATCCTCAGTTACTCTCACAGTTTCTCGCAGCTCTTCTATTTTCCGTATCCTCGATCTATCCCCACCAAATATCTTTGACGAAGCAGCTTCAAGCTTTTCTATTCTTGAATGTAATGATGATAAATCAGATAAAAGAGTTTGTACAGTCAGAAAAGCACTTGATCGGTCCGAAAAAGCGTTGTTGACAGCAAGCATCACTCCGAGATATTCATGAAGCTTATCCTGCATTATATAAAAGATTTCAGATAGGCTTGATATGCTGGAGCAGGAGTTAGAATGTAGACTCTAACATAAACAAACATTAATAAAATAAGGAAGCATGGTGTGAGACAAACCAGGACCAGAAATTGCAAACACACAAGTATCTGGATGAATACACACGAAAAGATCTTACAGCCATGACACTTACGACCAAATTATTGAAATTCCGAGCTGATAACGAAATGTCCAACTGACTTACCAAATGTTTGACAGTTTGAGCATTTAATTCCCGATATAATCTGCTTGCTTTTACAGCAGCTGTAGCCACATTTTTCATGTCCGCAGCACGTGCTCTTTGGGAATCATAAATGGCTTCCTCTGTTTCAAACTTGGTTAATTTAACAAAAGCTAGCCCCAGTTGGCCCATTGTCTCCCCAATGTCTTGCTGGGCTTTCACAAGTGATTCAGCCTGAAAATACAAAAGAGATCACAATAGTACTTAATCACAGTTTCCTTACCACAGCTTTGACAGAAAATCCTTGAAAATGAAGATTACAATATTTCATGGATTACATAGTTATATTACACTTTCAATAAAGCAAATCCTTTAGGAAAACATTCCAATTTCAACTTCACTAAACCTAATGTATCAAATGAAGGAAATCCCAAGCTTATAATGAAAGAATATCAGGTTCATTAAAAAACACAAAATGCAAAAACAAACTTTTGACATATAAAACATTGATTTCTTCGCAAATCTTTTCATATCACTTAGAAATACGGCTTCTTTAGCATAATGCCATATGTTCAGATTCTGGAACCACAATTCAAAACTCTGATAATTTAATAATACTGATTAAAATTTCCAATTTAATACTCAACATTAAAAATTTAGAAAGAAATGTCTTCAAATACACATGCATGCAAAGAATTGATCTCAGAGGTTTAGCAAAATTAACTTCTGTGAATGGTGCATGGCATATCAACATATCCTAGTGATTTTGACAACATAAGTGCACAAACATGTAATGTCGTATATGTTGCACTTCCTAAAACAACTACAACACTAGGGAACCAGAAAACTGTAAATCAACATCATATATTATTTAGCATGGCGCAACTTCAAAAGTCAGAACACTGAATCAAAAACAAAAGAAAAGGCAAAAGAGCCAAAAAAGAAGCTGCATATACATTGAACTTTTGGTGCTCTTTCCTTTCCACACCACAACATGTCGCCAACTGAAAAACTAAAATCTCCTGACACCCTAAATATTCATGAAATACCAAGTGACAACCAGCACTAACACATCCCAAATGGCGGTGGCACCACCAGTTGCACCCCTGTCTACCAGATTTGTCAAAACTTTAATTGAAACTCTGACATAACCAGAATTTATCATTATCATATTATCAATTTGGCATTCTACCTGAATAAGCTGTTATATGCGCCCGTCATTCGACCACAATGCCCCTATTTTACAATAATCCTTACAAGTAACACTGTTTACTGACCAAAAGATGTACATCTTTTTACATCCAAAAATGAACCTAAACATAATTTAACCCCTATAATCCATCCTATTATAAAAGAAACTAGTTATCTAAAATCTAATATCTATCAAGGCAAATCCATAAATTCAAAACTTTGACTATGAATAATATTTGTACGCAACAAATGAGGGAAACTTGCATACACTAAGTTACAATACATCATACAAAGATGCAAGATAATGGCACAATAACAAAGGAACACGATATTAACCTGCTGAGACACATTAACCAGCTGCTGCTCGAAATCCTGCAATTTTTCTTTCCTTTCCAAAAACTCCTTATCATCCTCGACGATCGGGGGCTTTGCTCCACCCCAATCATTAGTCACCGATTGCTTCAACTCCTTAAAAATCCTCAACAAATCCCTCCCACCCTTGGCGGCTGTGTCACCTCACCCATATCTGCTGCCCCACCATTCCCACCAATCAGCTGCTTCGGCAACCTCACCGCCCCATCCAACATTCTCGACGCTACATCAGTCGTCCTCACAAGCGTCATTTTTCCAGAAGCTTCTAGAAACACCCGTAATTCCTCACTTCCCCTTATCACCGGGTGACTAGCGAGCCGCCTCAAATACTTCTCCAATGCAGCACGCCTTTGCTCCACGAATTCATTTGTTTGCATCACCTGACTCTCAACCACACTCTTATCCGGCCTCAAAGGAATAAAAAAACCCACGATAATTCTCTGCTAACCTATCTGCAAGCGTTACAACGTCTTTCGTCGTCTCCTGACATTAAATTCTGTCCCGTTAAACTCGGGCATATTCGTAAAAGTGGTAATCAAGTACGAGATATAAGAATTTCCGCCAGGCACAAGAGACCCTGATAGCTCCTGCTCCCTCAGTGGATCTGAAACGGAGATTTTGAGGTAAGTTGATGAAAACGAGGGTGATGCCAATGCGGAATGATCCTGGCCGTTGATATCAGCAGAATCAACAGAATCCCAAGTCAAAGGATCGGAAAACGGCTTCTGCGTATGAAGGGGGCTCGAGGATGGAATTGATTGAACTATTGCTGGGAGTTCAGGCTTTTTTTCGATGGGGGAGAGAGCGCAGAGGATCAGTATCATCAGTGGGGATATCAACGAACTGAGAAGATGAAGAGAGGGGTCGTCGTTAAATGATTTTGAGCCGTTGGATGGCGGTGAGGATCATCGGCGAGGACTATCGACGACATTTGCTCTTTCGGCGTGTAGAGATGGGCTTCCTCATAACCCTGGTTCTCATAGCCCATCATTTTTCTCACTCTTTCTCAACTGGGATTCGTTAATTTTCAGATTTTTCTCTAAGAATGACGGATAATTACGAGGGTTAGAAAAAATAGGGGTGATTTTTTAGCTTGAGTAAGAGAGATGATGCTTGTGACATTTCTGGTGAGTGGATTTTGTTAATATTGATTGGGTGGCGGATAAAGTAATAGTGAAGGAGGGTTATGGTTCAGGTTAACGTACGGCGGAGGGTGGTGGTGGTGGTGGGCCTGGTGGCTGTGCGACGGCGGCGAATTGTGGAGGTCAAAGGGAAAGTAGTTTTCGGGGATTAGACGGAAAGTGAAGTTAGGAGAGAAGGAAGAGATAATGATGCGGTGTTGCCACGTGATTAACACGTGTAGTAGGATAATTGTTGGTCATTTTTAACGAAAATAGATGACAATAATCTTTATTGAAGGATAATTAGAATATTTAAACTATATATTTTATATTTTTTGTTGAGTACATATTCCGTGGACTGGAGTAATGAGAATTGAACGACAAACCAAGAATGAGCTAGGTTGGGCCCGACCTATCATTTTTTTTTTAGTTTACCGCAAAAAATAAATGGGTGTATAATTATCATAAAGATTGTTGAGTCATTTAAAAAAAATTTAATCTTGGCCGCATGTCATCGAAAAGCCAAATAGGCCAGAGTTTCTGAGGGCTATAAAAATATGGCCTAACCCTTGCCCAAACCTCGGACGGCCAAGAGTCAAGGTGGATTTTTTGCGGCTCTACGTTTGGTTTGGACTTGAAATCTAAACCATTCTCTGCTATTTAATTCTCTTATTTTAAACCAAATAGAGTGTAAAAAAAAGTTTTATTATTATAGGGAAAGTGTTTTTTTTTGGTTAAATTTTTCCACTGTGGAGTTGACATCAATTGTTATATTCCTAGATAAAAATTTCAAAATTCTTCATAAGTTAAAATAATTAGTATTTCCCTCAAAAAAGAAAAAAATAGTATTGATGTACGAAAAACCTCTTAAGCTAAATCAAATGATAAATTTACTGTCAGCTATTCATAATCTGTATCTCTATGTTATATCTTCAATTTAATATCGATTTAACTGACCTCAAATTTCTTTAAAATATCTTTTCATAAATTTAAATTAAATAAATAGCAAAATAATAAGAAGAAACATCAAAGTTTATTTTATGCTTTAAAAAAGCATCTCACAAGTCACATGCTTTTTCACTCAAATTTGTTGCATTAATTAACATTTTTTTTGGCACAAACATTAATTAACATTATTTTTTACATTTTATTTTTCTTAAATTTTTTATTACATTTTCATAAATAAATATCAAGACACTGAATAATTAATATGTTAAGTTATCAATATATATCCAAACAGATACATTATAGACTTTTATAGTTAAAGCCAAGTATTACACTTGATAAAATGTTGGGCTGCCCAATGCCCAATAAGAAATGAAACCCTGGTTCTTCTAGTCTGGGCACCGACCAGGAGCAGCAAAGATCGAGGTCAAAATGGGCTTTGTTTAAAACCAAACTGACGGCCGGCTCATTTTATGCTGCCAAGCAGTGACAAAGACAAAGAAATGAATATTGGAGGGGTGGGGTGGGAGTTGAAGGTTTTTATTTTGAAAAAAGAGTGGTAAAAAAAAAAAAATTGGAAGGATAAAGATGAAGAGTGTTTTTGTATATGAAGATAAAAAAGTAATGATGAAAGTTGATTTGATTTAAAAATAGTAAAATAATAATTGGATGTGATTGATAGTTAGAAATGTGTGAGTGAGTGAATAATGAAATTTGTAGGAGAATGTGTAATAATAATTAGGGGCGCGATTGGATATACTTTCATTTTGAATTTTTTCATTTTTTTAGAGGATATTGGTAAAAGAAAATTTAGAAGAAAAAAAGATGAATTTTGAGAGTGTGATTGGATGTGAGATGAAAAGTAATGAAGAAAATTGATTTGATTCAAAAATAGTAATATAATGATTGGATATGATTGGTAGTTAGAAATGTGTGAGTGAGTGAATAGTGAAATTTGTGGGAGAATGTGTAATAATGATTAGTTTTTGCGAAAAAATATGTAGATGTGATTGATAAAGAAAAATAAGAAAAAGTGAAAGTGAGAGAATAATATATATTCCAAAAATTTTCATAAATAATCACATGTTTGGTAAAAAATAATTCTCAGTGAACGAAAATAAATTCTATTTCACATCCAATCGGCCTTTAGTTTTTTTGTGAAAAAATGTGTAGGCGTAAGAGAAAAAAATGAGAAAAAGTGAAAGTGAGATAATAGTATATTTTTAAAAATTTTCATACATAATAGCATTTTGGTATAAAAATTTCTCTGCGGAACAAAAATAGAATCTCTTCTATATCAATCGTGAGCCTTGATTTTCTCTTTTGAAAATAAATCGAAGATTTTCAACTCTTTTTAGGCGGTGACTTAAAATTTTGTATTAGAAAACTTATGAAGTCGGAGGGGCGGTTAATAAAAGAAGACAAATATACAACGTGAATCGAGTAATTTTGACCTACATCGATATAAAATGCCAAAATGGATATTAACTCTTTCATTTTTCTAGTAAAAATTAAAATATCACACACATATATATATAGATGTGTTGATCACGTGTGGATTTGTTATTTCTCTTGTTTGCGGTGTTTGTGTTAGAAAATTTATTGAGTAGATTTTGATGATACCATGTAAAAAACTTAAAACTAGGAAGTTGACACCCCATTTTCCTTGTAATTTGCATTGTAATAGATAAATTTGAAAAAGTGAGTCAAATCGGTATGCGAAATTACAAGAAGTTTTGCGGACTATGTGAAGACTCTCCTGTGTGTGTTTGAGTAATGCCATGAAGGAAGTCGAGGACTCATTTGAAGAGAAGTCGGTGGAAGGCAATTTGTAAGAAAAGTCGGTCAAGTCATTTCGAAGCGAGTACAAGTTGAAGTGACAAAGTTGATTAAGTCAATCGATGATTGGGGCGGACTCAAGTCACGCAGGGTAAAGATAAGCGATCTAGTTAAGACAGCTGACTTAGATCAGTTGATTAAAGTCAAGAATATTACTCGATATAGTAATATGTCAAAGTTGTCAGCCTAAAGTGTTAGTCTAGAATTGTACAAAGGAATGAACCAATGGGAAACACGCGCCTTGTGTCCAGGCACATGTAATCTTTGCAAATGCATTTAATACGAGAAAAAGGTCAACATCAAGGATTTGAGACCAAGATAAGACAAGCAAGCGAACAAGTGACATTTGAAATTAACTATTATCTTATCAACGGGTAAAATTTCAAATGTGCACTATAAAAAGGCTGAGGAAGTTATTGAGAAGAGGTGACTGAACCACGAACAAGCAAACATTTAACTGCAATATTCTCATAAACATTCAAGCAATTCCTCAAAGCACGAAACTCGAAGGAAATCGACCTGACACAAATTGTGAAGGAAAGACAACTTCAAATCTGTTGAAGAGGAAACTTTTGAAGAAACCAAATGGAGTCTACTTTCCAAGTCGGGATTGTAGAAAGGTTCGGTGAACCATCATCAAGTTTGTTGGAGGGCTTCGTGATCAAATCAAGAACTTGAGAAGTGGTGAAGTATGGCGATTGCCCTGTGAAGAAGGCGAGTCGCCAAGAGAAGCCAGTGTGTGTGTGATCAAAGTTTGTCTCAGGTGTTCACCGCTTTGTAAGCGATCTATTACATAGTGGATTCCTCCGGTAGTTGGAGAAGAGAGGATTAGAAGAATTACCCCATCTTGAACCTCATAAAATATTTGTGTCATTCTTTCGACAAACTTACTTTCTGCATATATACTTTATATCTCTTTGTTAAGTATTATATTTGCTATCAATCGATAAATAACCAAGTCTAAAAATCAAGTATTTTAAAATAAGCTAATTCTAATCAAAGGGTGTTAAGTCTTCATTTGTTAAAAACCAATCGGCCGAGTTAAGTATTTGTCTTGAGCAACCAAGTTATTCTATCAACAACTCTATCCAGATTTGTTGAGTGGGTAATTTAGTGAAAAGCTAACTTAGATGTCCATCAAGTACATAACTATTTGAGTTGACTATGTTGAATAATTTCAAAAGGACTAAATCGAAAATTTAGTAAGGTTTATTCAACCACCCCTTCTAAACCCACTTCACACCCCTTGGGACCTACAAGTGGTATTAGGCGGTTGGTTTATTGAGCCTTCCGCCAGTTCTTGAACTAGATCTCTATCTTTTCAAAAGTTTTTACACGTGTGTTTCAAAGTCTTTCTCTTTTTAAGCAAGGTTATTATCATGGAAGCAAATCTAACACGCATTCCTATGTTCTTTGTCAAAGAATTTGATGATTGGAAAATCCATAGCGAGACTCATCTATTTGCATTACATGATGAAATGTGGCTGTAATAGAGGAAAGCCATTGCAAATACTCAAAGTGAACACGGTTTTGTAATAAGAAGCATTGCGGTGAAGGAGAAAGAAGTTGTTCTTTGGAGCAAGACCAACCATGGTTGAAAAACCCGAAGCTGAATGGACAAATGAAGACATGAAGAGATACAACTTGGACAATGTGGCCAATGACATACTCTACAAGACATTGGACAAAGCGATGTTCAATAAAGTCAAATCTTGCAAATTTGCAAAAAGAAATGCGGAACAAGCTGACTTTAATTTGCGAAGGATCGGAACAAATTGAAGAAAATAAAGCATTCGTTGATGTTCAAAAATTGAAAGTTTCAAAATGCTTGCGGGTGAAACCTTGGATCATCTGAATACAGATTCATTTGAGATCGAAATGGGCTTTCAACTCTTGAAAAATAATATACTGAGAAGAAATGTGTATGAAGATCTTAAAGCCTCCCGGTGAATGGGAAATGAAGGTTATGGCCACTGAGACATTCAATGGGCCTCTCAAGAACATCTAACCATGAGCTATTCTCGGACCTCAAAGCTATGAGTTTGGTGAGAAGAAAAAACAAGAGGAGACATATGTGCCTAAGGCATTTGCACTAATGGCTAGTGATGGAAAAGAATTGAGCGAAGGAAGCCGTAAACCAAGAGGAGATTGCCACGATGGTCAAAACATTGACAAGTTCTTTAATAAGAACTATAAGAAAACAAGGGTGAAACTTCCGGAAGACATTCAACACCTTCCAAGTCGAGGAAGATAGGCCTCCCAAGAGAGTGAGCATCAAAGGGTTGAATATCGGAAAGCGATAATCGAAGCGGACAAAGGCTGATCGAAAGAGTGAGAACTTTGTGTTGGAGCTACGACAACTAGGACACTTTGCGATTGACTATTCCTATCCACGATCAACAAATATAGGAATGAGGAAGAAAGAAAAGTCTTGAGGAAAAGAAGAAAGGGGAAAAGAAAAAGCCATGTTGAAGCAAAGCTATTTGAAGTCAAAGAAGCAACAGACTCGGATAGTAGTGAAATTGACTAAAGTGACTACGAGGAAGAGGCTATGATTTGCCTTATGGCAAAGAACAAGATCAACAAGATCGAAGATGAGGTACACTCCAACTCATCTCATTCATTGAATTGATAGTGATTGTGATACACACACTTCATCACCCGTTGATCTTTATGATTCATTAGGCAAAATGATGAAAGATTTTGAACACATAAAATCCTCACACTATTCTAAATGAGGAAAATAGCCGGCTTAAAAGCCAAAACTCACGGTGACTAAAGAGCTGGGTACTCTAAGTCATATAGGTGATAAGAACACTAAGTTGAAAAGGTGAAAATGCAAAGATCACGGCGAAGAAAACGAGAGTTAGTTGACTTTGCTATAGAAAAAAGAGAGAAATATCTTAAAAATGTGATTGCCTCATTTACAAAAGCATCAAATCATTGGATGATCTTATTATAGTGAAAAAAGAATGTGGAGATAAGACATGCACATGATTTAATTCCTTTATGCATATTAAACTCTAAAGTGATTTTGGAAAAAGGATCTTCAAGTAATGAAGCATCAAAAAACCCCAAAACACCAAATCTTTGCACCCACATTCACTCCAAAGTACAATCACAAACAAAGCGGCCTTGGATACAAAGGGAAAGGAAAGCGACCCGATTGAGTATCTTTGAGAGGACAAGCGAGAACAAATCGGTAGAGTTCTCAACAAACTCAAAGAGAAGATACTTTGTGAAAAGTGAGCTACCAAAAATCCGAGAAATTTCATCAAAGAAATACATATGATGGGAATGGTAGAAACTATCAAACTATCTTGATTGGAATAATGTGAAACATCGGCAAAGACCTAAACCAAGCAAAGGTCATTCCAAGGCAAAAGAGCTATTATAAGCATACATATGCACCAGGCACTACACTAGAAATACCACAACTACCCCAAGAAAGCAATTGCTAAAAACAAACACAAGCATACGGACAAAGAGACAGGTTGTATGAATCTAAAACCCCCAAGCAATTTGCTAATGTGCACTATTATTATGGCAGCGATAGATGGCAATCTCTTAGAGTCAAATCTTTTGGCTATAGGTTGGTTGGATTATAGCACTAACCCCTCGGGACCAGGACAAGTATGGGTACCTAAAAGCGATTTCCTTGATAAGCGGGTTCAAGGAATAGTGAGTGCCAAAGGAACCTTGTACATGGATAGTGGTTGTTCCGGATATATGGACGAAACAAGAAAAACTGTCAAGATTGAGGAGATTAGAGTTGCAAAAGTCAATATTTGGAGAAATGAAGCTCGGGAAATCAAAGACACGTGATCTATCAAGAAAAATGGATTGGAAATCACGAGATGTTGCTTATGTTGAAGGCCTCAACTTCAACTGTTAAGCATCGACCAACTTTACGTGATAAAGGCTACAATGTTGGATTCAACATGGGAGTGTGCCAAATCAAAGATCTTGAATCAAATGAAATAGTCTTTGCAAGGATCAAGACGAGAAGAATATGTATGTGGTAGATTGGTCTCTTGCTACACCAAGCACTTGTCTATTAGCAAATAGCACACCCGAATCAAGTTGGCTGTGGCACAAGAAAAGTGAGTCATCGAATTTCAAGACAATCTACAAGCTAGCAAAAGTCATCTTGTAGAAGGATTGCCCGGACTCGGTGTACAAGAAAGAATGTGTGCGTGATGCATGCCGGATGGGAAAGCAAATCAAATCTTCATTCAAGGATAAGCAAGTCCTTCTTCAATAAGGATATTACATACATTTGCATATGGATTTATTTGGTCGATTGAAAGAGCTAATAGCATAAGTGGAAAGAAATACACCTTAGTGGTAGTGGATGATTATTCAAGATATAAATGGACAATTTTCGTGTGTAAAAAGAATAAAACTTTGCGAGAAGTTACCTCGGTGATGAAAAGAGTTCAAAATGAGAAGAGCAAACCATTATAAAAATAAGATCGTGACAAAGGAATTAGGTTTGTCAATGGGATAATAACTTCGTTATTGTGTTGAAAATGGAATTGCTTATGAGTTGTCAGTGCCAAGAACTCCACAATGAGAATGGAGTAGCTGAAAGAAGGAATAGAACTCTTAAGGAAGGCTGCAAGGACCATGTTAGTGAAGTTGGATTACTAAGAGATTTTGAAAAGAACCATAAACATCATCTTATACTCAAAATAGATCCATGATCAACATGCAATTGACCAAGACTCCTATGAAATGCGGGAGGGGAGAAAGCCAAATGTTGGATATTTCGGGATATTTGGATGTAAATGCTTCATCATAACAATGACAAAGATAATTTGAAGGCTTTTGATCTTAAAGATGATGAAGGTATTTTTTGGGATTCTCGGTGAGAGTAAAGCTTATAGAATCTTTGAACAAGAGAGGACTATGGTTCTGAAGAAAGTCTATCCGTGTGATTTTTGATGAACTTTGTGGGTGGAGGAAGACGTTGAAGAGTTAGGCGATAAAAATTTGAATCGATGACTATGCGAGAAGAGTCCTTATGTTGAAGGTGAAGTAAGAGCACTCAACCAGGATGAAGATGAGATAGGTGAATCTCAAAGAGTGAAAGTACAGAATGAAGATTCAATGACAACTTACATTGCAAGATGTTGAATCAGTGACTTACTCAAGATGTAAGATCATTTGAATCGGTGACTTACTCAACGATGTAAGATGTCTTAGAGACCATCCACGAGTTAGTCATTGGAGATGTTAGAGATGGCATAAGAACCGGATCCATAGCACAACATGAAGCTATGTTAACTTGTTTTATTTCCCAGATAGAGCCTAAAGATGTGTCTCAAGCATTGGATGACACACATTGGATTATTTAGCAAGAAGAGCGAATCGAGTTTGAAAGAAACAAAGTATAGGAATTAGTGCAAAGGCCAACCCATCAAAATGTTATTGGCACAAAATGGGTTTAGAAACAAGATGAATGAGGAAGGATTTGTTGTAAGGAACAAGCAAGATTGCTAGCCAAAGGGTATTGCGAAGAAGGGTATAGATTTTGATGAAACCTTTGCTCTTGTTGCAAGATTGGAAAATAAGGATGTTTCTTGCTTATCTTTGCATATAAGAATTTCCTTTGTGTATCAAATGGATGTGAAAAGTGCATTTCTAAATGGACTATTAGAGGAAGAAGTCTATGTTGAACAACCTCCAGGTTTAGATCAAAAAACTATTGGAGATAAGGTCTATAAGCTCGAAAGCATTGTATGGATTGAAACAAGCACCAAGAGCATGGTATGATACATTGTCTCAATTTCTAGCGACAATGGAATCACCAAAGGCAAAGTTGATAGAACACTCTTTAGGATTCAAGATGGATAGATATCTTTGCTTGTTCAAATATATGTGGATGACATCATTTTTGGTTCCACAAACAAAGAGTTGTGTGACAAGTTCTAAAACCTCATGCAAGTAAATTTGAGATGAACATGATGGGAGATATGACCTTCTTCCAGGACTTCAAGTCAAACAATTGAAGGATGGAACCTCATAAGTCAAACAAATATACCAGAGATTTGATGAAGAAATTTGGTATGGAAAGAAGTCTTCATCAAAATTCCAATGAATACTTGATCAAAGATGGACATGGATGCGGATGGCAAAGCTATTGATCAAACTAGATATAAAGCTCTTATTGGATCTTTGCTCTATGTAACGACAAGCGAGACGGACATCACCTTTGCGGTAGGTGTATGTGCAAGATTTCAATCTGCACCAAAGAAACCACATGACTATAGCTAAGAGAATCTAAGATAGTTGAAGGGATGCAGGGGAAGTTGGCTTAAGGTATCAAAGGAAGGTTGATTCAATTGGTGATTGATATTGATTCGGTATCTTTGGATGTAGAGTTGATAGGAAAAGTACCTCGGTACATGTCAAATGCTCGGAAATAGATTGGTTTCTTGGTTGATAAGAAACAAAAATTCAATAGCCACATCCATAGGTGACGAGAATACATAGGCTGCGGGCGAGTTGTTGTGCCCAAGTCTTATGAATGAGACAACATGAGAGATTATGATATTGAAGAAAGAAAGATTCCAATTATGTGTGATAACACTAGTCTGCTATTGCAATTACTCGAGAAAGTGTTGGATTCAAGAACAAAGCACATTGATGTCGGATATCATTTTATAAGAGATCATGTTGAAAAAGAAAGATATCACATTGGAATACATCTCAGCGATGATAAGAGTTAGTTGATATATTCACCAAGCCTCTATGTGAATCAAGGTTTGAAGAGCTCAAGAATGAGTTACGGTTAATTGAGCTGAGTTAGCATACTTAGAAGATTCAACCAACATAGATATAAGATGAGAGATTTGAAAAAGATAAAGTTTCATATTTCGACTAAGTGAAACAACCAAGTCGGGAAGTCGGATGTACCTAATTAGTGACTTGTGAGTTACTTCATGAGAAGAGAGAAGCGAGTTAAGTCGCTTTGGATATAAAGCGAATCATTTATGAGCTAAGTGACAAAAAACGGTCGTTATAATTGGCGGGAATGTTTTTAAGGATAGCGTCAACATAATAATGACTACGATAAAAGTTGCCATGATAAACCATATGATTGGATATAAATGTTGCTTGCATTTAATGCGGGGAATTAAATGCGATTTTGAAGCTCTAATCTTAGCCGTTGATCTCGATCAAAAATTTCAAAATCGAAATATGTCCTTTCACGTTCCTTATATACGAAACCGTCTTTCTCTATCCTCATATGCAAACTATTCATTTTCAAGCAAACAAAGTGTATTCTCTCTCGCAACTAAGGGAAAAACCCTAGTTCTTTCAAGCAAGTCTTCTCGTATTTTAATCGGTAAAAATCTCACGAAAATAGCTCCAAATTTGATTACGTGAAGCTCTCAAGCAAATCTACACGGTCTTGTGGATTTTGACGGGATGATCAAGCGGGCGTGGATGATACCCTGGTCAAGAAGATAGTTGAAAAGTTAGAGAAGTCGGCTGAAGGACTTCGGCGATGGAGTTCACTTATACATACCTTGAAGAGGTGCTATGTTTTATGTGAATCTTGATGTGAAGGACGATGAAATCAAGTCTTAGTCCCATAGCAAGGTCATCAAACTCAATGCCGAAGACTTGCTGAGCACTCTTTGTTGCCAGCGGAGGGTTTGAAGGACATCTACGAGCGCGGGATGTCGACTTAGGCTGCGGCTTGGAAAGAAGTTGCCAAGCCGAGTGTCTTTGAAGGTGATCTATACAACTGAAGAAAGATTCCTTGAAGGGCGACTATCACAAGCTAATGGATGTCATCTCAAAGTTTGTTGACATGAAATTTGAAAGCTTCAATCGGTATCCCAAAACTAAGCGGATCGTGATGGCTGCGATCATGCAAGAGAAGTAAATGTCTGGGTTGAGTTTGTTTAGGACTCGAAAATGTCTTGAATAGGACACTAAAAGGAGGATGGGTCCTTTGGATGTTCCCTAGGTTATGGCACAGTTATCGGTCATCTTATGGAAGTGAAGGGTATTGCTCTCGCCATGGCAAGCCCTTCCATGTAAACAAGATAATGTTCGGGAAAACCTCTCCGGTACCCGGAGGAAAGCCCTGCTAGAAGGCGGATACCATTGAGGAGAATCGGTGATCCGAATACCAGTGAGACCCTTCCACCCGAGAAGAAAGGCTGCGGTATCAAGCTGCTCTGCCGCATGACCAAGTTAGATAAAGCACTTGCTCTGCGGACAAAGTCCAGCTCCTGCCCATGCGGCCGAGTCACCTGCTTGCATGGTGAGATAGAGGAGGAACACCATATTCCCTCCTATCGTAAAGAAGAAGAATTTGCAAGTCAAGAAAAGCGGTAGCTCTAAGAAAAGTCAAAAGCTTTCACTTTTGAGGAACACGAGAATGTTGAACTAGAGGTTCCCTGCTCCCATCGAGAAAAAAAGGCGGTTGTTGAATCCGAGCTGAAAAAGGATAAAGCGGGAGGCTGGCGATGTTCGGGAAAGCAATCTCGATGTTGTTAATGAGTCACAGTCGATGATGATGACGGAGGATTCACGAACCCGGTTTGTGAGAAAGTCGGTGAGGAAGTTGATGCGGTAGAGACAACGAGCCCGATTTTGAAAAATTTGTCTCCATTCTATAGCGATCTTTCTTTGCATCCCCGAGGAAACAAGTCTCTTAGCTCCCATTCAAAAGCTGGAGATAAAGTCGCCGATGATGATGATGTGATTATGTACTCTCGGTTTACGACGACATTCAAAAGCGCTTGAGGGAATGAAGGGCATGGAAGTTGGATCACTCGAGGATGCAGTTCACTCGCCACGAGTTCATCGAGGAAGAAGAAGAGCTTCTCTAATTCCTTGGTCTTAATGATGTTCGATCCGGCTGAATAAAGCCCGGTATCAGACATTCTCCGCATTCTTAAGGAGGAGGGAGAATGAGAGAGGCTCAAGCAAGCCCGAGCACTTGGAGAAATCTAAGATGTGCGCATTTACGAGGCTCTCTAGAGCATACTCGGGGAACATTTTCGAGTTCACGAGGATGATGAAGACATGGATCTGCTTCTTTGCGGCAAAGTCGTCGAGAACTATCCAGTGATTTATAACTAAGTGCTAAAAATCAAGTGTTTAAAACAAGCTAAAATCTAATTAAAGGGTGTTAAGTCTTCCTTGATAAAACCAAACCAAAGTCAAGTTTAGGTTAAACAAGCGAGTTATTCTATCAACGGATATAAAGTAAATATGCAAGAAGATAAATGTCTTTGAAAGTAAATGACACAAATATTTTTATAGAGGTTGAAGATGGGGTAATTATTCTAATCCTCTCGGCTCAACTCTGGAGAATCACTAGGTAATAAATCGGTTTACAAAGTGGTGAACGATGCAGAGCAGTGTTGATCACACAATTGGCTTCTCTTGTGACTCGGCTTCTTCACGGGGCAAGCTGCGCACTCTTGACTCACTTCTCAAGTTCTTGGATTTGATCACGAAGCCCTCCAACAAACTTGTCTTGGTTCGACCTTGAACCTTCCTACAATCGACTTGGAAAGTAGACCCCTTTGGATTCTTCAAAAGTTTCCTCTTCAACGGGTTTGAAGTTGTCTTTCCTTCACGGCTTGTGTTGGATCGATTTTCTTGAGTTTGAGGCTTGAGGAATTGCTTGAATGTTAATGAGAACATTGCGGGTTAAATGCTTGAGTAATTTTGTTGTTGGTCACCTCTTGTCAATAAATTCCTCGGCCTTTTATAGTGCACATGATAAGGGTCTTTTTATGCATGATTTATGTGTATGTTTGAGTAGAATTAGAGTTATTTTATTGTTAGTTTTGTAAATTTTTGATTGTACATAGTTCATATTACTCGAGGTGATTTTATTGATGTAGATTGACCATTGGGGCTAATTTTGGTGAATTTCGGACCATGGATTCATGTCAAAACATCGGGAGTTTAAGGATGCAAAAACGCTCGATATTCCAAGCAAAGCAGCGTCATTTCGGGCCTTTTTGGTCCAACACGGGCAGGGTGTCGAGCGACACGGCCGTGTTCGCGGGAGCTAAAAACTTCGAATTTTTGCGAAAACTTGGCCCCAACACGGCTGGCCGTGTCGTCTTTTCTGGCCATGTCAGGCCCATTTTGATTTTTTTGTGCGGCACGGCTGGCCGTCTTTGCTGCTCTGGCGTGTCAGGACCTCTTTTGCAACTTTTCTTTGCGGAATTTGGGAAAACTCACCAACCAACCCATTTTGGCCACTTTTGTACACTTTTAACACCTATTTTCTTTGAAACATGTCTCCATGTCCCTCCTCATCACTTGAATACAAGAATTCACCAACCAACAAGGAAAATGGAAGCGATTGTTTAACAAAAGAAATCTTATCAATGTATTGGTTGCCTATAAAAGCGAGGGTTGAAGTTGGGAGAGGCATTCATTAGATACTCAGAAAATATTCATTGTATTCATTTCATTAAGTAGAATTGGGATCAAGGGTCTTGGAGGAGTAAGCTTGTGACATTGGGGAAGAAGGCTTGGAGCAACATCATCAAGTCAATTGAGATTTTGATAAAGATAAGTACACCATGTCTACAATGTTTACATCTTCTTGTGTAATTTATTCTTGTGTCAAAAGCATGTGTAGCTAAAACTCTAGTGTTTGAATGTAATGAACTCTAGAATGGATTTGTGATTAAGGTGTGTATGTTTTTAATAAAATCTTCATATTTTGTGTGATTCACTTATATTATGCTTCGTTCATTCGAATTGATATATGCGCAATATTGATTTGAAGTTTATTTTTCATCAGGAAATCGAGAGATTCATGGTGAAATAGAACCTATATAAGTGAAAAGAGTTGCATGCAATCCTAGATATGGGGCGACATAAATCTTACGGATTAGGGTCAAACTAATATGGGAATTCACAAATCGTTATAATCTTTGTCTTGGGGTTTTAACTAGAAAAGAGATTTGAGTTAATCAACTTGAGATTAGAAGTTTTCGCCTTGAGAAAGGGTTTAACTTAAATTGGGAATTTCTACGGTCCACAAGGCGTGAGATTTTATTAAAAGAGGTTGGTTTTGCTTAAGGGCTTACGGTTGTATTTTTAACTTGTCAAATCACAAAAACATTCTAGAGGATTTACATTCAAACACATTTCTATCTCTTGATTTCTTATTTTACAAATCTTCCTTCATTTTTACAATTTATAATTTGTTTTCCTTTTTCATCAAACAAAAACTACGAAAATTGTTAGATTAAATAACAAAAAGGCGGTAATTATTAGTACTTACAATCCTCGTGGGAATGACACTCGGTACTCAATAATCTATACTATAAAGCGATAGGTGCACTTGCACTACGGTTTTAAAGGTAACTTTTGAGCCATCAAGTTTTGGCGCCGTTGCGGATTGTAATATTAAGAACACCTTATTTTTGTTAATTTAATCATTTTTTATTTTATTTCATCATTTGTCTTTCTTTTTATCTATCTTTGTAAGTCTTGGATTACAACTTATCCTCTTTATTTACCGCGGTGCATGCATACTACTCGTCGCCCGAATTTGGAAGCGCGACACGCGTAGCAACACGAGAGGAAAGTATTATCTGAGACCCACGAGGAGGATATTAACGAAGGCAAGGATCCCAATATGGCGGATGAACAACAAAGAACCATATACGACTATGCCAAGCCGTCATGGGCGGCACATCATCTAGCATCGTAAGGCCATTTATTGCCGCCAATAATTTTGAAATCAAACCAAATGTCATTCAAATGGTGCAACAATTTGTTGATTAAACGGCCTACCGGACGAAGATCAAATAATCATATCGCGAATTTCCTTGAAATTTGCGATACATTCAAAATAAATGGGGTCTCACGATGATGCCATCCGTTTACGCCTATTCCCATTTACTCTTCGGGGGAGGCTAAACAATGGCTAAATACTTTTCAAAGGAGGCGATTACAACGTGGAACATCATGGCGAAAAGTTCCTTTTGAAATATTTTCCCGAAAGCCAAAAGCGCACGATTGAGGAATGAAATCTCTTCATTCACTCAAGAAGATGTGAGACCTTATGACGGAGGAGAGATTCAAAGAATTGTTCTTGGAAATGCCCACACCATGGCCTACCTATTTGGATGCAAGTCAAACATTTTATAATGGGCTACTTTATCGCAACAAGACAAATGATCGATCACGGCCAGGGGAACTCTTAATAACAAAACGCGGAAGCCGCTCAGGATTTGATTGAGGAATGGCCATGAGCGGCTACCAATGGCAATCCATGCGAGTAAAACTAACGAAGTCGGTTGGTGTGTATAATGCGAGATCACGGTAGTTACGCTCGCCGCGAAGTCGAAGCATTGACCCAAAAGATCGGCGATCTAAGCGGCTCCTAAACCACCACCACGCATGTTTTATCTTGTGAAACTTGTGGGGATTGCATAATCATCGAGGATTGCCCACACACAATACCTCACCGCTGAACATGCTAATTCGTTGGGAATCAAGGCAAAAATTACCCAAGTAATCCTTACGGCCAACACATATAATCCTGGGTGGCGACAACATCGAATTTTGGTTGGGGAAATCAAGTTCAACCACGACCTAATCGATCACGATCTACACCGTCTCCGGTTGGCCAAATCAAGGTAAGCCTAACTTGGAAGATCTTATAACAAAATTTGTGCAATCATGAATGCGATTCGGCGGTGGAAACATCCTTGAGAAATCAAGAGGCATCTATCCATAATCGGAAAACCAAATAGGCGGTTGCGAAGATGATTTCCGAAGGCCACAAGGTAGTTGGGTATCTTGAGGCAAACCCGAGGGAGCACGTAAAGGCAATCACCATCGAGTTCTCCACATGAGCATGATTATGCCAATGCGCCATGCGAGAAATCGTGGAGGATAACATGTCCAAAGAAAATCTCATGAAAAAGAAGGTTGCGAGAATACAAGCCCAAGATCCTTGCTAGGAGTCTGGCAAGAAGAAGATAGAAGGGAGGACAAATTTGGTAAGTACCTTAATTCTTTCAAACAATTACATGTCAATATTCCATTTGTTGACCCTCATTCAAAGCATGTTAGGGATCTTAATGACATCATTCTAGCGAAAATAAGCAACAAATTATCAAATGTGCAATTGAATGATAAATGTCCTTCGATGAACTACCACAAAAATTTAATGATCAGGAAGCTTTATTATCCCTTGCACAATTGATGATTTACTGTTGATAGGGCACTAGCCGACTTGGGAGCTAGTATCAATGTGATGTCTTATGAAACATTTAAGCATGCGAGGATTAGGTGAACTTAAACCTATTAGGATGGACATTGATTAGCCGATAAATCGATTAAACATCCTAGAGGTATTATTAATGATGTGTTAGTCAAGATTGATAAATTCGTGTTTCGATCGATTTCGTTATTCTTGACATGCATGATAATATAGAAGTTCCCTTAATTCTAGGGCGTCCATTTTTGGCTACCGCTAAATCTCTCATTGATGTGCATGATGGAAAGCTTACTTTGAGAGTAGGGGGTGAACAAGTTATCTTTAAAATTCCTTTGAGAAATCCATAAATGATACTTGTTTTCCTATAAACTTGATTGAGACAAGGATAAATGATTCTTTGATTGATATGTCTTCTAAAAATCCTTGAAAGTATGTGATGTTCAATGTGCAAAAGTTTCCTGAGATGAATCCCATTTTGAGAATAACATGCGAAAAAGCAGGACCATGAAGGTGATTGTTCGAAAATCGTCACGGTGGCGATGTTGTTCAAAGAGATAAATTTTTCATAAGTTCAAGGCTCGCCCGATTAAATCTTCACATTTAGGTGAAATGGTCGGCTATCTGACGTTAAAGCGCTACCAGGAAGCAACCCGATGTTTGTGTGCAATTGTTTTCATTTATTTTTATTTTATTTTATTTTCTTTCAAAATAATCACAAGTCCTTAGAGTCATTTTCAAATCATTAAAAAAAAAAAAAAACTCTTGAGCTTCTACTCGCTTGTCTAATTGGCAATATTTGAGATTTCACGGTATTCGAGTTGTGTGTTGCTTAACTTTGATTAGGTATGAAGATGCCATTGAAGGTCGTACCAAAACAACTTGATAGTCGTTCAACACCGATTCACTATTGTAGTAAGGTCGTATTTTCTTTTTTCCACCTCTTTTATATCATTCTAATTTCTTTTTTTTTTTAGTGTTTTGTGTGTGTTTGTCCATTTCTTTCTTTCACATTGAGGACAATGTGAATCTTAAAGTTGGAGGTGGATACAATAACATTTCGGAATCTTGTGTGTTTGTTTTCAAGAGATGTGATTTTTTTAACAAATTGAGTATTTGCTAGTCAATAACTTGGCCCAATTATACCTATATTAACTTGTTAATTTGTCTTTTGATGTGAAGCAATTGATTGTCTAGGATAGATTAGCGTGGATGCGGGCTAAATTTTGTGAGATTTCCAACACCATAAATACTTGATGTGTTAAGGCATATCTGACGATACTTAGTGCTATGAACTTAGAGAACTCATGATTTAGTAGTGGTTAACTAGTTGTTAAACCAAGCTTGCGAATAAAAAAAAAAAAGGAGAAAGAAAAATGAAAAAAAAAAAAAAGAAAAAAAAAAAAACGGACCAATCGAGGTTATACTCCTCTATTTGTTGTTGTAGTAACTAGGAGCATTCATGAGCCCCATGTTTGTCTTTTATGTAAAACGGCGACATGAATATGAGTATGGGAAACCACCAGGAGTGTTTGAGCAGAAATTCAAAATATAAACCTAGTGGAAGCATGTCTCGAAAGGTCCCAAAAAAAAAAAAAAAAAAAGAAACGAAAAAAAAAAAAAGGAGAATGAATACTCCTTGACTTCTCATTCAATAAAGTTCAAGAAGCTTGGTTATATGACTAGTAAGCTAACTACTATGATCCATTGAATTCTTGTATTTTCATGGCGTTATTGAATTGAAGTTGTTCATAACTATCGTATTTGTGGAGTGATGATTTCAAGTGCGAATGATGCTGCCCGATATTCTGATCTTTCGTGATGATCGATCGCTTTACAAAACTATGTTTTTAATTCGGGTTGAAAGCGAGAACTTGATTGCTTATGTTCAATATGTTGAAAAAAAAAAAAAACATCTTTGTATGTTGTGATTTATTGAATCCCTCTTTTTGATATAATATTTTGCTTGAGGACAAGCAAAGTTCAAAAGTTGGAGGTGGTTTGATAAGGGTCTTTTTATGCATGTTTTATGTGTATGTTTGAGTAGAATTCGAGTTATTTTATTGTTAGTTTTGTAAATTTTTGATTGTACATAGTTCATATTACTCGAGGTGATTTTATTGATGTAGATTGACCATTCGGGGCTAATTTTGGTGAATTTCGGACCATGGATTCATGTCAAAACATGCGGGAGTTTAAGGATGCAAAAGCGCTCGATATTCCAAGCAAAGCGCGTCATTTGGGGCCTTTTTGGTCAACACGGCGAGGGTGTCGGGCAACACGGCCGTGTTCCGCCCGAGGAAGCTAAAACTCGAATTTTTGCGAAAACAGCCCCAACACGGCCTGGCGTGTTCCCCAACATTTCTGGCCGTGTCATACACAACACGGCGTGTCTGGCTTCTGGGAAGCCCGTGTTAACCTACAACAACCATGTCGTGGCCCATTTTGATTTTTTTTGCGGTACGGCACGGCGTCTTACGGCCACATTTCTGGCGTGTCAGGGACCTCTTTTTGCAACTTTTCTTTGCGGAATTTGGGAAAACTCACCAACCAACCCATTTTGGCCACTTTTGTACACTTTTAACACCTATTTTGCTGAAACATGTCTCCATGTCCCCTCCTCATCACTTGAATACAAGAATTCACCAACCAACAAGGAAAATGGAGGCAATTGTTTAACAAAAGAAAGTACTATCAATGTATTGGTTGCTATAAAAGCCAAGGGTTGAAGTTGGGAGAGGCATTCATTAGATCTCAGAAAATATTCATTGTATTCATTTCATTAAGTAGAATTGGGATCAAGGGGTCTTGGAGGAGTAAGCTTGAAGCAACATTGGGGAAGAAGGCTTGGAGCAACATCATCAAGTCAATTGAGATTTTGATAAAGATAAGTACACCATGTCTACAATGTTTACATCTTCTTGTGTAATTTATTCTTGTGTCAAAAGCATGTGTAGCTAAAACTCTAGTGTTTGAATGTAATGAACTCTAGAATGGATTTGTGATTAAGGTGTGTATGTTTTTAATAAAATCTTCATATTTTGTGTGATTCACTTATATTATGCTTCGTTCATTCGAATTGATATATGCGCAATATTGATTTGAAGTTTATTTTCATCAGGAAATCGAGAGATTCATGGTGAAATAGAACTATATAAGTGAAAAGAGTTGCATGCAATCTAGATATAGGGCGACATAAATCTTACGGATTAGGGTCAAACCTAATATGGGAATTCACAAATCGTTATAATCTTTGTCTTGGGGGTTTTAACTAGAAAGAGATTTGAGTTAATCAACTTGAGATTAGAAGTTTTTCGCCTTGAGAAAAGGTTTAACTTAAATTGGGAATTTCTACGGTCCCAAGGCGTGAGATTTTATTAAAAGAGGTTGGTTTTTTTGCTTAAGGGCTTACGGTTGTATTTTTAACTTGTCAAATCACAAAAACATTCTAGAGGATTTACATTCAAACACATTTCTATCTCTTGATTTCTTATTTTACAAATCTTCCTTCATTTTTACAATTTATAATTTGTTTTCCTTTTTCATCAAACAAAAACTACGAAAATTGTTAGATTAAATAACAAAAAAAGCGGTAATTATTAGTACTTACAATCCTCGTGGGAATGACACTTTCGGTACTCAATAATCTATACTATAAAGCGATAGGTGCACTTGCCTCACGATTTTAAAAGGTAGCTTTTGAGCCATCAAGACATCCGAAATTTTTCCGTTGAAGAGATAGGCTAATTTCAAATGTCACTTTTGTTCATTGGCTTGTCTTGTTGCGATCCTTGATGTTGACATTTTTCGTATTAAATGGCTTTGCGGCATTGCAGTGCACGACCTGAGTGTAGTGTTTCCCATTGGTTTATTCCTTTTGCACAATTCTTGGACTAACACTTTGGAGCGCGACTTTGACATATTACTATATTGAGTAATATTCTTGACTTTAATCAATGGAACTAAGTCGGTTGTCTTACTAGCCCATTGTTTTTACCCCAGGTGACTTGAGTCGGCTCGGTCATTGGATAACTCATTTTGTCACTTCAACTTTGAGACTTGGTTTCTTGAGTTGACTTGACTAACACTTCTCTATGATTCGTCGGTGATACTCCTTTAGTGAGTCCTTGACTTCCTTCTTGGCTATACTCGGTTGACTGCGTGAGAATCTTCAATCCGATCTGCGATTGACTTCTTGTATTCCTTGGCATAGGCGACTTGACTCAACTTTTCAGCCATTTTATCTATTACAATACAAATTACAAGGAAAATGGGGTGCCAACTTCCTAGTTTAAGTTTTACATGGTATCATCAAAATCTACTCAATAAATTTCCTAACATGCGGCAAGCTATGAAGGATTCGAGCCATGCACGAACTAAGCTTATTAGAAGGTCGGAAGAGTCCTCCCAAACTCTTCTCTGAGTGATCCCTTGGGAGTGGCGCATCAAATTGCTACAACCATAGCATTTGCCACCACGTCCCGGTGCATTTGATGGCTCCCAGGGAAATGGCAATGAAGGTAGGACTTTGGGCCCCCAAGCTAAGCTACCCACGAATAAGGTGTTACACATGAGTCCCAAGGGGGTGTGAGTGTAAGGTTTAGAAGGGGTTGAATAAACCTTACCAAATTTTCGATTTAGTCCTTTGTAAATTCGAGTTGATACTATTGTGTCCTTGGTGACATGACCAATTTAGTTAATCGAGTAGAGTTAGTCACTCACAGACTCATTGTTGTTGATAGAATAACTCAATTTTCGGTTTTGAATTAGCTCAATTTGTGGTTTGTTTTTTGGAAGACTTAACACCCTTATTTATGGTTAAGCGAGATTTAAAAGCTTGATTTAGTACTTAGAGATTATCAAGTAGATAGCAAATTTATCTGACAAAGTTAAGCAAATAAGATGCGGGAATTTAAAGTCTTTGAAATGTAAATGACACGATAAGTTTTTATAGAGGTTCGAAGATGGGGTAATTCTTCTACTCCTCTCTTCTCCAACTCATGGAGGAATCCACTAGGTATTGATCGATTATACAAAGTGGTAATAGTCGGATACAAGTCTTGATCACCCTGGTGACTTGATCCTTTGGGACTCGGCCTGGAGACGCCTTGATCACTCGGTGGCTTCTCGTATGACTCGGCTTCTTCGGGCGGGCTGCATTTTGCCTTGCTACTACGACCCACTTGCTCAAGCTCTTTGGATTTGATCACAAAGCCCTCCAAAAGCTCAAGACTTGGTTCGACCTTGAACCTTCCTACAATCCTTCGTGGAATGTAGACCCCTTTATTCTTGATAATTTCCTCTTCAAGCGATTGAAGTTATCTTTCCTTCACGGTGAGTGTTGGATTGATGTTCTTCGTAATGTAAGCGAGGATTGAGCGTTTAATAACTTCGAGAATATTTGGGTTACAAAATGTTTCTTTCTTGCTTGTATTCAATTCTCGGATGGTCAAGGTAACCTTCGTATATTTTTCTCGAGTTATTCCTCGGCCTTTTATAGTGAGCTTTCAAAAATCGCCCGTTGAAAAGATAGGCTTATTTTTGAAAGTCACTTGTGGTCGTTGGCTTGTCTTGTTGCAATCCTTGGAATTGCCATTTCCTCGTATGAATTGTTCTTGACTTTTTTTCGAGGAGTTCGACACGGTGTAGTGCTTCCTATTGGTTTATTCCTTTTGCAGCAAAGGGTGAGCACTTGAGAAAGGTAGCATGGATATATTACTTGTTTAAGTAATTCTCTTGATTTACGTGCAACGGATCTTTTTGATTATCTCGACTTGATTGCATTTCCTTGCTTTCCCCAGGTGACTTAAGTGACTTCCAATCGTGGATGACTCTTGTCACTTCAACTTGAGCCTTGGCTTATCTTGGGTTGACTTGACTGATACTCCTCTCAGTGCATCTTAGCTGCTCCTTGATCGAGTTCTCGTCTTCTCTTCTTTGCCATACTCAAATTTGTCTTGCGGCGAGTCTTTCTAGTCTCCAATTGTCTTCTTGCATGTTTGGGCATAGTGACTTAACTCGGCTTGACCAAACAGCCCTATTTATTACAATGCGGTTTACAACAAAAATGGGGTGCCAACTTCCTATTCTAAGTTTTACATGGCATTCATCAAAATCTAAACAATAAATTTCCCAACAACACACTGCTCCATCTTTGTACACTCGGAGGAAAAGCCGCGTCTGCGGGCAGTGACCCCACTCTTATTCACCGGTGGTGTGCCGGTGAGGAAACTCTCTCCACCACCACGGCTAGGTTGGAGGAGGTTTGTGGGAGACAAACCAATGCGATTAGGAGGCGAAGGCGAGAAAGAAACGTCTGAGAAGAAGCGAGTGAAATTGCGGCGCTCAAATAGTTAAGTCTATTTAATTTGAAATGTCATTGCGTTGAAGGTCAATATTTGCTACCACAAGCGAGGCAAAGGATGGTAAAGCCACGGGAGTTAACACTGCGGGCTCGAAAGTGCAATCCAAGGGTTGAGACTCTATGGATGTCTTTCCCAAGACCACTAAGACAACGAGAATCTGTCGAAGGGAGGTTAGAAGCCTAAGACAGTTGAGATTGTCGAAGGGATTGAAAAACCCTGTGATGGTGGAAGCTGGCAGGGGGTATTGAAGGCCAAAGGGAGGTTGAGATTTCCCTTAGTAAAGATAGCGGAAACAAGAACATTACTCTGTTGATGGTGTAGCCACGGAAGAAGGCGATGATACTGCGAGGATAAGATTACTCAATTGGAAAAAACCTGAGGCCAGGAAGGTTTGTTAAGGCAGTGAGGCTCAATCATTTGAGGTAAAGCTGATAGATAAATGTTTTTATCATGATTTTGATGATTTAGTTCAAATGAGTTTTATACCAAAACAATGTCCCTAAATATTGTCTAAATACTTCGTCGATTTAAAATGTTTTTACTATTTTGGAGGAATTTCTTGAAGTTTATTTTGACAAAAAATTGGACAACACTTATATTTCAAGCTCGGCCAGGTGCATACTATAGGCAACTTATTACTGAGTTGAGTTTTGAAGCGAGAAAATGGGACGGAAAGAAAAACAAGGAGGGTGCCGGTCGACCCTGAGGTTGGCCGGAAGTAACCGGTCGACCCTATGGGCGGCCAGTGCACGAGCGTGTGGTTCAATTCTGAGAACTCTGTTTCGACTTTCCAACACCCCAGCCGTTCGGCATAGGGGTTGGCCTGGGTTGGACCCCGTCGGCCAGGTCCCCACATGTAAAATTCGCGAGAGAACTCATTTCAAACTTATCTCTGCTGGCAAGTGCACCCCTGCGTGTATCGACAAACTATCCATTGCATTTTGAATGCGTTTCCCTAATTTGTGGGATTGATTTCTAATGAGCTATAATCTTGATTTTAAATGGTTTATTTTGCAGAAAATCACTCACCAAGGAGGAGCCTATGCGGAAATCAAGCAAGACCTTTCCTATAAATAGAGGCTTCATTCAAGCAACAAGATACAACCTGACATACAAGCAAAAGCACACAAGCAAACTCATTGTCATAAATCTTGTTGTATTAGCCTAAAAGCACTTTCACTTGCACATTCTTGAGGTCTAGGCTTTCAATTCTTGATTACACTTATACTCATATTGTATTATTCATTATTGAGTTGTAATCTTGATTTTGGTCATCATTCAACACAAGACATCCTTGTGAGTATTCTTGTGGTAAGAATACACTTGGGTGATCTAGGTGATAGGTGTTTGAAGAGTGTGGTACTCTTCAAAGGTGGTGAAGAAAGATTGTGGTAATCTCATTGAAGGTGTTGTAAGAGGTTGTGGTAATCCTCAAGGTGTTGGTGTATTAATTTTGGTAATTAATAAAATCTTTTTCTTTTTGAAATCCATCCAGGATATCTTTGGGGTGGTAGTGGATTAGGCCCTAGGTGGGTTGAACCTCTATAATCGATGAGTGTTGTTTAATTTCGCATTTACATTCACGTCTTTGCTTGATTACTCAAAAAGAGGGGCAAAATCTGAAAAACCGAGATAATCTATTCACCCTCCCTCTAGATTATCATAGCCACTTGACTAACAAGTGGTATCAAAGCCAAACTCTTTAGCTAGCTCGTTCCGAGTAAAGAGGAAAGATCTATGGCTACGAATGACGCTTATCTCACCCTTTGGCGCCTCCACCAACAAGCCACCACTCTTCGACGCCAACAACTACGCATTTTGGAAAGACCGTATGGAGTGCTTTCTACAAGGGTGCGTGTTCGACATTTGGAATGTGGTTATTGAAGGAGTTGCTCAACCAACCAAGAAATTGGAGGATGGCACCTCGGCTCCTAAACCTTTCAAGGAGTTTGATGAAACGACAAAGAAGGCCTTCTCTCTAAGCGGTAAGGCCTTAAATATTTTGCATTGTTCTCTTACCGCCACCGAGTACAATCGCATAAGAGGCATAAGGTCGGCACATGAAGTTTGGGAAAAATTGGAGACGATATGAAGGGACAAAGAAGGTCAAGCAAGCAAGAAAAGCCATGCTTGTTAAAGACTTTGAAAACTTTAACATGCATGATGGTGAAAACATCTCTAAGATGGTGGAAATCTTGACAACATCGTCAATCCTCTTGTGGCCCTCGAAAAAGTCATCTCAGAAGAAGACAAGGTGACTAAGGTATTGAATGCTCTTCGGCTCATAAAAGAAAAGGTGGCGACAATCACGGAGGCACAAAATCTTGAGACACTCAAGTTTGACGAGCTCATTAGGAACCTCCTCATCTATGAAGTCTACCTCAAGGAAAGGAAAAATTCCAAACCAACCATCAATTAATCGAGTATGCAAAATATTCCTAAAGGTCTTACTTCTTCTTCTAATAATGCATACTATGATAATGATGATGATGATGAGGAGACGGCCGCACTTGTTCGAAAATTTGCAAAATTTGTGAATAAAAATAAGGCAAGAAAACCTAGAGATAATGCTTGCTTTAAATGCAGAAAACCCGGGCACTTCATTGCCGATTGCCCAAAACTTGATGAGGAGGAACAAAAGAAAAAGAAGTCTTTCTCGAAAAAGAAGGCTCTAAATGCGAAAGTCAAAACTTGGATGAACTACTTGAAACAACCGACGAGGAAGGAGAAACTGAACATGGTCTCATGGCCATAGACGATGGAAACAATGAGGTACATTCTAACTCTTCTACCTCCTGCGTAGTTGATGAATTGCAATGTGATTTTGATGAATTGCAAATTGAGTTTCAAAATTTGATTGTCAAATACAAGACTTTGAAAAAGGAGCATAAAGAGCTTAACATTGAAAAGGAAAAATTATTTACTTCTTATGAATCTCTTGATAAAGCTCATGCTATTACTCTTACTAGAGTTCATACTCTTGAAATCGAAAAAGAATCGCTCACCAAAGATCTTGAATGTTTAAAAAAGGATGTGCATTGTTTTAACATAAGCACGGACAAAGTTACAAAAATTTTAGATGCACAAAGAGGTGAGCATTCCAAATTAGGACTTGGCTATAAACCTTTTCAACCTCTTTCAAAGAAAAATGACCAAAGTCAGACTTTTGTACATCTTAATAATGCCCATGATATTATTTATTTTATTGTGGTCTGAGTTGGTCACTATGTTAGCCATTGTAAATTGAAGAACAACTTTAGCTATGTTTGGAGACCCAAAGGTGTCAAGACTAACCCCCATGGACCCCAAAACTATAGGGTACCTAAAAATAATTCTTTTATAGGTCATAGGAGCTATAACAACCATGGAGATTCAAAATGGCTCGTGGACGGCGGGTGTTCACGTCATATGACTGGAAAAGAGAACTTTTTACCAACATCAAGCTCAAGAAGAGGGTATGGTCATGTTCGACAATGACAAAGGAAAAATCATTGGCAATGGAGACATTGGTAACTCTTCTTTCTCTCTTAGTAATGTTCTTTTAGTAGAAGGGCTTAAGTTTAATTTGATAAGTATTAGCCAACTTTGTGATTCAAATTATAATGTTTTTAATAAAGAAAAATGCTTTATTCTTAAAAGCGATAAAATTATTTGTGAAGCAAATAGAAAAGGCAATCTTTACAAAATATGTACAAGTGATTTGGTTAGTCAAAATGTTTCTTGTCTTGTCGCCAATAATGATTTAACAAGTTTATGGCATAGGCGACTTGGACATGTTGGATATAAAAATTTGAAAAATATTTACAAAAACCAACATGTAAAAGGACTACCAAAATTAAATTTTGAAAATCTTGGCTTATGTGACACTTGTCAAAAAAGAACAAATTAGTTAAGAGTAGCTTTAAGCCCAAAAATGAAATTTCCAAAACCAAGCCTCTACAACTTCTTCATTTAGATTTGTATGGGGATATTGGTGCGGCTAGTCTAAGTGGAAAACATTATACTTTCGTTATTGTCGATGATTTTTCTAGATATACTTGGGCTCTTTTTCTTACCAATAAAAGCGATCCGTTAATGAGTTTGTTAAGTTGTGTGAAACTTATTGAAAATGAAAAGGAAAATACTATTATGTCTATTGAAGTGATCGGTGGAGAATTTGATGGTGAATTTAGAGTGTTTTGTGAAACCAAGGGATATGCACATAATTTTTCGGCTCCAAGGACACCTCAACAAAATGGAGTAGCAGGAAGGAAAAATCGGACACTACAAGAAATCTCGGTCCATGCTCAATGAATTTTCTCTTCCAAAATATTTTTGGGCGAAGCGTAAGTAAATCTGCTTGCTATGTCATTAATCGAGTTTATATTCATCTAAAATGAATAAAACTCCATATGAGCTTTGGAAAGAAAAAACTCCAAAGAATATTTTCTTGAAAATATTTGGATGTAAGTGTTTTATTTTGAATACTAAGGATCAATTGGACAAACTTGATCCTAAGGTAGATGAAGGAATATTTATGGGGTATTCTACAAAAAGCAAAGCATATCGGGTTTTACAATAAGACTAGTGGGATTGTTGAAGAATCCATCCATGTCAAATTCAATGAAGCTTCGGGTGTTGAAAGGATATCGATGATGAAAGTGATGAAGAGGATATTGAACCCGTTGTTCAAAATGATGCTCAAAATGATCAACCTTCTACCTCAAATGATCAACCATCCACTTCTAATGTTCCTCAAGAAGATAGAGGTGACATTTCAGATCTTCCGTAGCATTGAAATTTAAGGAAGATCATCAAAAGATCTTATTATTGGTGATCCCCTTGATAAAGTGATGACAAAGAGGTTTTGCCGAGGCAGCTCTTATATCTCAAAAGAAGCCTAAAAAATGCCAAGGAGGCTATTGAGGATGAGGATTGGTTTTGGAAATGCAAGAAGAGTTGAATCAATTTGAAAGAAATGATGTATGGGAATTGGTACCTTGTCCTCCATCTCAAACTATTATTGGTACTAAATGGGTATTCGAAACAAACTTGATGATCAAGGCAACATTGTTAGAAATAAAGGCAAGGTTAGTAGCTCTGCAGGATATTGTCAAGAAAGAAGGTATTGATTATGATGAAACTTTTGCACCCGTGCACGTTTAGAAGCTATTCGTATTTTACTTGCCTATTCTTGTTTTAAAAATTTTAAGCTTTACCAAATGGATGTTAAATCCGCTTTTCTAAATGGTTTTATTCAAGAAAAGTCTATGTAAAACAACCTCGGGGTTTGAAAATTTTCTAGGCCTAATGATATTTATAAACTTAAAAGGCCTTGTATGGTTTAAAACAAGCACCCCGTGCATGGTATGATAGACTTAGCTTTTTCTTTTACAAAATGGTTTTACAAGAGGTAAAGTTGATACTACTCTCTTTGTTTTTGAAAAAGGCAAGATTGTTTACTTGTGCAAATTTATGTTGATGATATCATCTTTGGGGCTACTAATGAATCTTTGTCGCGAGAAATTTTCTAAGTTGATGCAAAGTGAATTTGAAATGAGCATGATGGGGGAGCTCAAGTTCTTCCTTGGACTTCAAATTCATGATGGCAAGAAGGTATTTACATTTCACAATCTAAATATACAAAAGAACTTTTGAAAAAGTTCGGCATTGAAGAAGGAAGAACCGTCTCTACCCCCTATGGCGACAAATGTCAAAATAAACAAAAGATGAAAGGCGATCCAAGTAGATGAATCAAAGTATCGAGGTATGATTGGTAGTTTACTTTATTTAACGCAAATGGACCCAGGCATTCTTCATGCGTATGCCTATGTGATCGTTTTCAAAGCAATCCCAAAGAATCTCATATGAGTGCCGTTAAAAGGATTTTCGATATTTGAAAGGCACCATTCAATATGGTCTATTTTATCCAAAGAATGAAATTTTTTTCTTAAAGGTTATAGTGATTCGGATTATGCGGGAAATATTGATGATCGGAAAAGTACTTAGGATCATGTCAATTTTAAGCGATTGCCTGATATCTTGATTTTCAAAAGAAACAAAATTGTGTTTCACTTTCAGCGGCGAATAGAATATATTTCGGAGCGTTTTGTTGTACTCAACTTCTTTGGATGAAACAAACCTTAGCGGATTACAAATATTCTTTTGAAAATGTTCCTATCTTTTGTGATAACATATCCGCTATTAATATTGCTCAAAACCCGGTTCATCATAACCGTACTAAACATATTGGTCGACATCATTTTCTAAGGGATTGTGTTTCTAAGCGTAAAATTGAGATATCTTCGTGCCATCTCAAGATCAATTGGCGGATATTTTTACAAAACCGCTATCTTGAGACTTTTGCATTTATCACGAGCTCGGTTAGGCATAATGCATATTGAATGAGGTTTACGTTTGCATTTTGCACGTTTTAAAAACTTAGGGGCGAAAAATCGAATTTTTGGTTGAAATTTGGATTTTGGTAAACAAGTTGAGACGGTGGGCTGATTGGGGTGAGGGCAACCAGTCGGACCTCACCTCGACAAGTCGCCCTCACCGTCGGCCGATGGCTTTGCTAATTTTGGTTTAAAGCGTCCTTGTCTTCATCTATAGCCATTTTGGCTCAAAATGTTCATTTTTAGTCCCCTTCGCCAAGTGCACACAAATTTCACTCAAAATTTATTTTCTTGCATTTATTTCATGTCTTGGACTTTATATAGCTCGATTATCATCATCATTGATCATCTTTCCGATTAAATGGTAAAATTCTACTTATTTTGCTCAATTAGGGTGAACCATAGGGATGGTGAACTTGTTGTTATATTTTTAATGGGAGTTTCATATGATTGTGGTGAGCTTATTATTTATGATGTATTGAATTGTGTTTGAATTGATTTGGTGATAATTTTTGGCTTGACTCATTTACAAGGGATTTTTACAACTTATGTTATTTTCACGCCCCTGAGGTGTTCGATGAATTGCCTCGAAAAATTTCTCATCTTGTACATGACTGTTATGCTTTCAAATGTCTATATACTCATTGAAATCATGTCTTGACAAATAAAAGCAGGCTTATTGATATCAAATGATCAATTTCTCCCATTCTATTCCGGATTCTCGTCTATTTTTCAACAGTTGATAACTTGGCTCTTTGGCACACTTTGATATACATGTATGATAATTTTATCATACTAACATTCTTTTGATGATTCGAAGGGAGAAAAAGCAGGAAATTGGCTCGTTAGCTCAAATAAGCTAATAAAAGCTAAGCTTATAAAAGCTATAAGCTATGGCTTTCTAATGCATAAGTTGTAAAGAATACAAAGTCGATGATTGTATTATGGACTTGTTTGCATGGATAATGAGTATTTGTGGGGGGGAGCTTATAAGCTCATAATGTTGTTATTTTATTTGTAAGCTTGTGCTTAGCTTATCTGATATTTCTTATTGATGTGTTTGTTGATAGGGGAGCTTTTGTAAAATGTTTTTAAGCGGATAGTTTACTCATAGATCGGGAAAATTATTTTATTTTCAAAATCGTCCTCTTGAAAATTGTTTTGGTTCAATTCAGAACTCTCTGTTTGATTTTCCAACACCCCGACCGTTCGGCATAAGGGTCGGCCAGAGTCGGACCCCTGTCGGCAGTCCCCCCCTGTGTAAAATTCAGAGAACTCATTTCAAACTTATCTCTGCATAGCTGGTACTTCACACCCCCATGTGTATCGACAAACTATCAGTTGCATTTTGAATGAGTTTTTTCCTAATTTGTGTGATTGATTTCTAACAGCTATAATCTTGATTTTAAATGGTTTCTTTTGCGAGAAAATCACTCCCCAGGAGAGCTATGTCGGAAATCAAGCGAGACCTCTCCTATAAATAGAGACTTCATTCAAGCAACAAGATACAACATAACATACAAGCAAAAACTTACAAGAAGCAAACTCATTGTCATAAATCTTGTTGTATTAGCTAAAGCACTTTCACTTGCACATTCTTGAGTCTAGGCTTTCCAATTCTTGATTACACTTGTACTCATATTGTATTATTCATTATTGAGTTGTAATCTTGATTTTGGTCATCATTCAACACAAGACATCCTTGTGAGTATTCTTGTGGTAAGAATACTTTGGGTGATCTAGGTGATAGGTGTTTGAAGAGTGTGGTACTCTTCAAGGTGGTGAAGGAAGATTGTGGTAATCTCTCTTGAAGGTGTTGTAAGAGGGTTGTAGTAATTCTCAAGGTGTTGGTGTATTAATTTTTGGTAATTAATAAATTCTATTTTCTTTTTTTGAAATCCATCAGGATATCTTTGGGGTGGTAGAGATTAGGCCCTAGGTAGGTTGAACCTCTATAAATCGGCGAGTGTTGTTTAATTTCCGCATTTACATTCACGTATTTGCTTGATTACTTGAAAAAGAGGGCAAAATATGAAAATCGAGATAATCTATTCACCCCCTCTAGATTATCGTAGCCACTTGGACTAACAAAATATCTGTTTGCCCGGTTGGGAATCAGTCATCTGTGCGAGGCTCCCAGCGATTGCGATAAATAGCATGACTCGAAACAACTCGATCCGCGAGGCTCCCACAGTGTGACCCTGCCCGATGAAGGCTGCTGCGGCGAGGCACACAAAGTCGAATCATCATAGCACACAGGCAACAAGATATTCCATACGTGCGTGATGATGCATTTCAAGATATGTTCCCCTTTTCTAAGGATCTTTGAATTGGAAGAAGAAACAAGCTGTGAAGAAAGAAGATACATAGTAGAGAGAAGCCGATCATTTCCCTCTGGACGATCGTTCCAATGAGGATTTCAGCTTTGACAGTTGGCCTTGCCCCTGAATCAGACGTACAAAGTGAGTTAAAGTGAAGTCTTGAAAATTTGCGAAGAAAAGTGAGAAGATGCAATGTCATCGAGGCCTCTCGGACTTTATGCGGACAATCGAGATGCCCACTCTCCACGGCCGTCGAGAGGCATAGTGGTGAACTAAGGGAATGGACTCGGCAATGGCTGCTATGCGAGCAGGAAGCAAGTCCGATATTTCAAGCACTTGTATAGGAAGGATGCTTGTATGGAGTCTTGATAACTCCATGTATAGGTAGAGGAGATGAAGGAGTACATTAGGAGGATTAACCAGTCTCACAAAGCTGATATGGGTTGTTGCAACATTTCCACAAGAATGAGATAACGGACTAGAGAACAACATGAATGAAATTCAATCTCTCCATTTGTAGAAATGAAGATCGTGTCGGCCAGTCTAAGGTCACTCGCTTGGAGTTTAGAAGGCGTATGATACGACGGACTCAGCGGCAACTCAGCTATCGGCCGATTGGACTTTATCATGCGGGGTTTGTTCCTGAGATGCCTCTCTCCTTTGGTGATGATGCGAAAAAGGGGAAAAGGGAGTCCCTCGAGGA
>JABTTQ020002811.1:0-50000 GCA_016081115.2 Rehmannia glutinosa
TAACAATGAATCCTTTCAGCATGTTCATAAAATCGTCATGCCTCTCTTTGTCTAGTCTCTCAAGCTCATTTCTATTATTTTCCTGCACATAAAAAAATTATCTTTCAATCCATAATCAACTTACGGAAAAAATGATATAAACATAAATTTGCAGTAGTTTAAATGTAATAATGGATTGTAGCATACTGGTTCAAAGTGTTCCATATTTTACATTCGGTGTTATCAATATTGCGCAGTCCACTCTTACATATAACCTAAAAAGTGGTTCTCCCAACCCAACTGGTTTCTTTGTCACCATAAAAACACCTAAAACCTATTCAACAAATGCAGAGAGAAATCTGATACATTTTTTTACCACAAATAACGAAAACAACTCTAAAAACTATTAGCAGGTAAAAGAATGCATGAAAAAATATTACTCCCTCCAGTTCACAATAAGTGTCTTTTTGGCTGATAAAAAATTCTTCAAAAAGTGTGACGTTTTGACATTTTCAAGGCTAATGAGTAAAGGTTTCTCCTAAATTACCCTTATACCTATTAATTCATTTAGTAAATGTATTTATGATGAATCATTTTCCAACTCACATTAATTAATGGTATATAGGATATTTTAACACTTTCTTTAATATGTGTGCATTTTCCTTAAACGACACTTCTTATTTTCTTGACTTTCCTTTATCTTTGTGAGTTTGCTCAACTTCATTAAGCTTACAGCAACCAACACAAAGCCTACTGAGGATTTACAGAAAGAAGGGAGAGGATGAATCCTGGTGTATTATTCTGCTTTTTCATAGTTCTATTATACTGATCTTTATCCCTCCGCTCTAAGTCAAGACATAAACCCAGCCAACCAAAATCACACTTTTATATTCTCATAAGAGTTCTATTATACTGATCTTTACTGCCTAAGTGGTACAAAGTGATCTCTGCAAACAAAGCCCTTTCACTGGTGATATCAACTCTTCACATAATCAGTCAGGCCCAATTATTGCAACGATTAATGATCAAACATAAAAATCATTCTAAAATGCTCTAATCTAACCAGTGCACCATCGAACAAGACAGTAAAATGAATATGAGCATCTATACCATAAGATGATTTTAATGGAATGAAAAGTATAAAAATATAGGGTAATATTATAACAAGAGATGTGACTCTAATCGAAATGAAGGATTTGCATGATATGCTACTGAGTTTATATAAATTTAAGATCCCAAAAAAGGAATACAATTGGAGATATCATTACTTCTTCCTTTCCACAAAAAAATTCATATTAAACACAAACTTGAAGCGGCAATTTTCCAAATTATGGCTTTTTTCTTTCCAATATGTTTTAGTTAAATCACACAGCTTAGCTGCAACAAGTTCCAAATTACCTTTGGGCCCTTGGCTATACAGAGAGAAAACTACATAATTTCCTTATGATATCAACTTTTTGAAATCATGGGTTTCAGATAGTTACTTCTAACTACTTCTATTGCAACTGGTTTGATCATCATATATTCAACCATAGTTATCAATGTGACAGGCGACGTCAAAGGCGACAAGTCATGGCCTAGCGCCAGACGGCCTAGGAGACAAAAGGCGATGGCCTGGCCATGGAAGGCAACAACAACTAGAAAACATGCTGTATACTTATATTCTCCTAAAAAAAACAACTACAAAAAGTAATAAATCATATCAAACAATAATAAACTATATTAGACACCAATATTAATCAGCAAGCAACAGTGGCACAAGTCAAATAGTCAATAATGTCAACAAGACAACATCACACCCCATCATAGACAATTAAAGTTTTCTTAAGCAAGCTACACAAACATTGGAGGAGGTAGGTGGCAACCTGGGCCCCGGCTCCCCCTCTTTTTAAAATATAAAAAATATTTTTGTTAGATTTTTTTAAAAAAAAATTAGTCAGACGTTATGTGATTTTTCTTGGGTTCTCTATCCGGCCCACTCCACTTTCGTGTATTGGCCCACCCGTTTACCGTGTCCTGGCTCCGCCATTGTACACAAATCACTCATTTTCAAGATCAATCGTTTCATCCCCATCACTACCATCCACATCAATGTCCGAGTCATCATCTAGAAAGACTTCAACATTAACATTCTTAGGGTTCTAAGTTTTAAAATGTTATTTACGAAACAACCTCTCTTAATTAAAAAAATAAAGGGAAACTAAAGACTCATTCAGTCACCCAACAAAGAAAGGCGTCGCCTGCCTTTCACCTATAGCCTCTCAAAAGGCGGCGCCTAAGGAACCCGGCGATCGCTTACTCATTTCGATACCATGGGAAGCCAACGAGGCGATAAACCATCGGCTCTCGCTTAGTCGACTAGGCGTCACCTAGTCTCGCTTTTAACAACTATAGTGTTCAACCTATTTGCCTTTGAAAGTTTAGTAGAAAAATTCCCTGGATAAGCAGTAAATTTTGGACATATTTGGTATCCACATCTCCAACGCATCTCTCTTGCAGTCTCCCAGCCTCATATTAGTAGTTCCTTCTAATTATTGGAAGGTTTAAGTTACTCACATGACAATTAAATCAAATCAATTAACACAAGCTGATCATCATTTTCTTCTTTTCCCCCCTCTTTTTTTCTTTTTTCAATCACAAGTTGATTATGCAAATATAAATTAAACCCTCAGCAGCCTGACAAGTTACCAATTAGCTAACTTGTTTTATTATAACAATTTATCAAATTCAGAACAGACTTTACTAATTCATTAGCAAATTACATCTAGGAACACTTCAGCTGCTAATCAAATAGAATTCAGGCGTTAAGGTTGGTATTGTGTAATACAAGAAAGATACTAAAAAAGGGAATCATAAGAAAAAGTTTGTTCTCCAAGTTTTCTATGCACTAAGAGATTAAAAGAATGAAATGACACTATTTTAGTAAGACTTAATGCAAAGGAGAATAAAGTGGTATTTACCAATTGTTATGCAATACAACAGACCTGATTCGTAGATATTAAGTAAAGTGAAATTTAAAGAAGCAAAAGTTGCTGATAGCGAAACTTGGGTATCGATTAACAGCATTTATATGTATGATAATATTGGTCAGAAACGAGAACCCACTGGAGTTACTACTTGGTTATAATTTAACTTCTCATTTGACTACTAGGTTACAGATCCTACCTTGATTTGCTCATATTCTCTGACCGCAGAATTTTTAGCATCCTCAGTTACTCTCACAGTTTCTCGCAGCTCTTCTATTTTCCGTATCCTCGATCTATCCCCACCAAATATCTTTGACGAAGCAGCTTCAAGCTTTTCTATTCTTGAATGTAATGATGATAAATCAGATAAAAGAGTTTGTACAGTCAGAAAAGCACTTGATCGGTCCGAAAAAGCGTTGTTGACAGCAAGCATCACTCCGAGATATTCATGAAGCTTATCCTGCATTATATAAAAGATTTCAGATAGGCTTGATATGCTGGAGCAGGAGTTAGAATGTAGACTCTAACATAAACAAACATTAATAAAATAAGGAAGCATGGTGTGAGACAAACCAGGACCAGAAATTGCAAACACACAAGTATCTGGATGAATACACACGAAAAGATCTTACAGCCATGACACTTACGACCAAATTATTGAAATTCCGAGCTGATAACGAAATGTCCAACTGACTTACCAAATGTTTGACAGTTTGAGCATTTAATTCCCGATATAATCTGCTTGCTTTTACAGCAGCTGTAGCCACATTTTTCATGTCCGCAGCACGTGCTCTTTGGGAATCATAAATGGCTTCCTCTGTTTCAAACTTGGTTAATTTAACAAAAGCTAGCCCCAGTTGGCCCATTGTCTCCCCAATGTCTTGCTGGGCTTTCACAAGTGATTCAGCCTGAAAATACAAAAGAGATCACAATAGTACTTAATCACAGTTTCCTTACCACAGCTTTGACAGAAAATCCTTGAAAATGAAGATTACAATATTTCATGGATTACATAGTTATATTACACTTTCAATAAAGCAAATCCTTTAGGAAAACATTCCAATTTCAACTTCACTAAACCTAATGTATCAAATGAAGGAAATCCCAAGCTTATAATGAAAGAATATCAGGTTCATTAAAAAAACACAAAATGCAAAAAACAAACTTTTGACATATAAAACATTGATTTCTTCGCAATCTTTTCATATCACTTAGGAAATACGGCTTCTTTAGCATAATGCCATATGTTCAGATTCTGGAACCACAATTCAAAACTCTGATAATTTAATAATACTCAACATTAAAAAATTATGTCTTCCTTGTGGAGTCATGACTCGTTTAACCTTTGACATTCCAAATTTTTAGGATTTTCAAAACATGACATGTCGAGAATGCTGTGGGTCAAAGGAGGTATTAAAATAGAAAGAAATGCAAAAATTTCAAATACACATGGCATGATCAACAAAGCAAAATTAACTTCTGTGAACGGTGCATGGCATATCAACATATTAGTGATTTTGACAACATAAGTGCACAAACATGTAATGTCGTATATGTTGCACTTCCTAAAACAACTACAACACTAGGGAACCAGAAAACTGTAAATCAACATCATATATTATTTAGCATGGCGCAACTTCAAAAGTCAGAACACTGAATCAAAAACAAAAGAAAAGGCAAAAGAGCCAAAAAAGAAGCTGCATATACATTGAACTTTTGGTGCTCTTTCCTTTCCACACCACAACATGTCGCCAACTGAAAAACTAAAATCTCCTGACACCCTAAATATTCATGAAATACCAAGTGACAACCAGCACTAACACATCCCAAATGGCGGTGGCACCACCAGTTGCACCCCTGTCTACCAGATTTGTCAAAACTTTAATTGAAACTCTGACATAACCAGAATTTATCATTATCATATTATCAATTTGGCATTCTACCTGAATAAGCTGTTATATGCGCCGTCATTCGACCACAATGCCCCTATTTTACAAGTAATCCTGGACCGCCATTTCATCCAACGAACACATATGGTTTACTGACCAAAAAGATGTACATCTTTTTACATCCAAAAATGAACCTAAACATAATTTAACCCCTATAATCCATCCTATTATAAAGAAACTAGTTATCTAAAATCTAATATCTATCAAGGCAAATCCATAAATTCAAAACTTTGACTATGAATAATATTTGTACGCAACAAATGAGGGAAACTTGCATACACTAAGTTACAATACATCATACAAAGATGCAAGATAATGGCACAATAACAAAGGAACACGATATTAACCTGCTGAGACACATTAACCAGCTGCTGCTCGAAATCCTGCAATTTTTCTTTCCTTTCCAAAAACTCCTTATCATCCTCGACGATCGGGGGCTTTGCTCCACCCCAATCATTAGTCACCGATTGCTTCAACTCCTTAAAAATCCTCAACAAATCCCTCCCACCCTTGGCCGGCTGTGTCACCTCACCCATATCTGCTGCCCCACCATTCCCACCAATCAGCTGCTTCGGCAACCTCACCGCCCCATCCAACATTCTCGACGCTACATCAGTCGTCCTCACAAGCGTCATTTTTCCAGAAGCTTCTAGAAACACCCGTAATTCCTCACTTCCCCTTATCACCGGGTGACTAGCGAGCCGCCTCAAATACTTCTCCAATGCAGCACGCCTTTGCTCCACGAATTCATTTGTTTGCATCACCTGACTCTCAACCACACTCTTATCCGGCCTCAAAGGAATAAAAAACCCACGATAATTCTCTGCTAACCTATCTGCAAGCGTTACAACGTCTTTAAATCGTCTCCTGACATTAAATTCTGTCCTGTTAAACTCGGGCATATTCGTAAAAGTGGTAATCAAGTACGAGATATAAGAATTTCCGCCAGGCACAAGAGACCCTGATAGCTCCTGCTCCCTCAGTGGATCTGAAACGGAGATTTTGAGGTAAGTTGATGAAAACGAGGGTGATGCCAATGCGGAGTGATCCTGGCCGTTGATATCAGCAGAATCAACAGAATCCAAGTCAAAGGATCGGAAAACGGCTTCTGCGTATGAAGGGGGCTCGAGGATGGAATTGATTGAACTATTGCTGGGGTTCAGGCTTTTTTTCGATGGGGGAGAGTGCAGAGGATCAGTATCATCAGTGGGGATATCAACGAACTGAGAAGATGAAGAGAGGGGGTCGTCGTTAAATGATTTTGAGCCGTTGGATGGCGGTGAGGGATCATCGGCGAGGACTATCGACGACATTTGCTCTTTCGGCGTGTAGAGATGGGCTTCCTCATAACCCTGGTTCTCATAGCCCATCATTTTTCTCACTCTTTCTCAACTGGGATTCGTTAATTTTCAGATTTTTCTCTAAGAATGACGGATAATTACGAGGGTTAGAAAAAATAGGGGTGATTTTTTAGCTTGAGTAAGAGAGATGATGACTGTGACATTTCTGGTGAGTGGATTTTGTTAATATTGATTGGGTGGCGGATAAAGTAATAGTGAAGGAGGGTTATGGTTCAGGTTAACGTACGGCGGAGGGTGGTGGTGGCTGTGCGACGGCGGCGAATTGTGGAGGTCAAAGGGAAAGTAGTTTTCGGGGATTAGACGGAAAGTGAAGTTAGGAGAGAAGGAAGAGATAATGATGCGGTGTTGCCACGTGATTAACACGTGTAGTAGGATAATTGTTGGTCATTTTTAACGAAAATAGATGACAATAATCTTTATTGAAGGATAATTAGAATATTTAAACTATATATTTTATATTTTTTGTTGAGTACATATTCCGTGGACTGGAGTAATGAGAATTGAACGACAAACCTAGCAATGAGCTAGGTTGGGCCCGACCTATCATTTTTTGAAACAATTCAGGTCGGGTCGGGCCGATTTTAGTTGGACTGCGAAAATGAATGGGTGTATATTTATACATAAAGATTGTTGAGTCAGGCTAAAAGTCGGGCTAATCTTGACCCACATGCCAATCGAAAAGCCAAATAGGCCCGAGTTTTACAGGCCTATAAAAATATGGCCTAACCCAGCCCAAACCTCGGGCCGGCCAAGAGTCAGGGCTGGATTTTGCCGGCTCTACGTTTGGTCTGGACTTGAAATCTAAACCATTCTACTGCTATTTAATTCTCTTATTTTAAACCAAATAGAGTGTAAAAAAAGTTTTATTATTATAGGGAAAGTGTTTTTTTTGGTTAAATTTTTCCACTCTGGAGTTGACATCAATTGTTATATTCCTAAATAAAAATTTCAAAATTCTTCTTAAGTTAAAATAATTAGTATTTCCCTCAAAAAAGAAAAATAGTATTGATGTACGAAAAACCTCTTAAGCTAAATCAAATGATAAATTTACTGTCCAGCTATTCATAATCTGTATCTCTATGTTATATCTTCAATTTAATATCGATTTAACTGACCTCAAATTTCTTAAAAATATCTTTTCATAAATTTAAATTAAATAAATAGCAAAATAATAAGAAGAAACATCAAAGTTTATTTTATGCTTTAAAAAGCATCTCACAAGCATAGTAACAAAGATTCGGGAATATTTTAAAATGCCTCGGGTATTATTTAATTCGTGAAAAGCAAAATCTCGGTTATCGACAAAATTAAATGCGTATAATACGCGATTAATTCGGGAATATATTGATATAAATATTTAATAATTCTATATAAAATTATACATTTTAGTGGGAAGGTTCTCAATAAATTATTTGTACAAGTTATATTATTTAATAAAAGTGTATTTAAAATTAGAAAATAAATTAAAATAGTATAATTTTGTTAAAATGGGAAAAAATCGAATAAATCGTTTTATTAACGAAAAAGTTCGGGAGATTTTGTCACATTATTATTTTTAAAAGATATATACGGGATTTGAACGTCGTATGAAAATATCGTGTTTTATTCGAGTATTTTTCAAAAATTCGGAGAATTTTGTTACTATGCTCACAAGTCACATGCTTTTTTCACTCAAATTTGTTGCATTAATTAACATTTTTTTTTGGCACAAACATTAATTAACATTATTTTTTTACATTTTATTTTTCTTAAATTTTTTTTATTACATTTTCATAAATAAATATCAAGACATTGAATAATTAATATGTTAAGTTATCAATATATATCCAAACAGATACATTATAGACTTTTATAGTTAAAGCCAAGTATTACACTTGATAAAATATTGGGCTGCCCAATGCCCAATAAGAAATGAAACCCTGGTTCTTCTAGTCTGGGCACCGACCAGGGAGCAGCAAAGATCGAGGTCAAAATGGGCTTTGTTTAAAACCAAACTGACGGGCCGGCTCATTTTATGCTGCCAAGCAGTGACAAAGACAAGAAATGAATATTGGAGGGGGTGGGGTGGGGAGTTGATTAGTTGGGGCGTGATTGGATATGTTTTCATTTTGAAAATTTTCATTTTGCTAGAAAATAGTGGAAAAAAAAAAAATTGGAAGGATAAAGATGAATTTTGAGAGTGTTTTTGTATATGAAGATAAAAAAGTAATGATGAAAGTTGATTTGATTTAAAAATAGTAAAATAATAATTGGATGTGATTGATAGTTAGAAATGTGTGAGTGAGTGAATAATGAAATTTGTAGGAGAATGTGTAATAATAATTAGGGCGCGATTGGATATACTTTCATTTTGAATTTTTTCATTTTGCTAGAGAATAGTGGTAAAAAGAAAATTTAGAAGAAACAAGATGAATTTTGAGAGTGTGATTGGATGTGAGATGGAAAAGTAATGAAGAAAATTGATTTGATTCAGAAATAGTAAAATAATGATTGGATATGATTGGTAGTTAGAAAAGTGTGAGTGAGTGAATAGTGAAATTTGTGGGAGAATATGTAATAATGATTAGTTTTTGCGAAAAAATATGTAGATGTGATTGGTGAGAGAAAAATAAGAAAAAGTGAAAGTGAGAGAATAATATATATTCCAAAAATTTTCATAAATAATCACATGTTTGGTAAAAAAAAATTCTCCAGCGGAACGAAAATAAATTCTATTTCATATCCAATCGACGCCTTAGTTTTTTTTGTGAAAAAATGTGTAGACGTAAGAGAAAAAAAATGAGAAAAAGTGAAAGTGAGATAATAGTATATTTTCTGAAAATTTTCATACATAATCGCATTTTTGGTATAAAAAATTCTCTAGCGGAACAAAAATAGAATCTCTTCCATATCCAATCGCAGCCTTGATTTTCTCTTTTGAAAATAAATACTGAAGATTTTCCAACTTTTTTAGGGGGGCAGACTTAAAATTTTGTATTAGAAAACTTATGAAGTCCAGATGGGCGGTTAATAAAAAGAGAAGACAAATATACAACGTGAATTAGTAATTTTGACCTACATCCAATATAAAATGCCAAAATGGATATTAACTCTTTCATTTTTTTATCGTAAAAATTAAAATATCACACACATATATATAGATGTGTTGATCACGTGTGGATTTGTTATTTCTCTTGTTTGCGGTGTTTGTGTTAGGAAATTTATTGAGTAGATTTTGATGATACCATGTAAAACTTAAACTAGGAAGTTGACACCCCATTTTCCTTGTAATTTGCATTGTAATAGATAGGGCTGAAAAAGCTGAGTCAAGTCAGCTATGCCAAGAATTACAAGAAGTCAACTGCGGACTATGTGAAGACTCTGTTGTGTGTCAGCTGAGTAATGCCATGAAGGAAGTCAAGGACTCGACTGAAGGAGAGTCAGCTGGAGAACAACTGTAAGAAGAGTCAGTCAAGTCAACTCAAGAAGCCAAGTCTACAAGTTGAAGTGACAAAGTGACAGTTAAGTCAATCCAATGATTGGAGCAGACTCAAGTCACCTGGGGTAAAGGTAGCAGTCTAGTCAAGACAACTGACTTAGATCCGTTGATTAAAGTCAAGAATATTACTCAATATAGTAATATGTCAAAGTCATCGTGTCTAAAGTGTTAGTCTAGAATTGTGCAAAAGGAATGAACCAATGGGAAACACGCACCTTGTGTCGGCACTGCAATCCGCAAATGCATTTAATACGAGAAAAGGTCAACATCAAGGATCGCAGACCAAGATAAGACAAAGCCAACGAACACAAAGTGACATTTGAAATTGCTTTATCTTATCAACGGGCAAAATTTCAAATGTGCACTATAAAAGGCTGAGGAAGTTATTGAGAAAAGGTGACCTGAACCACGAACAAGCAAGCATTTAACCTGCAATATTCTCATAAACATTCAAGCAATTCCTCAAGCCTGAAACTCGAAGGAAATCGACCCAACACAAATTGTGAAGGAAAGACAACTTCAAATCTGTTGAAGAGGAAACTTTTGAAGAAACCAAATGGGTCTACTTTCCAAGTCAGGATTGTAGAAAGGTTCCAGGTCGAACCATCATCAAGTTTGTTGGAGGGCTTCGTGATCAAATCCAAGAACTTGAGAAGTGAGCTGAAGTAGCAAGGCAGTTGCCCTGTGAAGAAGCTGAGTCGCAAGAGAAGCCAACTGTGTGTGATCAAGGCGTCTCAGACATATTCACCGCTTTAAAAGCGGGATTACATAGTGGATTCCTCCAGTAGTTGGAGAAGAGAGGATTAGAAGAATTACCCCATCTTCGAACCTCTATAAAATATTTGTGTCATTTACTTTCAGCAAACTTACTTTCCTACATATTTATTTTATATCTGCTGTTAAGTATTATATTTGCTATCCAACTGATAAATAACTAAGTGCTAAAAATCAAGTGTTTTAAAATAAGCTAATTCTAATCAAAGGGTGTTAAGTCTTCCGCTGTTAAAAACCAATCAGCCAAGTTAAGTATTTGTCTTGAGCAACCAAGTTATACTATCAACAACTTTATCGAGACTGTTGAGTGGGTAACTTAGCTGAAAAGCTAACTTAGCTGTCCATCAAGTACATAACTATTTGAGTCAACTATGTTGAATAATTTCAAAATGACTAAATCAAAAATTTAGTAAGGTTTATTCAACCCTCCCATTCTAAACCTTACTTCACACCCCCTGGGACCTACAAGTGGTATTAGAGCGGTTGGTTTATTGAGCCTTCCGCACTGGTTACTGAACTAGATCTCTATCTTTTCAAAAAGTTTTTACACGTGTGTTTCAAAGTCTTTCTCTTTTTAAGCAAGGTTATTATCATGGAAGCAAATCTAACACGCATTCCTATGTTCACTGTCAAAGAATTTGATGATTGGAAAATTCATAAGCAGACTCATCTATTTGCATTACATGATGAAATGTGGCTTGTAATAGAGGAAAGCCATTGCAAATACTCAAAGTGAACACGACTGTAATAAGAGCAGCTGCAGCTGAAGGAGAAGAAGTTGTTGCTGGAGCAAGACCAACCATGGTTGAAAAACCAAGAACTGAATGGACAAATGAAGACATGAAGAGATACAACTTGGACAATGTGGCCAATGACATACTCTACAAGACATTGGACAAAACAATGTTCAATAAAGTCAAATCTTGCAAATCTGCAAAAGAAATCTGGAACAAGCTGACTTTAATTTGCGAAGGATCAGAACAAATTGAAGAAAATAAACTGTTCGTTGATGTTCAAAAAATTGAAAATTTCAAAATGCTTGCAGGTGAAACCTTGGATCAGCTGAATACCAGATTCACTGAGATCAGAAATGGGCTTTCAGCTCTTGGAAAATAATATACACAGAAGGAAATGTCACGCCCCAAACGGGACGCGACGAACGATTCACAACTTAAATACAAATGGACTAACAGTCCAGACAATACCAATGAGAACCCAATAAAACAGAGTCTAAATAGCAAATGAAATAAATAATGAGATACAAGTTATCACTTAAAGTCTACATTCCATCACCAAATTACAATCCAAAATTCAACAAGGTAGTAACTTAACGTCAAAGGGCCATACGCCTCAATTACAAACCCGAATTGATTAGGATACAAAAGTCCAACAACAACATAATAAGAAAAGAGTCCGATCAACAACAAGAAGCGAGTAAATCCAACAAGCATAGTACAAGATCTCAATCGAGAAGGTTCAAAGATCCCCAGCCGAAATCCTCATCTAAGGTTAGAAAACAAGGGGATGAGACAAAAATCTCGATGGATGGGGTGATGGGTAATGCGAGTGTGGCGTAATATAGTTAATGTGAGAAAGCGAGTTACGAAAAACGCGTGAGTATGATGCATGGTTTCACACATAGTTCACAAGCGTCGTGATAAATTATTTAAATAATATAATTATACGATTTAAGAAAAGCGATTCATGGTCACACAGCACTATGTGATACTGATCCAAGACAGTAGGATTTGCGGAAGTGTAACGCCAATCCTATGCAAGGCAATTAATGGTTGCGTGACGACTTGTAGCGCCAACCAATGCAAAAAATGTAGCGATTGCGTGCGGGAATGTAACGCCAACCAAAACGGACGATAACTCCGGAATCGTGTGGATCGAGGCCCGATTCCTTCGTTCTTCCTTGTAACTCCCGGTCAAGTATGGTCCAAGACCGCACCTTATCGCTCCGTAGCAAAGACAAAATCCCAGTAGAGTGGCGAGGCTCGGATCTGTCATAATCATGATTATACCTCGAGTACTACGACCCGCTTCCCTTGGACAAACTCCGTCCCCGGTTGCGGGATTAGGACGATGGGGGTAGGAAGAGTGGAATAGCGGCCGAGCTGCCCGGTTCCATCCCCGACGTATCCATTCCGGATTGTGAGCTCGACACACCAAGTTATTTCAGCGGAAGGTAATTACAATTCTGACGATCACCAACCAGTGCAATGAGTATTATTGATTCAGGGGAAGCGATTTAGGAGAATTTTCAAAAAAACGCGAGTGGCAATTATGGCGTTGGTGGAGTTTATGGATGAAGATGATTATCGGAAGGATAAGCAACCTTCGATATCTTGAATAAGAATTGGGTGGAACATAAGTCCCGTTATAGATTCAAAATCGCAAGGCGAGGGAGTCGCTCGCGATCGGGTATTAATCGGTCAAATTGATCCGATAAGTCGAGGTTTTTGGAAAAATAAAATACTTTAATTAAATCTCCAAGTCGGAGGGTCAGGGGCAATTTTAGTAAAAGAGAAAATAATTTGAGTTAGGTCCTTTAAAAGAAAAATTGTAATTTAGCCCCGTTTTGTAAAAACCAACACTTTTGGGGTTAAAAATTGAATAAATAAATATCCCGACCTTGAAAAATTATGAGGTCGGTTCTAAATTCGTACGCGGGGACAATCGATCTTGAAGAGGATAAGCTTTACAAGTTCACTCGAGGATTGAAAGCGGAACTTGTAAAGCTTGATTGTTGTGATTGAAGCGGCAACCTACTCACCATGATAAGCGAGCTCTCCGCATTGAGTAGGGGGATCGAACCGTATTGGCATGATTCAGCAGAGTAGGCCTCGAACAGATTTTAAGAGGCCAGCTGTGGGATGCCTAAACCGCCTTTGCTAAGTTTGAAGGGACCGGTTAACAGGGGATGACAAAGGAAAGAGACCAAGTCTGAAAGCGGGTCGTGGGTACGCATTGCCAGTAAACCAGGACATCTGCCGACAAAACAAGCGCTTTGGCGTAAACAAGGAAGGTGTTTCGTTTGTGGTAATGTCAAGACCGGTGCAAGATTGCAAGTACAATGACCGATCAAACCAACGCAACCCACGAAGCCGGAAACGGCCAGGGTAATCGGCGCAAGGATGCCTGCTCGAGCATTTGCACTAGCCGGACAAGAGGCTCGGAGGCAACGAGCGTGGTGGAAGGTACGCTTCTAGTATCTAACCACTACGCTAAAATATTGTTCGACCCTGGATCAACGCATTCATTTGTTGCACCGCATTTTGTACACAAACGCATGCATGCATGGAACATATGCCTATATGCTTAGAAGTGTCAACTCCTATGGGTGCGAGTCGGATAACGTATATCATCTATAATGCATGCGAAGTTAAGATTCTTTGAGATAAACTTTCCGCAATTTGATCTTATTACCTATATCCGAATACGACGTAATATTGGGAATGAATCTGGTTATCTGCACACCATGCACAAATGGTGCCATAACAAGTCCATTAAGCAATGTGAACAGGAAAACCCGAAGTGGAGATTTCGGGAAGGGCACGAGTTAAGATTGCCCCAATCATTTCAGCAATGAAAGCGAGAAGGGCGATCACTAGAGGGGCTCGGGGTATTTGGCGTTTGTAATTAACAAACCCAAGGTTGAGATACAAATCAACCAAGTACCTATAGTATCGGCATATACGGACGTATTTCCACAAGAACTCACCTTTGTCCCTCCAGGATAGGAAGTCAAGTTCACCATCGAGGTGTTGCCGGGACCGCCCGATTGCGAACACCGTATAGAATGGCTCCTCTTGAGTTACAAGAGTTGAAAACGCAATTACAAAAAGCGATGGATGTGGGATTTATCCAGGCCAAGTGCGTCTCTCGTGGGGAGCACTGTCTTTGTTCGTCAAAAAGAAGGATGGCACATTAAGACTATGTATAGATTATCGTGGACTTAATAGTGTGACCATCAAGAACAAATATCCCCTCCCGAGGATAGGCGAACTATTTGATCAACTTCAAGGAGCAACGGTGTACTCGAAGTTTGATTTACAACAAGGATATTACCAACTGAAAATCCGCTTGAAGGAGACATTTCCAAAAGCGCATTTCAAACCCGATATGGACACTACGAGTTTGTAGTAATGCCTTCGGTCTAACGAATGCACCAAGCGGCATTTATGGACTGATGCATCGAGTCTTCCAACCTTATTTGGATCAATTCGTAGTGATATTCATTGATGACATACTTGTATACTCTAAGTCTAGAGAAGAGCACGAACGTCACCGAAAATCGTTTTAGAGACACTACGAGCATAAGCTGTATGCTAAATTCAGCAAGTGCGAATTTTGGCTTAGTGAAGTCGCATTCTTGGGACATATAGTATCCGACACCTTTGGGATTGCGGTAGATCCTTCGAAGGTATGAGGCAGGTGGTTGAATGGAAACAACCAGTCCGTAACGGAAATCGAAGTTTCAGGACTATTTGGATATTATTGATGATTTATCCAGGACTTCTCTAAGATAATAGGACCACTCACTCGACTAACCCGAAGCAAGTCAAGTTTGAGTGGAGCGACAAGTGCGAGACGAGTTTCAAGATCGAAGAAGCGACTTACTACGGCTCGATCTTAGCCCTTCCAAAGGGAACGAGAAAACTTTGTCGTCTACAAGTGATGCATCAAAAGAAGGACTAGGAGCAAAGTGCTCATGCGAGGAAGGAAAGGTTATCGCTTATGCATCACGAAAGCTCAAGCCGTATGAGGCCAATTACCCAACGCATGACCTGGAATTGGCAAACGATAGTTTTCAGCGTTGAAGAAATGGAGACACTATCTCTACGGAGCAACATTCATGGTTTTCACGGATCATAAGAGCTTGAAGTATCTATTCTCCCAGAAAGATCTCAACTTTGAGGCAACGGAGATGGATGGAGTTGATTGAGGACTATCACTTTGATATTCAATACCATCCCGGAAAAGCTAACGTCGTAGCGCACGCTCTAGCGAAAAGCGAGCTTAGCGGACTTATGATTCGAGAGTGGGAATCATTAAAGGAGCCGAGCAATTGGAATCGACGAGAACAATACTCGATTTCATGTGCTAACATTTGATTACACCCAAATCTTGAGTGAGATCAAAGAAGCACAAGAAAAAGATACACATCTTCAAAAGCGGAAGGAGAAGATACTTAAAGGAGAAAGATCAGAATTTCGGTACACGAAGATGGAGTTATCGGGTTAGGAACCGAGTGTGTGTACCAAATGACGAACAAATTAGGAATAAAATCTACAGAGGCACACCGTTCAAAATACACTATACATCCGGAGGAAACAAGATGTATAAAGATTTGAAAAGTTATTGGTGGGTAAACCGAAGAACCAGGTAAGCGGAGTTCGTTGCGAGATGTTTGACTTGTCAACGAGTAAAAGCGAACACCAACGACCATCCGGTTTACTACAACCGTTGAGAATTCCCAGTGGAAATGGAAACATATAACAATGGACTTCGTGACGGATCTACCAAGGACCGAGAGGAAAGAGGCCAGGACGCTATCTCGGGTAGTTGTAGACCGACTCGAAATCGCACACTTTTTACCCATCAAGAAAACCGATAGCTTGCGAAACTTGCACATGATTTATATCAGAAATCATTCGCATGGAGTACCGGTCGATATAGTATCCGACAGAGACCGAGGTTTGTCTCAGATTTTGGAAGTGCTTGCACGAGGAATTGGGTACCTCACTAAGTTTCAAAGACAATGACAGACATCCACAAACCGATGGACGGTCCGAGCGAACAATTCAAACCCTTGAAGATATGTTGCGAGCCTGCACACTGGACTTTCAAGGAAGTTGGGATTCGCACTTACCATTAGCCGAGTTCGCCTACAATACGATTATCAAGCCACGATTGGGATGGCACCTATGAGGCATTGTATGGGCGAAAATGTAGATCCCCACTACATTGGGAGATTGATGACCAATGGACTCAAAGAGAAACGAAAGTCGCCTCGATTCCAAAGGTCGACTTAGTTCAGGAGGCCATGGAGAAGGTCAAGCGATCAAGGAGCGGATTCGCACGGCTCGTAGTCGCCAAAAGAGTTACGCGGACAAGAGAAGAAAGGATTTGGAATTTGAAGTCGGTGATGAAGTATTTCTTAGACTCTCACCACGGAAAGGATTGATCAATCCGAAGAAAGGAGGCAAGTTGAGTCCGAGATATGTTGGACCTTACAAGATTTTACAGAGGATCGGGAAGTTAGCCTACAGACTCGAGTTACAAAGACCATATGTAGGAATGCACGATGTATTCCACGTGTCGAGATCAAGAAGTATCAACCGGATCCGAGCATATCATCACTCGAGATACTCCTCCTCTAATGGAAAATCTATCCTACACCGAGAGACCAATCAGGATCATCGACCAACAGATACGACAATTGCGTAAGAGAGAAATTCCGATGGTTAAAGTGGTGTGGCAGAACCACAACCGAGACGAAGACGCAACGTGGGAAATGGAAGATGACATAAGGAATCAATATCACGAACTATTCAAGAGAATTTGGGGACCAAATTCTTTTAAGGAAGGAGGATGTGAAGCCCGATTTTTAAAGCTATTAGTTGAATCTTATTGTTGTTTAAGCTTTCGATCGACTATTTTACCGCGTCATTTTGACGGGTAATTAATAACAATATATACATTTTGTATTTTATTTCATTTTATTTAATTGCTTGTAATCATGATCATCATTAATTTATTCTCATTTATGATCACTTGATTGATCATTATTACTATTTTTGTATTTATTAGTCACCTTAGAATTTTAAGAGACTATTTATTTTGGAGACTTTTACCTTATAGAATTAAGACTTTAATTTAGTTTAAGTGATCATGAGACTTACAAGTGATCAAGGGAATCACTAATTATTTTGGAGATTGATATATTTCATCTATTATCATCAAAATTGGGACAAAAAAAAATATGGAATTACCATTTTACCCTCATAGTGGACGGCCATGATGGATATTTTGGGGTAAAAATATCATCCAACTCTTGTACACATACACCATATATTAGTCATCTTGTGTATAATTATATCATTAATTCAAACATTATACACATCATCTTATACACCAATTCTTTATTACTATTTTTCCCCAACTTATTCCCACTTAACCAATATTCTTCTTATTCCTCTCAAATTCAAATTGACCCACACTTTGACTTGCATTTTTGTCTCCATGCAAGAGACAAATTACAAGACACAATTTGAACAAAAATTTCTCTTCTTCCTCTCTCACTTGGACGGCCATTATGGCATTTTACACAAAAATTTCATTTCATTTCTCATCAACACATTCTAACACTCAAAGCCTTTCTCCTCATTCTCTCTAAAAACTCCCAACTTCTCTCTATTCTTTCTTTCACTTTCTTCTTCCATACTTAGAAAATTTTCAACATTTTCCTCCCTATCCTTCATAAAAATCGAACCACTATACTAAAAGGTAAGAAATTTTAGCTTCAATCCATTTTGGATATCACATTGTTCATCTCTTCCACCTTCTTAACTTAAGTTTAAATTTGGTTTTGGAGGTACATTTAGAAGACTTTGAAGGTTAGAGCTTGACAATATTTTGAAGAAGGACCTCAAGCTTGAAGAAGAAAATAGTAGAGAAAATTTGACTACAAGGTAAGAATTGTGTACTAGACCCCTTCTTTCCTACTCTTCCTATTTTTTTCAAATTTTAACACCCCTTTTTCATTTTTGAGAAATAGGGGCTGACCTTAGGAGATTTTTGTCTGATTGAGCCAAATTTCCAATTTTGAGCTTCAACTAGTCTCCAAACATCTACTACACAAGGTAAAGTGTAGTCCTTTTCATTTCCTTATTTCCTTCTTTTCTCCTTAATTTTTCTCTCATTTTTCTAACTCCAAATTTTGATATTTTCTTGACTTAGGGGCTGACCTAAGAAGCCTCATCCAAAAATTGTGAAATTATCCTTTTATTTCACAATTTCCAAAATTAAGGTGGGTGGAAAATTATTTTTCCAACTTTTAGGTGTTTTATTAAAATGCATGTAGAAAATTTGATCATGAGCCTTGAGATATATATAATCTATGTATTGCATGTCAATTTTATATATCAAATCATAAAAATTCTCAAGGGTTGCTCAAAATTACTATTTATTGAATTTTAGGTGCATGCATGTACACTTTAATGCTTTAATTGATGAATTCTTGTATGTATTGGACATGCATGTGTATGATCTTTAAAATCTATGTTTTGGATGACTTATAACCTGGAAAAGTCGAGCATAATTGATTAAATTTCAATTTTGGACTTAAAAATGCAAAAATGGAAAGTTGGTGGACTAAATTGCAAGAAAATAAAAGTTAAAGGACCCCTCTGCAAATTTCGAAATTTGGGACTGTACTCATGTTCAAAAATGACTTTTGGACATTTTAATAATGTTTTAAGAGTTTTAAGATAAATAAAATCAACCTTTAAAAGCCCAAGGACTAGATTGTAAAATTTTGAAAGTTTAAGGGCTACTTTGCAATTTTTAAAAACTGTACCAGACCTAAACTTTATAAATTGAAATTTTTACTTTTAAGTTACTGGGAATCCCATATTTTAAAAGTATTCCAAAAATCCAAGTGGTTAGGGCTTGGAAAACAATTTTACAAAAAATGAGGGACTAATGTGAAGATATTAAACTTGAGGACCCAAATGGAATTTCCAGGACTTATGCAGCCCATGCACCTGGAAATACTAACTTAACTATAACTTAATTATATTTTGGACCCAAGGTTCAAATTTCATAACAATTGGACCCCTAAAAGCCTTAAAGGCAATTATTTTAAAATGGGACAAAAATGATATTTTCAAAAGTTGAAGGACCTACACATATTGCTTTTAAAAACTGCTTTTGTCCCAATATCCTACCAACCTTAGTGATATTTTCCAACTGGAATCACATTAAAAGCCCTTCCGGTTTGTGAGTTCCGAAGTTTTTAAAACTTAAGGTCCGAATTGACAATTTTTACAAATTTGGGGCCAATGTGAGATTTTTATAAAAACTCGACCATAAAACTTTAAAAACCTGAATCTCTGGACAATTTGTAGAATTTAGGAACTGACCTCATAATTTTTCAAGGTCGGGATATTTATTTATTCAATTTTTAACCCCAAACGTGTTGGTTTTTACAAAACGGGGCTAAATTACAATTTTTCTTTTGTAAAGGACCTAACTCAAATTATTTTCTCTTTTACTAAAATTTCCCTGGACCCTCTGACTTGGAGATTTAATTAAAGTATTTTATTTTCCCAAACTAACTAACCCTTGACTTATCGGATCAATTTGACCGATTAATACCCGATCGCGGAGCGACTCCCGCCTTGCGATTTTGAATCTATAATGGGACTTATGTTCCACCCAATTCTTATTCAAGATATCGAAGGTTGCTTATCCTTCCGATAATCATCTTCATCCATAAACTCCACCAACGCCATAATTGCCACTCGCGTTTTTTGAAAATTCTCCTAAATCGCTTCACTGAATCAATAATACTCATTGCCTGGTTGACTGTAATTGTAATTACCTTCCCGCCGAGTCAACTTGGTGTGTCGAGCTCACGATCTCGGAATGGATACGTCGGGGATGGAACAAGGCAGCTGTTCTGCTATTCCACTCTTCCGGCCCCATCGCCCTAATCCCGCAACGGCGAGGGACGGAGTTTGTCCAAGGAAGCGGGTCGTAATCGGAGGTATAATCATGATTATGACGATCCGAGCCTCGCCCCTACTCATGGGATTTTGTCTTTGCCTACGGAGCGATAAGGTGCCGGTCTTGGACCATACCGACCGGGAGTTACAAGGAAGAACGAAGGAATCGCTGTCCCGATCCACACGATTAGGAGTTATCGTCCGTTTTGGTTGGCGTTACATTCCCGCACGCAACCGCTACATTTTGCATTGGTTGGCGCTACAAGTAAACGCAACCATTAATTGCCTTGCATAGGATTGGCGTTACACTTCCGTATGCAATCCTACCTGTCTTATTTGTATCACATAGTGCACTGTGTGACCATGAATGTTTTCTTAAAAATCGTATAATTATATTATTTAAATAATTTATCACGACGCTTGTGAAGCGTGTGTGAAACCATGCATCATACTCACGCGTTTTTCGTATAATCGCTTTCTCACATTAACTATATTACGCCACACTCGCATTACGATCACCCCATCCATCGAGATTTTTGTCTCATCCCTTTGTTTTCTAACCTTAGATGAGGATTTATTTGGGGATCCGAACCGGCTCTGGATTGAGACCTTGTACTACGCTTGTTGGATTTTGCTTCTTGTTGTTGATCGGACTCTTTTCTTATTATGTTGTTGTTGGACTTTTGTATCCTAATCAATTCGGGTTTGTAATTGGGCGTATGACCCTTTGACGTTAAGTTACTACCTTGTTGAATTTCGGATTGTAATTTGGTGATGGAATGTAGACTTTAAGTGATAACTTGTATACATTATTTATTTCCGCTATTTAGACTGTTTTATTGGGTTCTCATTGGTATTATGCGGGTTTGTTAGTCCATTTGTATTTAAGTTGTGAATCGTTCGTCGCGTCCGTTTGGGGCGTGACAGAAATGTGTATGAAGATCTTAAGAAGCCCCAGTGAATGGGAAATGAAGTTTATGGCCCCGAGACATTCAATGGGCCTCTCAAGAACATCTAACCATGAGCTATTCTCAGACCTCAAAGCCTATGAGTTTGAGCTGAGAAGAAAAGAGCAAGAGGAGACAGATGTGCCTAAGACAGCTGCACTAATGGCCAGTGAAGGGAAAAGAATTGAGCCAAAGGAAGCCATAAACCAAAGAGGAGATTGCCCTGATGGTCAAAACATTCAGCAAGTTCTTTAATAAGAACTATAAGAGAAACAAGGGTGAAACTTCCAGAAGATATTCAACACCTTCCAAGTCAAGGGAAGATAGGCCTCCTAAGAGAGTTGAGCATCAAAGGGTTGAATATCAGAAAGCTGATAATCCAAGAGCAGACAAAGCCGATTGAGAACTGTGTTGGAACTCGAGACAACTAGGACACTTTGCGGTTGACTATTCCTATCAACAATCAACAAATATAGGAATGAGGAAGAAAGAAAAGTCTTCAGGAAAAGAAGACAGGAAAAGAAGAAAGCCATGTTAGCTTCAAGCAAACTGGCTGAGACATAAGTCCAAGTCAAAAAGCAGACTCAGATAGTAGTGAAATTGACTAAAGTGACTTTGAGGAAGAGGCTATGATTTGCCTTATGGCCAAAGAACAAGATCAACCAGATCAAGAAGATGAGGTACACTCCAACTCATCTCATTCAGATTCAAGTGATAGTGATTGTGATACACACACTTCATCACCCACTGATCTTTATGATTCATTAGGCAAAATGATGAAAGATTTTGAACACATAAAATCCTCACACACTATTCTAAATGAGGAAAATAGCCAGCTTAAAAGCCAAAACTCACAGCTGACTAAAGAGCTGGGTACTCTGAGTCATATAGGTGATGAGAACACTAAGTTGAAGGCTGAAAATACAAAGATCACAACAGAGTTAGCTGCTATAGAAAAGAGAGAGAAATATCTTAAAAATGTGATTGCCTCATTTACAAAAGCATCCAAATCATTGGATGATCTTATTATGAGTCAAAAAGAATGTGGAGATAAGACATGCACATGATTTAATTCCTTTATGCATAGCCAAACTCCTAAAGTGATTTTGGAAAAAGGATCTTCAAGTAATGAAGCATCCAAAAAACCCAAAACACCAAATGCTGCACCCACATTCACTCCAAAGTACAATCACAAACAAACTGGCCTTGGATACAAAGGGAAAGGAAAACAGCCAGTTGAGTATGCTGAGAGGACAACTGAGAACAAATCCAGTCGAGTTCCTCAGCAAACTCCAAACAGAAGATACTTTGTGAAAAGTAAACAGAGCTACCAAAAATCCCAGAAATTTCATCAAAGAAATACATATGATGGGAATGGTAGAAACTATCCAAACTATGCTGATTGGAATAATGTGAAACATCAGCAAAGACCTAAACCTCAGCAAAGGTCATTCCAAAGGCAAAAGAGCTATTATAAGCATACATATGCACCCGAGCACTACACTCAGAAATACCACAACTACCCCAAGAAAGCAATTGCTAAAACACAAACACAAGCATACAGACAAAAGAGACAGTTGTATGAATCTAAAACCCCAAGCAATTTGCTAATGTGCACTATTATTATGGCACTGATAGATGGCAATCTCTTAGAGTCAAATCTTTTGGCTATAGGTTGGTTGGATTATAGCACTAACCCCTCAGGACCCAGACAAGTATGGGTACCTAAAAACTGATTTCCTTGATAGCAGGTTCAAGGAATAGCTGAGTGCCAAGGAACCTTGTACATGGATAGTGGTTGTTCCAGATATATGACAGGAAACAGGAAAAACCTGTCAAGATTCAAGGAGATTAGAGTTGCAAAAGTCAATATTTGGAGGAAATGAAGCTCCAGGGGAAATCAAAGGCACGTGATCTATCAAGAAAAATGGATTGGAAATCACATATGCTGCTTATGTTGAAGGCCTCAACTTCAACCTGTTAAGCATTAGCCAACTCTGTGATAAAGGCTACAATGTTGGATTCAACATGGGAGTGTGTCAAATCAAAGATGCTGAATCAAATGAAATAGTGCTGCAAGGATCAAGACAGAAGAATATGTATGTGGTAGATTGGTCTCTTTGCTACACCAAGCACTTGTCTATTAGCAAAAGAGCACACCGAATCAAGTTGGTGTGGCACAAGAAGCTGAGTCATCTGAATTTCAAGACAATCTACAAGCTAGCAAGGAGTCATCTTGTAGAAGGATTGCCAGACTTAGTGTACAAGAAAGAAAGTGTACGTACATGCCAGATGGGAAAGCAAATCAAATCTTCATTCAAGGATAAGCCAAGTCCTTCTTCAATAAGGATATTACATCATTGCATATGGATTTATTTGGTCCGAGAGAGCCAGCTAGCATAAGTGGAAAGAAATACACCTTAGTGGTAGTGGATGATTATTCAAGATATACATGGACAATTTTCGTGTGTAAAAAAAAGAAAACTTTGCAGAAGTTACCTCAGCTGATGAAAAGAGTTCAAAATGAGAAGAGCAAACCATTATAAAATAAGATGTGACAGAGGAATTGAGTTTGTCAATGGGATAATAACTCATTATTGTGTTGAAAATGGAATTGCTTATGAGTTGTCATTTGCAAGAACTCCGTGAGAATGGAGTAGCTAAAAGAAGGAATAGAACTCTTAAGGAAAGTTGCAAGGACCATGTTAGCTGAAGTTGGATTGCCTAAGAGATTTTTGAAGCTATAAATCGCATCTTATACTCAAAATAGATCCATGATCAACATGCAATTGACCAAGACTCCCTATGAAATCTGGACAGGGAGAAAGCCAAATGTTGGATACTTCAGGATATTTGGATGTAAATGCTTCATCCATAATAATGTCAAAGATAATTTGAAGGCTTTTGATGCTAAAGATGATGAAGGTATTTTTTTGGGATTCTCAGCTGAGAGTAAAACCTATAGAATGCTGAACAAGAGGACTATGGTTACAGAAGAGTCTATCCATGTGATTTTTGATGAACCTATTGTGAGTGGAGAAGACATTGAAGAGTTAGCTGATAAGCTGAATCAGCCAACTATGCAGAAGAGTCCTTATGTTGAAGCTGAAGTAAGAGCACTCAACCCAGATGAAGATGAGATAGCTGAATCTCAAAGACAGCTGGAAAGTCTACAGCTGAATGAAGATGAAAGAGCTGTTCATGACAACTTACCTTCAAGATGGCTGAATCCAGCTGACTTACTCCAACCTGATGTAAGATGGCTTAGAGACCATCCACCAGAGTTAGTCATTGGAGATGTTAGAGATGGCATAAGAACCAGATCCATAGCACAACATGAAGCTATGTTAACTTGTTTTATTTCCCAGATAGAGCCTAAAGATGTGTCTCAAGCATTGGATGACACACATTGGATTCAGGCTATGCAAGAAGAGCCGAATCAGTTTGAAAGAAACAAAGTATGGGAATTAGTGCAAAGGCCAACCCATCAAAATGTTATTGGCACAAGAAACAAGATGAATGAGGAAGGGTCTGTTGTAAGAAACAAACCAATATTGGTAGCCAAAGGGTATTGCAAAGAAGAGGGTATAGATTTTGATGAAACCTTTGCTCTTGTTGCAAGATTGGAAGCAATAAGGATGTTTCTTGCTTATGCTGCATATAAGAATTTCACTGTGTATCAAATGGATGTGACGAGTGCATTTCTAAATGGACTATTAGAGGAAGAAGTCTATGTTGAACAACCTCCAGGTTTAGATCAGAAAACTATTGGAGATAAGGTCTATAAGCTCAAGAAAGCATTGTATGGATTGAAACAAGCACAAAGAGCATGGTATGATTCATTGTCTCAATTTCTAACTGAGAATGGAATCACCAAAGGCAAAGTTGATAGAACACTCTTTAGGATTCAAGATGGAGAGATATACTGCTTGTTCAAATATATGTGGATGACATCATTTTTGGTTCCACAAACAAAGAGTTGTGTGACAAGTTCTAAAACCTCATGCAAGGCAAATTTGAGATGAGCATGATGGGAGATCTGACCTTCTTCCTAGGACTTCAAGTCAAACAACTGAAGGATGGAACCCTCATAAGTCAAACAAAATATACCAGAGATTTGATGAAGAAATTTGGTATGGAAGAGAAGTCTTCTGTCAAAATTCCAATGAATACTTCAGTCAAGATGGACATGGATGCAGATGGCAAAGCTGTTGATCAAACTAGATATAAAGCTCTTATTGGATCTTTGCTCTATGTAATAGCAAGCAGACCAGACATCACCTTTGCAGTAGGTGTATGTGCAAGATTTCAATCTGCACCAAAAGAGAGCCACATGACTGTAGCTAAGAGAATCCTAAGATAGTTGAAGGGATGCCAGGAAGTTGGCTTAAGGTATCCAAAGGAAGGTTGATTCAAGCTGATTGGATATTCAGACTCAGACTATGCTGGATGTAGAGTTGATAGGAAGAGTACCTCAGGTACATGTCAAATGCTCGGAAATAGATTGGTTTCTTGGTTCAGCAAGAAACAAAATTCAATAGCCACATCCATAGCTGAAGCAAAATACATAGCTGCGGGCAGTTGTTGTGCCCAAGTCTTATGAATGAGACAACAGCTGAGAGATTATGATATTGAAGAAAGAAAGATTCCAATTATGTGTGATAACACTAGTGCTATTGCAATTACTCAGAAGTGTTGGATTCAAGAACAAAGCACATTGATGTCAGATATCATTTTATAAGAGATCATGTTGAAAAGAAAGACATCACATTGGAATACATCTCAACTGATAAACAGTTAGTTGATATATTCACAAAGCCTCTATGTGAATCAAGGTTTGAAGAGCTCAAGAATGAGTTACGGTTAATTGAGCTGAGTTAGCATACTTAGAAGATTCAACCAACATAGATAGAAGATGAGAGATTTGAAAAAGATAAAGTTTCATATTTCAGCCAAGTGAAACAACCAAGTCGGGAAGTCAGATGTACCTAATTAGCTGACAACTGAGTTACTTCATGAGAAGAGAGAAGCAGAGTTAAGTCACTTTGGATATAAAATTTGAATCATTTATGAGCTAAGTGACAAAAATGCAGTCGTTTTAATTGAGCGGGAATGTTTTTAAGGATGACGTCAACATAATAATGACTACAGTAAAAGTTGCACAGTAAACCATATGATTGGATATAAATGCTGCTGCATTTAATGCGGGGAATTAAATGCGATTTTGAAGCTCTAATCTTAGCCGTTGATCTCGATCAAAAATTTCAAAATCCGAAATATGTCATTTCACATTCCTTATATACGAAACTTCGTCTTTCTCTATCCTCACGCAAACTATTCATTTTCAAGCAAACAAAGTGTATTCTCTCTGCAACTAAGGGAAAAACCCTAGTTCTTTCAAGCAAGTCTTCTCGTATTTTAATCGGTAAAAATCTCTGAAAATGGCTCCAAAATTTGATTACGTGAAGCTCTCAAAGCAAATCTACACCGGTGCTTCTGTGGATTTTGACGGGATGATCAAGCAGGGCGTGGATGATACCCTGGTCAAGAAGATAGTTGAAAAGTTAGAGAAGTCCAGCCTGAAGGACTTCCTGACGATGGAGTTCACTCATACATACCTTGAAGAGGTCGCTATGTTTTATGTGAATGCTGATGTGAAGGACGATGAAATCAAGTCTTCCGTCCATAGCAAGGTCATCAAACTTAATGCCAAAGACCTTGCTGAGCACTCTTTGTTGCCCGCGGATGGTTTGAAGGACATCTTTGAGCAGGATGTCGACTTAGCTGCGTCTTGGAAAGAAGTTCCCAAGCCCAAGTGTGCTGAGAAGGTGATCTATACAGCCAAGAAAGATTCCTTGAAGGACGACTATCACAAGCTAATGGATGTCATCTCAAAGTTCGTTGACATGAAATTTGAAAGCTTCAATCAACTGTCCAAAACTAAGCGGATCGTGATGGCTGCGATCATGCAAGAGAAGTAAGTAATCTGGGTTAAGTTTGTTTACAGGACTCTGCCAAAATATGCTGAATAGGACCTAAAAGGAGGATAGGTCCTTTGGATGTTCCCTAGGTTATGTCCTGGTTATCGGTCATCTTATGGAAGTGAAGGGTATTGCTCTCCGCCATGGCAAGCCCTTCCATGTAAACAAGAAGATGTTCAGGGAAAACCTCTCCGGTGCCCAGAGGAAAGCCCACGCTAGAAAGGCGGATACCATTGAGGGAGAATCAGCTGATCCCGAAGACACAACTGAGACCCCTCCACCTAAGAAGAAAGCTGCGGTATCCAAGCCTGCTCCTGCCCCCGCAACCAAGTTAGATAAAGCACCTGCTCCTGCAGCAAAGTCCAAAGCTCCTGCCCATGCAGCCGAGTCACCTGCCCCCGCAGCTGAGATAGAGGAGGAACACCATATTCCCTCCCCTATCGTAAAGAAGAAGAGGACTGCCAAGTCAAGAAAGGCAGCTGGCTCTAAGAAAAGTCCAAAAGCTTTCACTTTTGAGGAACCTGAGAATGTTGAACTAGAGGTTCCCCTGCTCCCATCCAGAAAGAGACAGCTGTTCAGACGATCTGAGCTTGAAAAGACAGCTGAATCCGATACTTAGCCGGATAAAGAAACCGAGACTGCTGATGTTCAGGAAGAGCAGTCTCCTTAAGTTGTTAATGAGTCCACGAAGTCTGCTGATGATGATCAACAGAGGATTCACGAAGACCCAGCTGTGAGGAAGTCAGCTGAGGAAGTTGATGCAGCCGAGACAACAGAGCCCGATTTTGAAAAATTTGTCTCCATTCCTATATCTGATGCTGCTGCATCTGAGGAGAGCAAGGTCTCTTAGCTCCCATTCCAAAAACTGGAGATAAAGTCATCGATGATGATGATGTGATTATGTACTCTCCAGTTTACCCTGACATTCAAAGGCGCTTGAGGGAATGAAGGGCATGGAAGTTGGATCACTCAAGGATGCAGTTCACTCGCCCTGAGTTCATCGAGGAAGAAGAAGAGCTTCTCTAATTCCTTGGTCTTAATGATGTTCGATCCGACCTGAATGAAGCCAACTGTCTGGACATTCTCCGCATTCTTAAGGAGGAGGAGAATGAGAGAGCTGCCGAGCAAGCCCGAGCCTTGGAGAAATCTAAGATGTGCGCATTTATAGGCTCTCTAGAGCATACTCACGAACATTTTCCAGAGTTCACAGACAGTGATGAAGACATGGATCTTGCTGCTGCAACAAAGTCGTCAGAACTATCCAACTAATTTATAACTAAGTGCTAAAAATCAAGTGTTTAAAACAAGCTAAAATCTAATTAAAGGGTGTTAAGTCTTCCACTGATAAAACCAAACCATCCAAGTCAAGTTTAGGTTAAACAACCGAGTTATTCTATCAACAAATATAAAGTAAATATGCAAGAAGATAAATGTGCTGAAAGTAAATGACACAAATATTTTTATAGAGGTTCGAAGATGGGGTAATTATTCTAATCCTCTCTGCTCCAACTCCTGGAGGAATCCACTAGGTAATAGATCAGTTTACAAAGTGGTGAACAGTCTGGAGACAGTGTTGATCACACAGTTGGCTTCTCTTGTGACTCAGCTTCTTCACAGGGCAACTGCCTTGCTACTTCAGCTCACTTCTCAAGTTCTTGGATTTGATCACGAAGCCCTCCAACAAACTTGATACTGGTTCGACCTTGAACCTTCCTACAATCTTGACTTGGAAAGTAGACCCCTTTGGATTCTTCAAAAGTTTCCTCTTCAACAGGTTTGAAGTTGTCTTTCCTTCACAGCTTGTGTTGGATCGATTTTCTTTGAGTTTCAGGCTTGAGGAATTGCTTGAATGTTAATGAGAACATTGCAGGTTAAATGCTTGAATAATTTTTGTGGTTCAGGTCACCTCTTGTCAATAACTTCCTCAGCCTTTTATAGTGCACATCTGAAATTTTTCCCGTTGAAGAGATAGGCTAATTTCAAATGTCACTTTTGTTCATTGGCTTGTCTTGTTGCAGTCCTTGATGTTGACATTTTCTCGTATTAAATGGCTTTGCAGCATTGCAGTGTCACGACACAAGTGCGCAGTGTTTCCCATTGGTTTATTCCTTTTGCACAATTCTGGGACTAACACTTTAGACCTGACAGCTTTGACATATTACTATATTGAGTAATATTCTTGACTTTAATCAATGGAACTAAGTCAGTTGTCTTGACTAGACTGTTGTCTTTACCCCAGGTGACTTGAGTCAACTCCAGTCATTGGATAACTCAACTGTCACTTCAACTTTGAGACTTGGTTTCTTGAGTTGACTTGACTAACACTTCTCACAGCAGTTCGTCAGCTGATACTCCTTCAGTCGAGTCATTGACTTCCTTCTTGGCCATACTCAGCTGACACACAACAAAATCTTCAATCCAATATGCAGTTGACTTCTTGTATTCCTTGGCATAGCTGACTTGACTCAACTTTCTCAGCCCTATCTATTACAATACAAATTACAAGGAAAATGGGGTGCCAACTTCCTAGTTTAAGTTTTACATGGTATCATCAAAATCTACTCAATAAATTTCCTAACATGCAGCAAGCTATGAAGGAATCCAGAGCCATGCACGAACTAAGCTTATTAGAAGGTCAAGAAGAGTCCTCCCAAACTCTTCTACGGAGTGATCCCTTGGGAGTGGCGCATCAAATTGCTACAACCATAGCTGCCACCATGTCCCCAGTGCATTCGACTGATGGCTCCCAGGGAAATGGCAATGAAGCTGGGACTTTGGGCCCCCATGCTAAGCCTACCCCTGAATAAGGTGTTAACACACCTGCTCCTGCGGCTGTACACTCAGAGGGAAAAGCCGCGTCTCTGGAGCAGAGTGACCCCACTCTCATTCACCAGCTGGTGTGCCAGCTGAGGGGGAAACTCTCTCCACCACAGCTAGGTTGGAGGAAGCTGTGGGAGACAAACCAATGCAGTTAGGAGGCGAAGCTGAGAAAGAATGTACAGAAGAGCAGAGTGAAATTAACGACGCTCAAATAGTTAAGTCTATTTCAGCTGAAATGTCAGCTGCGTTGAAGGTCAATGAAGCTGCTACCACAACTGAGGCAAAGGATGGTAAAGCCCTGGGAGTTAACACTCTGGGCTCTGAAAGTGCAATCCAAGGGGTTGAGACTCCTATGGATGTCACTGTCCAAGACCCTAAGACAACAGAATCTGTCGAAGGGAGGTTAGAAGACCCTACGACAGTTGAGACTGTCGAAGGGATTGAAGAAGGCCCTGCAACAGTGGAGACTGCTGGGGGTATTGAAGGCCAAAGGGAGGTTGAGACTTCCCTTGGTAAAGATGACGGAAACAAGAACATTCCTCTATTTGAAGGTGTAGCCACGGAAGAAGTTATTGGCACCCTTCATGAGTCCGAAGAAAATATTGACACATCATTTCTAGGGTCAGAGGATGAAGCTGAGTCCACCCTGCCCGAAGATCCTGTAGTGGACACAACTGCCGATGTTCTAAAATCTCAGAGCCAAGCTAGTGACAAGACGGCTTGGATGAGGTTCAATTTTGATGATGAGCCTACTCCATAGGTCTCATCATCCTCCGATGAAGCTGATGATACAACTGAGGATAAGATTACTCAATTGGAAAAACCCACTGAGACCGAGGAAGCTGTTAAGACAGCTGAGGCTCAGTCAGGTGGGTAAAACTGTTAGATAAATGTTTTTATCATGATTTTGATGATTTTGTTCAAATGAGTTTTTATACCAAAACAATGTCCCTAAATATTGTCCAAATAATTCCGATCGATTTAAAATGTTTTTTACTATTTTTCAGAGTATTTCTTGAAGTTTATTTTTGACAAAAAATTGGACAACACTTATATTTCAAGCTCGACCGGTCGCCCTATAGGGCAACCTGTACCTGAGTTGAGTTTTGAAACAGAAAATGGGACGGAAAGAAAAACAAGGAGGGCGACCGGTCGATCCTGAGGTCGACCGGTAGGGGTGACCGGTTGATCCTGAGGTCGACCGGTAGGGGCGACCGGTCGACCCTATGGGCGACCGGTACCTGAACGTATGGTTCAATTACAGAACTCTCTGTTTCGATTTTCCAACACCCCGACCGTTCAGCATAGGGGTCGACCGGTCGGACCCCCCGTCGACCGGTCCCCCTGTGTAAAATTCGCAGAGAACTCATTTCAAACTTATCTCTGCGCAACCGGTCGCATCCCCTGTGTATCAGCAAACTATCCGTTGCATTTTCAGACAGCTTTTCCCTAATTTGTGGGATTGATTTCTAACAGCTATAATCTTGATTTTAAATGGTTTCTTTTGTAGAAAATCACTCCCCAAGGAGGAGCCTATGTCTGGAAATCAAGCCAAGACCTTTCCTATAAATAGAGGCTTCATTCAAGCAACAAGATACAACACAACATACAAGCAAAAACACACAAGCAAACTCATTGTCATAAATCTTGTTGTATTAGCCTAAGCACTTTCACTTGCACATTCTTGAGGTCTAGGCTTTCAATTCTTGATTACACTTGTACTCATATTGTATTATTCATTATTGAGTTGTAATCTTGATTTTGGTCATCATTCAACACAAGACATCATTGTGAGTATTCTTGTGGTAAGAATACACTTGGGTGATCTAGGTGATAGGTGTTTGAAGAGTGTGGTACTCTTCAAAGGTGGTGAAGGAAGATTGTGGTAATCTCATTGAAGGTGTTGTAAGAGGGTTGTGGTAATCTTCAAGGTGTTGGTGTATTAATTTTGGTAATTAATAAAATCTTTTTTTCTTTTTGAAATCCATCCCGGATATACTGGGGTGGTAGAGGATTAGGCCCTAGGTGGGTTGAACCTCTATAAATCGACGAGTGTTGTTTAATTTCCGCATTTACATTCACGTCTTTGCTTGATTACTCAAAAAAGAGGGGCAAAATCTGAAAAACCGAGATAATCTATTCACCCTCCCTCTAGATTATCGTAGCCACTTGGACTAACAAGTGGTATCAAAGCCAAACTCTTTAGCTAGCTCGTTCCGAGTAAAGAGGAAAGATCCATGGCTACGAATGACGCTTATCTCACCACCGACGCCTCCACCAACAAGCCACCACTATTCGACGCCAACAACTACGCATTTTGGAAAGACCGTATGGAGTGCTTTCTACAAGGGTGCGTGTTCGACATTTGGAATGTGGTTATTGAAGGAGTTGCTCAACCAACCAAGAAATTGGAGGATGGCACCTCGGCTCCTAAACCTTTCAAGGAGTTTGATGAAAACGACAAGAAGGCCTTCTCTCTAAACGGTAAGGCCTTAAATATTTTGCATTGTTCTCTTACCGCTCCCGAGTACAATCGCATAAGAGGCATAAGGTCGGCACATGAAGTTTGGGAAAAATTGGAGACGATATATGAAGGGACAAAGAAGGTCAAGCAAGCAAGAAAGACCATGCTTGTTAAAGACTTTGAAAACTTTAACATGCATGATGGTGAAAGCATCTCTAAGATGGTGGAAAGGCTTGACAACATCGTCAATCCTCTTGTGGCCCTCGAAAAAGTCATCTCCGAAGAAGACAAGGTGACTAAGGTATTGAATGCTCTTCCCGGCTCATGGTCCGAAAAGGTGACGGCAATCACGGAGACACAAAATCTTGAGACACTCAAGTTTGACGAGCTCATTGGGAACCTCCTCATCTATGAAGTCTACCTCAAGGAAAGGAAAAATTCCAAACCAACCATCCATCAATCGGGTATGCAAAATATTCCTAAAGGTCTTGCTTCTTCTTCTAATAATGCATACTATGATAATGATGATGATGATGAGGAGACGACCGCACTTGTTCGAAAATTTGCAAAATTTGTGAATAAAAATAAGGCAAGAAAACCTAGAGATAATGCTTGCTTTAAATGCGGAAAACCCGGACACTTCATTGCCGATTGCCCAAAACTTGATGAGGAGGAACAAAAGAAAAAGAAGCCTTTCTCGAAAAAGAAGGCTCTAAATGCGGAAGTCAAAACTTGGATGAACTACCTGAAACAACCAACGAGGAAGGAGAAACTGAACATGGTCTCATGGCCATAGACGATGAAAACAATGAGGTACGTTCTAACTCTTCTACTTCATGCGTAGTTGATGAATTGCAATGTGATTTTGATGAATTGCAAATTGAGTTTCAAAATTTGATTGTCAAATACAAGACTTTGAAAAAGGAGCATAAAGAGCTTAAAATTGAAAAGGAAAAATTATTTACTTCTTATGAATCTCTTGATAAAGCTCATGCTATTACTCTTACTAGAGTTCATACTCTTGAAATCGAAAAAGAATCGCTCACCAAAGATCTTGAATGTTTAAAAAAGGATGTGCATCGTTTTAACATAAGCACGAACAAAGTTACAAAACTTTTAGATGCACAAAGAGGTGAGCATTCCAAATTAGGACTTGGCTATAAACCTTTTCAACCTCTTTCAAAGAAAAATGACCAAAGTCCGACTTTTGTACATGCTAATAATGCCCATGATATTATTTATTTTTATTGTGGTAAAGTTGGTCACTATGTTAGCCATTGTAAATTGAAGAACAACTTTAGCTATGTTTGGAGACCCAAAGGTCTCAAGACTAACCCCCATGGACCCCAAAACTATAGGGTACCTAAAAATAATTCTTTTATAGGTCATAGGAGCTATAACAACCATGGAGGATTCAAAATGGCTCGTGGACAGCGGGTGTTCACGCCATATGACTGGAAAGAGAGAACTTTTTACCAACATCAAGCTCCAAGAAGAGGGTATGGTCATGTTCGGCAATGACAAAGGAAAAATCATTGGCAATGGAGACATTGGTAACTCTTCTTTCTCTCTTAGTAATGTTCTTTTAGTAGAAGGGCTTAAGTTTAATTTGATAAGTATTAGCCAACTTTGTGATTCAAATTATAATGTTTTTAATAAAGAAAAATGCTTTATTCTTAAAAACGATAAAATTATTTGTGAAGCAAATAGAAAAGGCAATCTTTACAAAATATGTACAAGTGATTTGGTTAGTCAAAATGTTTCTTGTCTTGTCGCCAATAATGATTTAACAAGTTTATGGCATAGGCGACTTGGACATGTTGGATATAAAAATTTGAAAAATATTTACAAAAACCAACATGTAAAAGGACTACCCAAATTAAATTTTGAAAATCTTGGCTTATGTGACACTTGTCAAAAGAACAAATTAGTTAAGAGTAGCTTTAAGCCCAAAAATGAAATTTCCAAAACCAAGCCTCTACAACTTCTTCATTTAGATTTGTATGGGGATATTGGTACGGCTAGTCTAAGTGGAAAACATTATACTTTCGTTATTGTCGATGATTTTTCTAGATATAATTGGGCTCTTTTTCTTACCAATAAAAGCGATGCCGTTAATGAGTTTGTTAAGTTGTGTAGACTTATTGAAAATGAAAAGGAAAATACTATTATGTCTATTCGAAGTGATCGAGGTGGAGAATTTGATGGTGAATTTAGAGTCTTTTGTGAAACCAAGGGATATGTACATAATTTTTCGGCTCCAAGGACATCTCAACAAAATGGAGTAGCCGAAGGAAAAATCGGACACTACAAGAAATGAGTCGGTCCATGCTCAATGAATTTTCTCTTCCAAAATATTTTTGGGCCGAAGCCGTAAGTACCGCTTGCTATGTCATTAATCGAGTTTATATTCGTCCTAAAATGAATAAAACTCCATATGAGCTTTGGAAAGAAAGAACTCCAAATATTAGTTACTTCAAAATATTTGGATGTAAGTGTTTTATTTTGAATACTAAGGATCAATTGGACAAACTTGATCCTAAGGCCGATGAAGGAATATTTATGGGGTATTCTACAAAAAGCAAAGCATATCGGGTTTACAATAAGACTAGTGGGATTGTTGAAGAATCCATCCATGTCAAATTCAATGAAGCTTCGGGTGTTGAAAGGATATCCAATGATGAAAGTGATGAAGAGGATATTATTGAACCCGTTGTTCAAAATGATGCTCAAATGATCAACCTTCTACCTCAAATGATCAACCATCCACTTCTAATGTTCCTCAAGAAGATAGAGGTGACATTTCAGATCTTCCCGTAGCATTGAAATTTAAGGAAGATCATCCAAAAGATCTTATTATTGGTGATCCCCTTGATAAAGTGATGACCCGAAGAGGATTTGCCGAGATAACTCTTATATCTCAAAAGAAGCCTAAAAATGCCAAGGAGGCTATTGAGGATGAGGATTGGTTTTTGGAAATGCAAGAAGAGTTGAATCAATTTGAAAGAAATGATGTATGGGAATTGGTACCTTGTCCTCCATCTCAAACTATTATTGGTACTAAATGGGTATTCCGAAACAAACTTGATGATCAAGGCAACATTGTTAGAAATAAGGCAAGGTTAGTAGCTCTAGGATATTGTCAAGAAGAAGGTATTGATTATGATGAAACTTTTGCACCCGTAGCACGTTTAGAAGCTATTCGTATTTTAGTTGCCTATTCTTGTTTTAAAAATTTTAAGCTTTACCAAATGGATGTTAAATCCGCTTTTCTAAATGGTTTTATTCAAGAAGAAGTCTATGTAAAACAACCTCCGGGGTTTGAAAATTTTTCTAGGCCTAATGATGTTTATAAACTTAAAAAGGCCTTGTATGGTTTAAAACAAGCACCCCGTGCATGGTATGATAGACTTAGCTCTTTTCTTCTACAAGATGGTTTTACAAGAGGTAAAGTTGATACTACTCTCTTTGTTTTTGAAAAAGGGCAAGATTGTTTACTTGTGCAAATTTATGTTGATGATATCATCTTTGGGGCTACTAATGAATCTTTGTGCAAGAAATTTTCTAAGTTGATGCAAGGTGAATTTGAAATGAGCATGATGGGGGAGCTCAAGTTCTTCCTTGGACTTCAAATTAAGCAATGCCAAGAAGGTATTTACATTTCACAATCTAAATATACAAAAGAACTTTTGAAAAAGTTCGGCATTGAAGAAGGAAGAACCGTCTCTACCCCTATGGCGACAAATGTCAAAATAAACAAAGATGAGAAAGGCAAGTCCATAGATGAATCAAAGTATCGAGGTATGATTGGTAGTTTACTTTATTTAACCGCAAAGTAGACCCGACATTCTTCATGCCGTATGCCTATGTGATCGTTTTCAAAGCAATCCCAAAGAATCTCATATGAGTGCCGTTAAAAGGATTTTTCGATATTTGAAAGGCACCATTCAATATGGTCTATTTTATCCAAAGAATGAATTTTTTTTTCTTAAAGGTTATAGTGATTCGGATTATGTGGGAAATATTGATGATCGGAAAAGTACTTCCGGATCATGTCAATTTTTAGGCAATTGCCTAGTATCTTGATTTTCAAAGAAACAAAATTGTGTTTCACTTTCAACGGCCGAAGCCGAATATATTTCCGCAGCGTTTTGTTGTACTCAACTTCTTTGGATGAAACAAACCTTAGCGGATTACAAATGTTCTTTTGAAAATGTTCCTATCTTTTGTGATAACATATCCGCTATTAATATTGCTCAAAACCCGATTCATCATAACCGTACTAAACATATTGAGATTCGACATCATTTTCTAAGGGATTGTGTTTCTAAACGTAAAATTGAGATATCTTTCGTGCCATCTCAAGATCAATTGGCGGATATTTTTACAAAACCGCTATCTTTCGAGACTTTTGCATTTATACGAGCTCGGTTAGGCATAATGCATATTGAATGAGGTTTACGTTTGCATTTTGCACGTTTTAAAAACTTAGGGGCGAAAAATCAAATTTTTGGTTGAAATTTCGAATTTTGGTAAACAAGTTGAGACAGTGGGCTGATTGGGGTGAGGGCAACCAGTCGGACCTCACCTCGACCGGTCGCCCTCACCGTCGACCGGTCGCCCACTGCCAATTTTTGGTTTAAAACGTCCCTGTCTTCATACTTAGCCATTTTGGCTCAAAATGTTCATTTTTCGTCCCCTTCGCCAATTGCACACAAATTTCACTCAAAATTTATTTTCTTGCATTTATTTCATGTCTTGGACTTCATATAGCTCGATTATCATCATCATTGATCATCTTTACCGATTAAATGGTAAAAATTCTACTTCCTTTGCTCAATTGGGTTGAACCCTTGAGATGGTGAACTTGTTGTTATATTTTTAATGGGAGTTTCATATGATTGTGGTGAGCTTATTATTTATGATGTATTGAATTGTGTTTGAATTGATTTGGTGATAAATTTTTTGGCTTGACTCATTTACAAGGGATTTTTACAACTTCTTTTATTTTTCACGCCCACAAGGTGTTCGATGAATTGCCTCAAAGAATTTCTCATCTTGTACATGACTCTTATGCTTTCAAATGTCTTATATACTCATTGAAATCATGTCTTGACAAACAAAACGAGCTTATTGATATCAAATGATCAATTTCTCCCATTGCTATTCGGATTCTACGTCTATTTTTCAACGGTTGATAACTTGGCTCTTTGGCACACTTTGATATACATGTATGATGTTTTTATCATGCTAACATTCTTTTTGATGATTCCAAAGGGGGAGAAACATGAAATTGGCTCGTTAGCTCAAAGAAGCTAATAAAAAGCTCGCTATAAAAGCTATAAGCTATGGCTTTCTAATGCCATAAGTTGTAAAGAATACTTAGTCCAATGATTGTATTATGGACTTGTTTGCATGGATAATGAGTATTTGTGACAGGGGGAGCTTCTAAGCTCATAATGTTGTTGTTTTATTTGTAAGCTTGTGCTTCTAGCTTATGCAATATTTCTTATTGATGTGTTTGTTGATAGGGGGAGCTTTTGTAAAATGTTTTTAAACGGATAGTTTACTCATAGATCGGAAAATTATTTTGTTTTCAAAATCGTCCTCTTGAAAATTGTTTTGGTTCAATTACAAAACTCTCTGTTTTGATTTTCCAACACCCCCGACCGTTCAGCATAGGGGTCGATCGGTCGGACCCCCCGTCGACCGGTCCCCCTATGTAAAATTTGCAGAGAACTCATTTCAAAGTTATCTCTGCGCAACCGGTCGCACCCCCTGTGTATCAGCAGACTATCCGTTGCATTTTAAGACAGTTTTCCCTAATTTGTGTGATTGATTTCTAACAGCTATAATCTTGATTTTAAATGGTTTCTTTTGCAGAAAATCACTCCCCAAGGAGGAGCCTATGTCTGGAAATCAAGCCAAGACCTCTCCTATAAATAGAGACTTCATTCAAGCAACAAGATACAACATAACATACAAGCAAAAACACACAAGCAAACTCATTGTCATAAATCTTGTTGTATTAGCCTAAGCACTTTCACTTGCACATTCTTGAGGTCTAGGCTTTCAATTCTTGATTACACTTGTACTCATATTGTATTATTCATTATTGAGTTGTAATCTTGATTTTGGTCATCATTCAACATAAGACATCCTTGTGAGTATTCTTGTGGTAAGAATACACTTGGGTGATCTAGGTGATAGGTGTTTGAAGAGTGTGGTACTCTTCAAAGGTGGTGAAGGAAGATTGTGGTAATCTCCTTGAAGGTGTTGTAAGAGGGTTGTGGTAATCCTCAAGGTGTTGGTGTATTAATTTTGGTAATTAATAAATTCTGTTTTTCTTTTTGAAATCCATCCCGGATATACTGGGGTGGTAGAGGATTAGGCCCTAGGTGGGTTGAACCTCTATAAATCGACGAGTGTTGTTTAATTTCTGCATTTACATTCACGTATTTGCTTGATTACTTGAAAAAGAGGGCAAAATATGAAAATCCGAGATAATCTATTCACCCCCTCTAGATTATCATAGCCACTTGGACTAACAAAAATATCTCAATTGCCCCAGCTGGAATCGAGTCATCTGTGTAGGCTCCCCACGATTGCAAAGAGAATAACTCCGACAACTCGATCCACAAGGCTCCCCAATCGTGACCCCGCCGATGAAGTTCTTTTGTGAGGCACCCTCGAATCATCGCAAGCACCTGAGCAACAAGATATTCCATACGTGCGTGATGATGCATTTCCCTTTTCTAAGGATCTGCCTGAATTGGAAGAAGAAACAACTGCTGAAGAAAGAAGATACATAGTGAGGGAAGACCCAATCATTTCCTACAGACACGATCGTTCCAACAGACTTCAACTTTGACACAGAGTGGCCAACATCTGAATCCAACATACAAGCTGAGTTCGTGAAGTCTTCAAGAAAATTTGCGAAGAAATTGAGAAGATGCAACGTCATCAGGCCTCTCTGGACTTATGTCTGGACAATCGAGATGCCATTCTCACAGCCGATCTGAGAGGCATAGTGGTGAGACTAAGGGAATGGACTCAGCAGACTGCTATGCGAACAGAGCAAGTCCGATATTTCAAAGCCTTGTATAGAAGGATGCTTGTATGGAGTGCTGATAACTCCATGTATAGGTAGAGGATGAAGGAGTACATTGAGAGGATTAACCAGCCTCACAAAACAGATATGGAGCTGTTGCAACATTTCCACAAGAATGAGATAACCAGACTCGAGAATAGCATGAATGAGAAATTCAATCTCCTCATGGCTAAAATGAAGATCGTATCAGCCGAGTCTAAGGTCACTCGCTTGGAGTTTAGAAAGGCGTATGATGCAGCAGACTCCAAGCACAACTCAACTATCAGCCGATTGGACTTTATCCTCGCAGGTTTGTTCCCTAGGATACCTCTCTCCTTTGGTGATGATGCCAAAAAAGGGAAAGAGGAGTCCCTCAAGGGATTGAAGGAAGAAAAATTGAAACAAAGAGGTGACATGGCTAAGGGGGAAGGAAGTTCAAAAGATTTAAAGCTGATGTTTGCTGAAATCCCTCAGCTAAGTGATGTCACTACCTCTATTCTCAGCAAACTCCCTGTGACCTTGCCTATCGAGAAAGTTGTAGTGTCCATGAAAGACAAAAGAAAGGTCATTGAAGCTGGATTTGAGGAGTTAGCTGAAAAGCAAGATACTCGCGTTCAGGAGATCATGAAATAATATGGTGGTCTTCCAGCCGGAAAGGACCATGATGCAATACCTGATGATGGATCTTAGCCTAGATCAATTGAGGAGTTTTAAACTCTTGAATTAGAAGGCTACTTCCAAGGAATGGCTCTGTCTCAAGCCTGAGACTTGTACTGGGAGAAAAGGTTTAGCCTTATGTAAAGAAGCTGATAAGCAGCAGACTTCCAGCAGTCGCTCGGCTGGAAAGCAGAAGACTCCAGTACAGTACACTCCCAGAGGTGGAATAGCTGAGTCAGGAAGGGGAAGAAGTGGTGGTGGAAGAGGCTTCCAACCTTGACCAAAACCAAAAAATGTATCATATGTAGATACTGAAAAGAAAGGCATTATCTACTGGGTTGGATATGATCACCTTGCCAACCGAGAGGTTGAAAGGAAGAACGCTGAAACTGCAAAAAGGAAAGAAAAGAAACCTAAGACAAACCAGAGAATGGCTCGAGAGGAAGCAAAGGGATGACCCTACTGCCAAACGGGCCTATGAAAAGAAAAAGAAAGAAGAAGAGGAAAGAAAAAGGAAAAGAGCTGAAGATGACCGAAGAAGAGCTGAACAAGAGAGAGGAAGAAAACAACAAAGGCGTTGAAGTGTTGCTGCGAACCCCTTCTATATTTTTGTTGAAAACACATCTATGTAAGTCTTCTGTAATAAGCGTAGTGAATTTCCCTGTAATTTTCACTCTTTATGTATATTAGCTTAGATATATTGTGTATTGACATGTATACATCTAGATTGCTCTGATATCAAATATAAACAGCTGTGTAAAGGACAAGAATGCTATGATCAATAAAATGATCCATTCAAGCATACATTCTTTGTTACTGCATTGTCTGTATGTATCTTTGTTGTTTACTTACTTTAAATATTTTAAGTTTTGGCATCATCAAAAAGGGAGAAATTGTTGGGAAATTTATTGAGTAGATTTTGATGATACCATGTAAAAAATAAACTAGGAAGTTGGCACCCCATTTTCCTTGTAATTTGCATTATAATAGATATGGCTGAAAAAGCTGAGTCAAGTCAGCTATACCAAGAATTATAAGAAGTCAACTGCGGACTATGTGAAGACTCTGTTGTGTGTCAGCTGAGTAATGCCATGAAGTAAGTCAAGGACTCAACTGAGGGAGAGTCAACTAGAGAACAACTGTAAGAAGAGTCAGTCAAGTCAACTCAAGAAGCCAAATCTACAAGTTGAAGTGACAAAGTGACAGTTAAGTCAATCCAATGATTGGAGTAGACTCAAGTCACCTGGGGTAAAGGTAGCAGTCTAGTCAAGACAACTGACTTAGATCCGTTGATTAAAGTCAAGAATATTACTCAATATAGTAATATGTCAAAGCTGTCAGGTCTAAAGTGTTAGTCCCAAAATTGTGCAAAAGGAATGAACCAATGGGAAACACTGCACCTTGTGTCAGGCACTGCAATGCTGCAAATGCATTTAATACGAGGAAATGTCAACATCAAGGACTGCAGACCAAGACAAGCCAAGCCAACGAACACAAATTGACATTTGAAATTATCCTATCTCTTCAACGGGCAAAATTTCAAATGTGCACTATAAAAAGCTGAGGAAGTTATTGAGAAGAGGTGACCTGAACCACGAACAAGCAAGCAATATTCAAGTATTTAACCTGCAATATTCTCATAAACATTCAACCAATTCCTCAAGCCTAAAACTCGAAGAAAATCGATCCAACACAAGTTGTGAAGGAAATACAACTTCAAATCTGTTGAAGAGGAAACTTTTGAAGAAACCAAAGGGGTCTACTTTCCAAGTCAGGATTGTAGAAAGGTTCCAGGTCAAACCATCATCAAGTTTGTTGGAGGGCTTCGTGATCAAATCCAAGAACTTGAGAAGTGAGCTGAAGTAGCAAGGCAGTTGCCCTGTGAAGAAGCTGAGTCGCAAGAGAAGCCAATTGTGTGTGATCAAGGCTGTATCCAGACTGTTCACCTCTTTGTAAGATGATCTATTACATAGTGCATTCCTCCAGGAGTTGGAGAAGAGAGGATTAGAAGAATTACCCCATCTTCGAACCTCTATAAAATATTTGTGTCATTTACTTTCAACAAACTTACTTTTCTGCATATTTACCTTATATCTGCTGTTAAGTATTATATTTGCTATCTAACTGATAAATAACCAAGTGCTAAAAATCAAGTGTTTTAAAACAAGCTAATTCTAATCAAAGGGTGTTAAGTCTTCCGCTGTTAAAATCCAATCAGGCAAGTTAAGTATTTGGCTTGAGCAGCCAAGTTATACTATCAACAGCTCTATCGAGTCTGTTGAGTGGGTAACTTAGCTGAAAAGTCAATTTAGTTGTCCATCAAGGTCATACCTATTTGAGTCAACTCTGTTGAATAATTTCAAAAGGACTAAATCCAAAATTTAGTAAGGTTTATTCAACCCCCCATTCTAAACCTTACTTCACACCCCTTGGGACCTACAGTTTGATTTTCTTGAAAATTTAGACAAAATAACTGGACAATAATTAAAGTTGAGGCGAGAATTAGATTCTCTATCCGTAAAATGAAATTGCCCTATACGAAAGTGCTAACGGTTCTCGGCAATCGTCTCTAAGATATAACGATTTTCAGATTCGACTTAGCAGCACTTGCAAAGTCAAACTTACAACGAACTTTAACGTGTTTCAGAACTTCCAAAATTACATAAAAAGAGAGACATAGACAATATGCTGAAAATGCAGATTGAGTGGGATGATTATGAACATCCTGGGGGCCTGTTTATATGGAAATCCGGATGCCCTTTCAGAACAGGTGCATCCTTTGGTCTGGATCTATCTGGACAGTTAGATCGTGCCTTTTGATAAACAGCCGCAATCTGATGGTCCATATCGCACCTTTTCTGAAGGTCCACAACCTTCTGCATGCACCCCAGCCACTGAACAGACGCGTCTAGTTAGCGCACATGTGTCACTGCCACGTCACCAGAGCTGGCAATGGGCCGGGCCAGCCTGGCCCGAGCCCATCGGGCTTTTGGAAAAATTTGGGCCGACCCAACTTCTGTTGGGCCTCAAAATTGTTTGGCCCATCCCATCCCATACATAGACTTTATGTAGAAAAATTGGGGCCAACCCAAAAAAGTCGGGCTAGCTCGGCCCATCAGGCCATCTGGTTGGGCCAAATAGGCTCAAATTTTTTCGGGACTAAAAAAATACAACCTCAGCCCGATCCAAATCTTGGGCTGGTTGGCTGGCCGCGGGCTGGGCTTGATTTTTCCAGCTCTACACATCACCGAGCCACTGGACCGTGCAAAATGCGCCTCTAAAGCACCCAATGCCGACTAAGTATGATGTGCATGACCGGTCCTTGGTGCTATTTAGCTAGCCAAAGTCTAGTCAAAATTGACTTGATACACTAGGGTGTACCATAAGGAGCTCCACATGATTACTCCTGGTAAAGCTCAATATAAACAATGTAAGCATTTAATATAATTTCCATTGGGATATGTCTTTCTATATTCCCACCCTTTTATATTCCATATATAAAAGACATTTAAGTGACGTACTTTATAGATTAATTTGTAATTCACCCAAAATTGATTTAAGAAATTCAAAATGCTAAATTCATCTATCTGCAGTGTAGATTACGATTATATCATTGGTTTTTCATCACCAATAAATGATCTCACTTTAATAATTGGTCAAAATTGGGTCAAAACACATGTTTATTAAACCAATTTCCAACAATTTTGAGCGTGTCAAACAATAATATTGGGGTCTTGTGGATTAACAAAAGTCAAAACTGATATAAAGAGGATTAAAGTAGTAAAACATCCAAGTTTTCGGACATGGGGCAAGTTGTGCTTAATGTTCATTTTTATTTAGCTTGAGAGCTTTTATGCAATAAGTGCAGTTTGGATACAAAGTGGTTGTAATTGGAATCCGAACCATAACCCCCTTTATAGTCATAAATAATGGTATTTATTGTTGAAGATTTATCTTATCCCCTCTGTCAAATGGTATAGGTAGCAATAGGGGTGATGATTCCTCGTTAATTGGTCGGCTGAAACACTGGTTTTAGGGATATTACGTGTCAGGCGGTGACTTCCTTGATTGATTGTTTGATATATATTGTCGAACACTCCTTGGGATACGAGTTTCCTCCTGATTAAGCTATACAAGGTGTCCAACCAAGATGGATGTGTCTGGTCAGTCGCTTAGTCAAGTCGATTTAATGCGAAAACCTTCCTCATGATGGAATTGCGGTGAAATAACTCGAATTTCAAATCATTCACTTGCCATGTTGTTTGCTGAGCTTGGAGAGATGTTGCCTTTGGTGGCATTGCTGTTAGGTCAGGATGTATTGAGGTGGTCTTTTTGTTCTTTGTTGGCGTAGGTCGGATCATACAAATTTCCATTTAGCTGTGGTTTTACTCTTTTTACCTTCGATGGGTCCCTTGCCTGGCGTAGATCCTTCCTAATTATTCCATGTCGGATGGGGCACAACAAGCAATAATAGACATGTGAGAAATACACACAAAAAAATCATACCAATTTAGCAAATTTAAATATTCTACTATCTCATTCCGATCAATCCTGGTTGGATTTTCATTTTCATTAGTTGTTGCCATTGCCAACATTCTTTAGCTCCGTTCCTAAAACCATGTATAATGATTTTGTAATATGTATTACGTATTACCTCTTACATAATTGCGTATTTACAGTACAAACCATTCCCAAATTGAGCCACAAATTATTGCTCTTGCATTGTACATCGAAGCTCTTACAAAAAGATGGTCATATCTTCATGGCAAATTAAGATTGGTCATAATCACACATTAATTAGAGCAGTCCGAATCTTCTATTTTTTTATGGTACATTCATTTGGTGTTTTAATACATCAGGACATTGTTATTTACATGATAAGTTAATAATTAATATAACATATGAAAACACCACAGAAAATAGTAGATGTTGGAATTTGGTTACAAAATGGGCGTTGACCTGGATTTAACCAAATAATTAAGTGGTTTCCATTAGTGAAAAATAAAATTAAATTATTTGTAAAAATTCTACTAAGAGAGTAGATGAGAATAACATTTAGAGTTTCTCAAAACCAATTCCGGGTGAATGAGAAATTAATATTAGAAGTTAGCCACTTAATACTAGAAAATGGTACGAAAAATGGGAAATGTGGGAAAGGAGAAATACTCCATCCCACATAGGAAAAGGAGGCAAAGTTTGCCACTTTATTTATCCCAAGTTGGATTTATGGGTTTGGGCCCTTGGGGACACCCAAGTTTTTAAAGGGGTGATGACCTACATGCTTGTGGGTTTAGTTCAAAAGCACACGCGCGCCGCCGCCGCCCACCCGTGGGCCACGGGCCGTGGGCCTGGGCTTTAAGGTTATTCTTTTTGGACCAAAAACCTTTAAAATTAATAATTAATTAATTAACGGATTTCCAACTGAAATGCTTCACATTCAAGCACGGGAGGATGCACGGTCCGCATGTTGGGTCGTGCGTCAAGATGGACTTGTTCGCACCGAGCACGGGTGAACGCACGGCTCGTGCATCGGGTCTTACGTCAAGTCGAAACTTTGTCATTTTCATTCGCATCTGAGCACGGGCCGTGTGCCAGGTTGTGCGTCGATGCAAAAAGCTTAACAGATGCGCCTGTTCGCTGTAAACATATCTTTTCGAGCCAAAGGACATGATCTTTCCATACAAGCACCTAATGCCTACATATTTCGGAACCTTGTGTTAGATAAATGTTTTTATCATGATTTTGATGATTATGTTCGATTTTGTTCAAATATGTTTTCAAACCAAAACTATGTCCCTAAATGTTGTCTAAATATTTCCGATCAACTTAAAATGTTTTTACTATTTTTCGGAGTATTTCTTGAAGTTTATTTTCAATAAAACATTGGACAACACATTTGTTGTGCGGGCGTTGCCCTATAGGGGTTGTTGAGCTCGAAAATGGGACGTAAGAAAAAAAGGCTTAAGGTGCAGTCGGCAGTTGCACGCAAGTTGGATTTTTGTAAACATATCTTTCGAGCCAAAAGACATGATCTTTCCATACAAGCACCTAATCAATCTTATCTCTACATATTTCGAACCCCATGTTTATCAAAGAAACTATCCTTGCAGATGAAAATAGATTGACAAAAAACATTGATGATTTTAAATGGTTTCTTTTTGCAGCAAATCATTTGCATTCAAAGCCAAGCATATTATTTCCCCCTGTTCAAAAGCTTTGAGCAAAAGTTTCATATATCTTGTTTTTAGCACTTTCACTTGCACTTATTTGAGGTCTAGGCTTTCAATTCTTGATATTGTATCAATCATTATTTTTGTAATCTTGATTTTGGTCATCATTCAACTAAACCGAGAAATAGTTAAAGTTATTGTATCTTTGTTGTAAGAGGGTTGTGGTAATCCTCAAGGTGGTGTAAGAGGATTGTGGTAATCACTTTGTATAATGGGGCATTTTTTTTCATCTTTTTTCCGGAGAACCTGGGGTGGTAGAGGATTACCTCAAGGTGGGTTGAACCATTTTTAAATCAACATTAAAAGTGTTGTTTATTTTCCGCATTTACATTTTTGTTATACTCGTTGTTTCGAAAAAGAGGGTGATTTTGAAAAATCGGCATAATCTATTTTAGATTATTTAAACATTAACACCTTGCATATGAAAATAGAGACAAAAAACATCAGATTAAAACCGGTCATTTGCATTCGAGCATATTATTTCCCCCCTGTTCAAAAGCTTGAAAGTTTCATACACTTTTAGTTCGCTGTAGTTCTGATTTTTGCAAGTGCTGCTAAACCAGAAATAGTTAAAGTTATTGTATCTTAGGGACAAACGCCGGAACCGTAAGCACTTTGTATATGGGACATTTTTCATCTTGACGAACCTCAAATTCGACTCAATCCAAACACTAAGCCATTTTTCTTAAACATTAAACCTCCAGATATATTTTTACCCAACATTTGCAAAATGGAAAATTTCATTTCTGTTCAAGACAATGGCTTCAGTTTCGTTCACTCCGATGGCTGCTGCTCCTGCACATGGCGAAAAACCGCCCAAGTTCTCGGCGTTGACTTCAAATGCTGGCAACAAAAGATGTTGTTCTACCTTACCACCTTGGGGCTGTCTCGTTTTTTGAAGGAGGACCCCCTACCATTGGCGATGAAGAAATCGACAACCAACGGAGAATCCTTGTGGATGCTTGGCATAACAGCGATTTTCTGTGTCGTAATTACATTTTGAGCGGGCTAGACGACACCCTCTATAATGTCTATAACACATTCAAAGCATCCAAAGAGTTTTCGGACTCTTTGGAGAAGAAGTACAAAATAGAAGATGCCGACACAAAGAAATTTATTGTCGGTAAATTTTTGGATTATAAGATGGTTGACACCAAAATGGTGATTTGCCAAGTCCAAGAAATTCAGTTCATACTTCACGACTTAGTGTCTGAAGGGATGTTTCTGAGTGAGTCGTTCCAAGTGGCTGAGATTATCGAGAAATTGCCGCCATCGTGGAAAGATTTTAAGAACTACCTCAAGCAAAAATGGAAGAAAATAGGGCTTGATGATTTGATAGTTCGGCTTCGGATTGAGGAAGACAACCGTCATTCCAATTGGAAATCGACAATTGTGGGGGTGTGACCATATTTTATGGAACACCAGTGGAATTTCTGTTGCATTTTTAAATGTAACAGAAGGTGTTGCCAAAAGTGTTGTGGGAACAAAACCACAATTGCATGAAGTGTTGCCGAAAGTGTTGTAACACTAGAGGTAGACACACTATCAAGTTAAATCCGGAATGTTACTAAAGATGTGATAACACTGAAGGTTACACACGTGTTGGGACTAAGGTCTGAAATCTATTAGAACTGGATTTTTGGGACAATGTTCTAAACATATAAAACAAAGTGGCCGAGAGCCATAAAAGTTATGGATAATCTTGTGTTAAACAAAGATACCAGAAGTTGGAAGGGGAAGCTTTACTTTAGCAAACCACATAAAGGAGAATACCTTGAAGTGTGGGGGTGCTTTGACTAAAGTAGAAGCAACCAAGAAAATAAATTCAACATTCTTGATATAAATGATGGTACGATCATTAAATCAAATAAATGTTGTATTTATTGAAGGTGTCTTTTCTTGCAAAGGAAAGAGGTAAGTCTAGACATTTTTCTCAAAGACATAATACCAATAGACAGTTAATTTCGAATGCGATTATTTCGGTTGACTACGTGAAGTCAAAAGAAAACCTTGCGGATCTGCTTACAAAAGGCATAAATCGAGATCAATTGTATAAATTGTTAAGGGGAATGGGTTTAAATCCACAAACTAAAGAATGTTCATAGCGATAACCCAACCTTGTGAATTGGAGATCCCAAGACCTTGGTTCAATGGGACAACTAAGTTATGAATGTTCAGCTGAACACTTGGAAAATGTGTTAGCTCATTCTCGAAACATCCAAGTGAATGAAAACCTGCTGAATGTGGTGAGGATAAGTTTAAGACTTTTAATGATTCCTATACCGAAAGGTGGAGTATGGCAGGAAACTCTTCAATAGGAGATCACCTATATAAGTGAGAAGTAATGGCCGCTTCAAAGAAATACTTATGAATCTAAGATATGGGCCAGGACCGAAATGGACACAACGTGAGAACAACGAGTGTTAGAATTGTTATTGTATAAGTACTGTTGTCTCGGTTTACACAAACGGCTGAGTAGTTCAAGACATCGCGTCACTAAGCATCTAGTAAATCCGATAGTATTTTACTAAGGAAGGTTCAAAGCCACAAGCTACCTATCCCGATGCAATAATAGTTCGCCGAGACTTTCAAGCGAATCTGCATACACGCATGCATTAATTTCATTCATGTGGGGGATTGTTGGAATTTGGCTACAAAATGGGTGTTGACCCGATTTTGACCAAATAATTAAGTGGCTTCCATTAGTGAAAATAGAATTAAATTATTTGTAAAAATTCAACTAATAAAGTAGATGAGAATAGCATTTGGAATTTCTCAAAACCAATTCCGGGTGAATGAGAAATTAATGCTAGAAGTTAGCCACTTAATATTAGAAAATGGTATGTATTGGGTGCAATTAAGTTGCATCCATATTTGAGATAATAGAGAGTCCTATTTAGATGAGGTTTATCTAGAAACCTCTCCCATTAGGATTCTAACTGATATAGGGGATTGAGATATATATTGATATCTCTCCCTACAATCAGACCAAGAAATATATCGTCCCCTACATGAAAATCTCTCTCCTAAAATTTCTCTCTACGATTTTTTTCTTGGAGCATCACCAAAGTCTCCAAGGGTTTAAGGTGTGCACATCAAAGTAAATAATTATAGTAATTATTTACACCAACTAGAAAGGCGGTTCGTGATCTTGTTCGTGGTTCAACCAATCTACAGAGTTTGTTCATTGTTCGCGATTCAAACAAGAGGAGGCTTGTAGATGGTTTATTCATGGATCAAAAGGAGGCTTGTAGACGGGCTCAATCCTGGCTATATGGATCGACGGTTCTGCTGCAAATAGGTATATTCGATCCATCTTATATGTGCAAATATGTGATTTAGATATTGACCCATATTTGCTAACAGTGGTATCAGAGCCTTTATGGCTTGATCTCGCCTATGTGATCTGCTTGAGTTTGATGATTCATGTGTTTTTAATTTTTTATTTGAAAAATTCGAATTTGTATTTATGTTTTTATATATGCAATATTGGTGTCTGATGGCTCAAAAGCTACTCTAGAAAACCTTAGGCAAGTACACCTATCGTTTTGTAGTATAGATTATTGA
>JABTTQ020000295.1:0-177922 GCA_016081115.2 Rehmannia glutinosa
ATACTTCGTTCCGGTTACGTATTGCTCTTTATCCAAAGACAAAAGTGGCGAGTATACCCGTATTATTGGATATAAATCTTCTTAATATAATGTAGAAATTTAAAGGCGGTTTGAAGGCAATGCGCTTCTTGATTTTGATCAAATTTTCCAAATTCTAAAACCGTCTTTTCATATCCCATATATCTAGTCAATTTCTCTCCTCACTACAAACTTACTCGTCTCAGTAAAGCATTTTCTCTGCCAGACAGAAGTTGAAACCACAATCTTCTAGTTGGTTTTTCGTCTTTTTAATGGTTAAAAGTTAAGTGCTGCAAATCATGATTTTACGTTACTACTCCGAAAAAACCCTGTTAGACATACGCGTGATTTCGAGGCATGATCCAAACAGGGCATTGACTGAGGCCCTGGCCGAAGATAGGTGAGAAGTTGGAAAGAATTCAGTCTGAGACTTTCTATATACGATGAGAGTTCACGTATACATATCTGGAAAAATGGCAATATACTATCATGAATGCTGAAATTATGGCGGTAAATCGATTGATCCGTACAGCCAAAGGCCATCCAAAATAAGCGCAAGGGCCTTTGCTGATAACATTTGCTACGCTGCGAAGGGATGAAGGACATCGGCCCAGAAGGATGCCAACTTAGGCTATGACTTGGAAGAAGTTGCAAGCAGTATCTTGCTAAAGGCGTATATACAACTAAGAAGGATTTTCTTAAGGAAGATTATCCTTAGGCGATGGACATAGTGTCAAATCACGTGACATGAAATTTAGGAGTTTTAAATCCGATTGTCTAAGATAAAGTGATTGTGATGCATTACTATCATGCAAGATAAGAGAGAAGGTGGCTAGGTTGAGATTCGTCTTGGGCAGTGTGCCGAGAATGAGTCAACCACGATCCCACATAAGGAGGATAGGACCTTTGGTACATTCATGAGTTATAGCCCTTTGTCATTTAGCCATAGTGGAGAGTTAAGGAGCATTGCATTACGCCATGGCAAGCCCAGCTTCCATGCGAACAAAAGGATATTCAAAGGCGAACCTATACGGAGAAGCGAAGGCCCATGTGAAAGGTGGATACCGTGAGGGAATCGGTGACCACGCGAGTGCAATTGAGACCTCTGATTTCTGCTCACCGAAACCGATTTCAAGAAAAGAAGTTTGCGACATTAGGCTTTGCCCTCTCTCTGCCCGTATGTAAGACCAAGGCACGCCCCGCGTGAACAAAAGCCCCTGCCCAAGAGCGATGCTCACCCTTGCTGACCGAGGCGAGAAGTTCTTAATTCCTTCTCGATCGGCGTGTAGAAAGAAGAAAGCGGTACCAAGTCTCAGCGACTTCTTAAAGAAAGATTACTAATGAAACATGCCTTCACCACTTGAAGAAGCTGGTGGTGAGATTCCTTTGGTACCACCAAGAAAGAAGCCAGTTGTCTTATTGAATTGGAAAAGCAATAGGAGATTCAGTCTTCCGGCGGAGAGAAAGCCCCAGTGAGACTCTCTTGATGCTCAGAAAGCGATCCAGAAAAAGTGAATTAACCGAAGGCTAGCGTCTTGTCGAGCATAGAAAGACAATATGCGGAGGCAGGTTGTGGAGAAAAGAAAGAGGCTGAGAGCGATCGAAGACCACGCCGGAAGAACAAGTTGTCACCGCCCCACCAGGAATGATTCACAGGCGGAGAGAATGGCTCCATTAATCGTGATTCGAAGGCGGAGAGAAAGTTACAGTGATGCATAATAATGCTCTTTCTCTGGTATGTCAGGACATCCCCAACCTGTTGGTAGGAGGAAATGGAAAAGCTGAATTACCTCGAAACGTCGATTATACTTTGAGTTTTATTGAAGAAGAGAGGAAGAACTTCTTATCTTTCCTTGGACATGCAAACATCCAATTTGCTCTGAATAAGAAGAAGAATACTGCATGGATACCCTTGAATCATCAAGGAGGATGAAAGGAGAGAAGTTGAGGAAGCGAGCGAAGCAGAGAAATCAGTGTGTTTATACAGGATACAGTGAGCATCTTCTGCAGGAGTCAAATCGATTGTGAGGATGGCGAGACGGACCCGTCACAAGTAGAGATGGGGTGCCGAAGCAAAGCAGCCACTACAACCAAGAGCCATGCACGGTAAAGTCTTCAAGAAGGTCCAAATAGAAACTCCTCCAAAGTCTCTCATGTGGATCGATCCATTGGGAGTGTGGCGTATGAGACGTTGTGCACGCTGATGGAATGGCTCACACGCCCCCGTGGTCTTCTATTGATGGCTCTGACAGGCGATAAAGCCGGGCCTGGGCACCTAAGCCAAGCCGCAACCTCGAAGAAGGTGTTAGAGACACCGCCCTCCTACTGATCTTCGAAGGAAGCTACCAGCAATCAGACCAGAGCGGAGTAACCCCATCGCTGCTCACTCAACTAGTGCGCCGGCTAAGGGAAACTCTCTCCACCACAACAAGGTCGGAGGATATTCAGGAAGACCAAACAGAGAAGTACGGAGGCAAATGAGAAGAATATCACGAGATGCAAGAGAGAGAGTGGAATTAACGCAAGCTCGAAGGCTTGAGTCTGTCTGTTTGAGATTTCCTACGATGTGCGAGCCCGATGAAGCTCTCAAGTCGGCTAAGGTGAAGGATGGAGAGGCCACAGGGAGCGGACTCTGGGCCATGAAAGTGCAACCTGTGAGTTGAGACTACGAAGGATGCCACCGCTTCTGAACTTAAGACAATTGAGTGTCGAAGGGATTATAGAGCCCACAACGATTGAGACTCGTCAGGGGTAAAAAGAAGGCCAAGCGGAGGTTGAGACTTTCTAGGTAAAAGAGCTGGAGAGAGCGAAAGAACATTCTCAAATCAAAGAAGGCTTTCAGAGAAGAGGAGATCAATGCCCTTCGTGATTGCAAGAACATATTGACACATCATTTACGGGATCCAGGGGATGGTAAAGTCCACCCGTCTCGAGATTCTTCGATGGACAAAGCCGAGGATATTCTTAAATCTCGGCTATGTCATGATAAAGACAACTCCCACGAGATTCAATTTTGACGATGAGCCATCTCCCAAGTGCCACATCAAACTCCGATGACGCCGATGAGATAGCCTCGTGACCAAGCTACCCAATCGAAAACCCCATCGGTGACTCAAGAAGTCATAAGATAGCCGAGCAAACACATTCAATCGCTTAAGATTTAAACAGCCAAATGCCGCAGTTACCACAATCGCATCGCAATGACTCCTATAAGCCTTCTCTCGTAGCCTTGCTGTACCGTGATATCCGCTGATGACGTCAGCTGCAGCCTCTGCACAAAGAGCCGTATTATGCAATCAAGGATACCCAAAGGCTCCACATGCACCGTAGATTCCATTTGTTCGCAATGATGTTTTTAGGAAGACATGCTTCCTCTTTAATGCCGAATCACGATATCGAGCAGTCTCCGGCTTGCAGTAACAAGATAAATATACCATGCAAGAAGATCCCATCATTCCTAATAGAGATTTGATTGTTTTAATGGACTTCATTTCGATGCGCAGTGGCCCGCACTAACCGAACTCCGACAGGCCAGTTCCGTGAAGCCTTCAAGAATATTGTGAAGAGATTGAGTAAGTATGGAATGCCACCAAGACTGGATCTTAGATCGACACCGATGAAATCTCACAAACCTGATTTGAGAGGATTATTGTTCGAATAAGTGGAATGGGCTGCACAACTGCATCGCCATACACTCAGAAAGCAGTCCGCTACTTCAAGGCCCTATTTAAAGATGTTATTGTGGAGGAGGATACATCAAATGCCAAAGCAGAGAAGCGGAATACATGGTCGAATGGAAACATCACACAAGTCGGATATGGAGGTGCTCAAGCATCACCACTAGGCCAAAATTACTCCGCCAGAAGACAAAACATGAATCGAAGTTCGCCTTCTAATGGCAGAGATGAAATTGGTGACCGAAAGCCAAAGTTACTTGGTCAAAGTTCAAAAGCCCACCCACAAACAGATTCAAAGCAAAATTCTACACCTGGCCTAACTTGATTTCCTGCTGGGTTTGTCTCCTCGGGCTAACCCTTTCATTTTGTGATGATGCCAAAAAGCGGGGGGAAGATGAGGCCCTAAGGGATTGAAGTAGAGAAAATGAGTGATAAGGAGTGCAGTTAAAAGTGACACGCTCGAGGGGCCGAAGTTCAAAACCTTCCTTTGAAACTCATATATGCTAAACCCCGCAGCAAGTGATGTCACCGTTTCCATTCTTAGCAAGCTACCAAGTGAACCGCCCATTGAGAAAAAAGTCGAGATGGCTATGAAAGAATCAAAGAAGTCCATTGAAGCCGCATTTGAGAATGCAGTTAGAGGAAATATGCGCGTGTTCAAGTGGGATTAGAAAACAAGATGGGTGGTCCTCCAACCGGAAAAGACTATGTTGCAATTAAACCCTCGAGAGATATTGCCATGCTTGATGGCCGGATTTGAGCCCGATTCTAGAAGAGTTTCCAAACTCTGTAATAGGAGGTTATTTTAAAGACATGAGACCGCACAAGCCCGAGATTTACTGGGAGAAGGGATTGGAAGCATGTAATTCAAATTGAGCAGAGTGCACTCAAAGAGCTCACTCACCGGGAAAGTTGAAGACTCCAATACAAAAAGATACTCCCTGAGGAAGGAGCCTAGCCTTAAAAGAAGACATGGTGGCAAGAGAAGAGGTTATCAACTATTTACCAAGACCAAAGGATGTTACGTATGTTGATCCACGTAAGCTGGGATCACATATCACCGATATGACCATCTTGCTAACCTTGAGTAGGAAGCCAGGGGAAGGCAAGAAGCTAAGAATGAGAGAAGCGAATAGCTTAATGGCTCGGGAGAGGCAAACAAATGGATGACCCATAGGGGTGTGAGCGTATGAGAAGAGAAGCGAGATGAAGAGGAGAATAATAGGAGAAGGTTAGAGGACGATAGGGAAGAGAGTCAATTGAAGAGAGAAAAGGAAGCAAGGCGTTGAAGTGTATCATGAACCCCTTCCATGTATTTTACTTTGTTGTAAATACATAGATGTAAGTCTTCCCGTTATAGCTCTATGTATTTCCCAAGAATGTTCATTCTCTATGTAACTTAGCTGAAATACATGTTGAATAGATGAAATTATGTATAACTATGTTACTTGATGTAAACAGCTTTGTAAAGGACAAGAATGCTATGATCAATAAAATGATTATTCAAAAAGCATACATTCTTTTGTTCGTGACCTTGTATTTTTCTCACGTTTATTATGTTGTATGTTTTAAGTTTTGGCATCATCAAAAAGGGGGAATTTTTAGGAAATTTATTTGTTAGATTTTGATGATACCATGTAAAACTTAGACTAGGAAGTTGAAACCCCATTTTCCTTGTAATTTTTGTATCAGAATAGATAGATCGAAGAGCCGAGGAAGTCGCCTAAGTCAAAGGATACAAAAGTCAATCGCTGGCCGGAATGAAGACTCTTTGCTGTGGTCACCTGAGTATGGCCATGAAAGACAAAAACTCGATTTAAGGAGAAGTCGTGAGGAGTAAATGTGAGAAGTGTCGGTCAAGTCAACTTAAAGAGTCAAGTCTAACAAGTTAAAGTGATAGTTAAGTCAATCTTATGATTGAGCAGACTCAAGTCACTTGGAGTAAAAGCAAAGCAAGTCAAGGATTAAGATAACCGACTTAGATCCGTTTGAATAAAGTCAATAATATTACTCGATATAGTAATATGTCAAGTCCGAGATCTTAAAGTGTTTGGCCTTAATTATGCAAAAGGAATGAGCCAACGGGAAATCATCTTGTGTGAGGTTTAACCCGTAGCCAAGAGCCACCATCACGAGGAAAGGTCAACATCACAAGGGTCGCGGACAAGAAAAGACAAGTCAACGAACACAAAGTGACATTTGAAACTAGCCTATCTCTTCGGGTAAATTTCAAATGTGCACTATAAAAGGCCGAGGAAGCATTTGAGAAAGGGTTACTCAACCTATCAAGAGCAAGCAATATTCAAGCAATTAACCTCGCAATATTCTCAAAGCATTTCAAGATATTCCCTCAAAGGCAACAAAACTCAAGAAACTTGATCCAACACAAGTCATGAAGAAGATACAACTTCAATCAATTGAAGAGAAACCATTTCAAGATCAAAAAGGGTCTACTTTCCAAGTTGAAGGATTGTAGAAAGGTTTAAGGTCGAACCAAGTATCAAGTTTATTGAGGGCTTTTGATCAAATCCAAGGACTTGAAAGTGAGTGAAGTAGCAAGGGGTTGCCTCGTGCAAAGCTCGAGTCGCAGGGGAGAAGCCAAGCGTGATGAAGGTTGTCTCTAGGGAGCATTCCAACGCTTTATAACTTGATCTGTTACATTTAGTGAATTCCTCCATGAGTGGAGAAGAGTGGATTAGAATAATTACCCCATCTTCAACCACTATAAAAATACTTGTGTCGATTTACTTTCAACATTTACATTCTTGCATTTACTTTATATTTGTTGTTAGATAAATAACTAAGTGCTAAAACAAGCTTAAAATCAATCAAAGGGTGTTAAGTCTTCCGCTGTTATAAAACCAAATCAACTAAGTTAAGTTAGCTCGCCCGAGTTATACTATCAACAAACTCTATCGAAATTCTATTGAGTGGGTAACTTAGCCGAATAGTCAACTTAGATGTCCCCAAGGACACAATCGATTTGAGTCAACTCGTGGTTGAACAATTTAAAAGGACTAAAATCAAAAATTTGTAAAGTTTATTCAACCCTCTTCTAAACCTTACACCACACCCCTTGGGACCTACACTCTTTAATCGTACTTGGTTCACCGTGAAACAAGTATGTGGCAAAATCAGACCAAATAAATATAGCGATTTTGGTCCTTTTACTTCGTCTTGGTTCTTCACTATCTTGTGAAGAACCATTTTTGCTTTCTCATGAGTTCTTTTGTTGGAACTCATTTCAATCATTTCTTTACAAGGATATATGTTTTCAAGAAATATAGCATTTCTTGATTCAATGATGGTACCTTCGGATATTTACGGATTTTCTCGACTTTTGTACCAACAAATGGTATGCACTACTATTGTATGCATATCCAATAAAAATACAATCAACTAATCCCTGGACCAATTCCGACTTGATTAGGTTCGGGTATTGCTACCAGCCAAACACTCCCGTGACTCAAAGGTATTTATAAAATGGCTTATGATTTTTCCACAATTCATAAGGTTTATTATTTTTTCCTTTAAGTGGAATTTTATTTAAAATGTGGTCACTGTTAGAATAGCTTACCTCCACATGTTCTCGAGGTAATCCTTAACTAATCAACATGGCATTCATCATTTCTTTCAACGTTTGGTTTTTGCATTCAACAATACTATTAGATTGTGGTGAATATAGAAAGTTGTTTGATGAATTATGACCCACTAATTACATAATTTTTCAAATGGTGCAACATATTCTCCACCTCTACCACTCCAAATTATTTTAATCCGGTTGCCAAATTGATTTTCAACTTAAGTTTTATAATTTTTGAAAGCTTCCAAAGCTTCATCTTTGCTTCTTAATAGATATAAATAGTAAAATATTGTGCAATCATCAAATAAACATGATAAAATATTTTTTTACCACCTCTAGTTTGCACAAATTTAATATCACATACATCAGTACGAGTCAATTCTAGAGGTACTAAATTTCTTTCCACATAGTGAAAAGGTAATTTTGCCATTTAGCTTTAACACATATTTCACATCTCTTTTGAGGATCAATCTATGATGTTGGAAGTAATTCCAAATTCATTAATCTTTTTATAGCATTTATATTAACATGCCCTAATCTAACATGCCACAAATTAGAATACTCAAGAATATAAACAAAAGTAGGCTCAATTTTATTGCTGCTTGAATCGGTTACACGGCGAACTGCCATTACATTCAATTTGAACAGCCCATTATAAAGATAACCTATGCCTAGGAACTGTCCAAACTTAGTGAAAATAAAATTTTCAGACTCAAACATCAGTCTGGAACCATGATTTATAAGAAGAGATCCTGACACTAGATTCTTCCTGATTTCTGGGACATGTAGAGCATCCTTCAAAAACAGATGTTTCCAGAAGTAAGCTTTAGAACCATGTTTTCCAAAACCCGCAATATCAGAAGAGGAATAATTACCCATATTAAGTTTTCTACCTATACAAGGGTTGTATGTAGAGAACACATCCATGTCAAAATAAACATGTCGAGTGGCTCCAGGGTTAATGTACCACTCTTGGATTATCCACAAGGTTTGCTTCAAAACCATATTTCGCTTAGCTCTTCGATCACACCATCGCGGGTCAACCACATTAGCAATGGGCTGTCTATATTTTGGTATTTTTAAGCCGAGTCCTTAGCCATGTGGTTACGCTTACCACGCTTGTGACAATTTCCTATAAAAAAGTTTTTAATTTACATGCTTCTTTCCCTTGCGCTTGTTTTCATGCTTTCTTTTGTTTTTATTGGAAGTCTAATAAATCTACCTTCACATCAATTGCACCTTTCTCTCTCTAGTCTTGAATCTAATTTGTGATTACCTTCATCAATTCGTAATTGCATAATTAGATCTTCAAGATTTATTTTCTTTCGCTTGTGCTTCAAATAATTTGAAGTCTTTCCAACCAGTGGCAATTTTTCAATCATGCAAGCCACTTGAAAAGCTTCATCCCAAGCATTCCTTCAAGACGAATATCGTGCGTAATCAATGGAATTCTTGAACTTAATCCATGACAATTCTAGAATCCACCGCCTTGAAATCTAGAAACCCGCCAACCACGAACTTCTTGGAACCATCATCCTCAGTTTGGTATTTCTTTTCCAAAGAATCCAAGGAGATCTTTGGAAGTTTTCATTTCACTATACACATTGTATAGTGAATCGATAGTCCATTTAGGACGTATTACGACATAGGAAGTCACCTTGTCCCCAAGCATGGAAAGCAACACATTTCTCCATGTTTGTTTCATTTTCTTCCACCACTGGTGGACCTTCCTTCAGAAACATGGCCAGGCTTAGCGTAGTAAGGTAGAAAAATATTTTGGATTTCCATCTCTTGAAGTGAGTGCTAGCAAATTTTTCTGGCTTTTCACCCTGAGACGCAGTAGTCGGAATGGTCACTCTTGAAGTGGAACTGGATGCCATTGTTTACAAAAATAATATTTATCTTACGATGTTGAAATACAAGTGTATTCTGTAAACTGGAGTACAAAATAGAACAAATGTTATCTATTACAAAGAAATAGAAATGAAATTGCAGATTAGTTGAGGCGAGTTAGACTCTATCCGCAAGATAAACACGTCCCGTATAGTACTGACGGAACAGACGTGTTATCCCCAAAGATACAACAACAACTCATTCTTGAAATAGTAGCACTTCAAATTTCAAGGCTCCGACGAACTGAGTATACTTTGCAATGTGACAAAATAATAAAATAAGAGAATGCTTGTGTACTGAACAACTGCAATGCAGTCCTATTTATAGAACTCCCGATCAGATGAGGGCCTCATCACTAGGGGTGGCCAAATGGTACCAAAATCGAGTTCCAAACCAGAACAAAGCGGTTCCAAAACTAGAACATAACGTGTAGGCGATTCTGATTCGGTTCCTTGGTCTAAAAACCGAGGAACCGGTAATTTTAACGTCGGTTAAAATTGTATGTGGAATCGTGGTGGGATCGGCAATTAGAACCGCCAGTTTCAAGGTTAAAATCACCCATTGTTTTTATTTTTTTGTTAAAATATACTAGAAGAAATGTTAAATGCTTATTGTAATGTTTTATATTCATAACTACACACGTTTTAAACCAAATATTGTAAGCAAACTATGTGAACTTTGATTCATCTATACTCTAATAGTATATATAGATAGTTAATTATTATAATAATATAAAATACAAAACTTAATTGAATATTAAGTTCAAGTCTTTTTCTTCCTTTTCCCTTTCTTTTGTAACTGAAATTGATAAGTCATTTTAAAAAATTAAGAAAATTATCTAAAGATAAACAAACAGTTCCGGTTAAAATCAGAACCACAACCTTGGAGGAATCGGGTTACAAACCAAAACTAGAACTGTCGGTTCTGATTTTAGAATTGAAACCATGAGACAACGGTTCTAATTATATTCCTCCAAAATGAGGAACCTGAACCGACGATTTTAGAACCGGAACCGAAATCGGTGGTTCCGGAACCGTGGCCACCCCTACTCATAACTGCAGGGCAATAACTCTATGGGAAAGTGGGCTAAAACCTCAAGGGTAATCTTCAATGACCACTGAGCTGTAACTTCCAAGTAATGGGCAGACCACTAAGTTAGTGGTGACATATGACGATTTCAACCTTTCAGCTAATTGCTCCTTTATATTTTATTTTTCAGAAATAAAAATTAAATATTTTTTTGTGAAAACTAGGCTCGGTCAAGTCGGGACATGGGAACGGGCTCGCTCACGGCCACGGCGGGTGCGAACGCGTGTTAGTCCACTAACTGTATTTTGTAATTTGGATGATGGAAATGTAACAATTTATATTTTACAGGTCTGGAAAATAAACCAAATAATTTATATATTTTTAATCATTTCCATTGGGCAAAAAATTTTGATCCACCATTTTCCTATTTGACAGAGCTAGGGGTCCCCAAGATCTTGTATGGTTCTGTTTCCACGGTCAATTTACGATTTTAGTGTTGAAAAATGAATTTTAATAATTTTTTAATTTTTCGTGTAAAAGATTAAATTATATTTGGAATGAATGAGAATTAGTTTTATGCAGGTTTGAAAATAAAAATATATTTGGTTGAATAGTCTTGAAGTAGTATTTCATTTATATAATAATTCAAAATGTTGATAGTGGTGTGGTTCACTTTCAATATTTAATTTTAAAAAATAATGTTATATTTGTAAGATTGTAGGTGGTGGGTTTCATTAGATATATATAATTTAAAAATAGTAATATTTTCACTTAATGTAGGTGGTGGGTTCAATTACATAGATATAGAGGGTGTTTGGTTAAACTTATTTAAAATATCTTATAAGCTCATATATCTTATACGACGTTAGATCTTATTTTAAGAATTTGTTAAAGTGATTGGATAAAATAAGATAATGTACCTTTTAACATGTTAGTAATGAAAATTTTATAATTAATATAGTCAAAAAGAAATTGTTAAAATAAGATATTATTTTTGGAAAATAAAATTAGAAAACTTATAAAGCTATCAAACATCTTATAAGATTATTTGAAGAGCTTATAAGATGAGTCAAACACCCTCATATTTTTCACGAAATTCTATAACATGCGAGGTTTGTCGTTGGGGAGGGTCAAGGAGTAATTTCAATAATTGTTTCAACGTAATAGAGCATATTTACGTAATTAAAGGACCAATAACCATTTTTCAAACCATAGGGTAAAGCCATTTATGCAATCTATATATATATAATAGCAGAAGTCCGAAACTTTTATTTTCCCGCTCTTTTTGCTTATTATATTAGAAAACTATTATAAAAATTATAAATGGTAATTATTATAAATTCTTATATTAGAAAAATATTATAAGAAAATCATTGTAATATATAAATTAGGAAAATATTAAATAGTATCAATTATATCTATATATAATATATAGATTTTAAAAATTATAAATAGTATTTCACCATAATTGATATTGTATACGTCAATTCTTCTTAAACATAGAGAAACATATCTTCATCAATTATATTATTTATCTATATCTATATATATATATATATAATAGCAGAAGTCTGACACAAAACATTTACCGCACTTTTTATTTCTTATATTAGGAAAATATTGTAAATGGTATTCATACATCATATATGTATATAAATTAGGAAAATATTATAATTGCAATTAAATTAGGAAAATATTATAAATGATATTCATGTTTTATTTTATATATGTATAAAAATTAGGAGTCCAAAATAAAAAAATTCTGCACTTTTTATTTCTTATATTCGGTAGTATTTTAATTTAGGAAAATATTGTAAATGGTATTCCTACATTATATATATATATATATATATATATATATATAGAAAAATATTATGAATTGTATTCCTATTTTTATGTACAAAAATTAGGAAAATTTTATAAATGGTATTTCTACTTTATACCAAAAGTGAGTTTGTACTATCAATTCTATACATATATATAAAAATATTATTCATATTTGAAAAATTATTTAGTCTTTGACTATAATTAATTAAATAATCTATATATATAATAGCGTATGCGAAACAAAAAATGTCCCGCTCTTTTTACTTCTAATATTAGGAATATATTCTTAATCGAATATTTATTTAAATTTTTAATCGAATTTGCAGTATTTATTCATATTTTTAATTGAATTTGACACTGCTATATGATCAGATAATTAAAATATGTATAGGGAAAAATTGACAAAATAATACCTTAAAATAAAATATTAATCAATCTAGAAATTTATTATCTTACCATAAAAGGACAACAATAACTTTTTTAAACTGTATAACACTCACAATGGACATCTATGTATTACCTTTAACAAAAAAATCTTATTTAAATATTTACCAAAAACAAAATTCGTCCCATCCATTGCATTTTTAAATAAACTTCCTAGATAAACTTTTTCAAAGTTGTGAAAAATTCCATCGTATTCTATAATTTCTTTTGATTGATCAAAATGAGAAAACTCAAGGGGTCTACAACTACCGAAATAAATGATAGAGAATGGACGTAGATGTCATGGTACGATTTCTATTCTCCTTTTCGTTATATCATGTTTTTACTCTTAATATTTTAGTGTATTATTATGATATTGTTTGTAAAATTTGTGGTAATGCAAATACAATCTATATCTAATGAAAAATAGTTTGCTATAAATTTTTATTCATTATTTTTTCTCGCCATATTATTTTGAATAATATCTCAATTAAATTTTATTAATTGAATATAAAAATCTTTATTCATTCTTCTTTAAAATCATATAGTCAATAACATAGAAAATATATATATTATATAGCCAACATATTCACAATGCATTGAGCCTTTTCTCTTTCTCATTAGTCACTATAAGAAAAAAATACAATTGCACCATTAGCACCCTATTATCTTAAATTATCCAAATGTTAATTATATGATATGAAACCGGTCTAATTTATTTTTTTTCTTTCTAAGTTATACCATAGAATAAAAAATAGCAAGTTTTGTGTAGGTGGGGAAAACATTAAGATAATCTTTATATATTTTTATATTACATGTATGAATAAATTTATGAAATGATTATTGATTCTTGAAATTTTGATTTAATTTAGATTTTTTTTTAAAACACTTGAATAATTAATTTTCACACAATTAATCAAAGTATTGAAATCACAATAAGAAATAACAACAACAACAACAATAACAATAATAATAATACTAGCATGCATTAAATTTATTGCTATCTTTGTCTTTATATCATTTGTAAAGTGTTGGTACTTTGTATGTTTGCAAAAAAATAAAATTATTAGGATCCGCATCTATAGATCATCTCTCAGAAAAGTCAGAAAACCCTATAAACAACTAAAATTTTGATTGAGCATTGAAACCTATCCATGTCAAGAACCCTTTCAAAGTGATAAATGATATTTGTTGACTATATTACTTAGCTTCAAATTCTTTAAGCCGTCAATAATATATTTTAGAAAATTATTGAAAATATTTGTTAAATGATGTTTTCTACAAATAACGTCAACTAAGAAAATGCCAAGGTATCAATTACAAATAACCTGTTTTGACTAATGTTATTATATTGAATTATTAAAATTTACTTATTTAATTGACCTTTTTAAACAATTCATCTGATGTTTTCTAGAATTGAATATGAAATTTAAGTCTATAATTAAAAATGTAATTTTATAAGTAAATTTGAAATTTTATTTTTATTTACTTTATATGAATATTGTATTAATAAATTAAGTAATAAATAACAACTCATGTTAATAGATAGTTTTAGTATAAACCAATAAAATAAAATAATAATACACATGAATAATAATAAAAATAATAATATATGTAAATAATAAGAAAATAATAATATATGTGCAACGCACATGCGGGATTACTAGTTAAATATAAAAAGCAAAAATAAAAAGAGCGCATTATCTTGTAGAAAGCAAAAGTAGTAGAATGTGTCCATATTCATGACATATTTCCTTTGTTTATCCACTCAAAAAATGGTTTTGGATGTTATTGTATGCAGATGTTACTTTGTGAACCTTTATGTCACTTTATGGAGCTGCAGCGCTTCTCTTTCTATACCTTTACACATAAAGAAAAAGAAAGATCAAACATTTTTGTGAAAGAAGATATAACCCAAAAACAAAAAATAGTTATTGTTTAAATCGATACATCATACCAATGTTATTGATTGAATTCAACTAAATAACATATATAACTAGAAACTTAAAGTAAAATAAAATAGTTTTTGTCAAAGAATATACAACCCCCAAAAGGAAATTGTTTGAAGCGAGATGTGCAAATAGATTTTTGAAAAAAACTATCAAAACTTTCTAAATATACATTATTTTGGGAAATAAGTAAATTGGCATACTTAAAGATTTAGTCATTTTTTTTTCCTTTCAATTTTGATTTATGTCCTTTGAGAGATTTAGTAATATAATCTATATATGTATATATATAATAAGAGACGCTTCCCAAAATAGTAAGCGAAATTTTTCCCGCCAAATTTTTTCCTTTCTATTTCGAGGCAATGTTCATTGAATTGAAACGTTGACTTCAATGAACGGCTTCAGTTTTTTTTTATGGTATCCATTAGACAGAATTTTAGGTGAAATCAAATCATATTGAAAACATACTTTAATTAGTGGTTTGAAATTAATCAATCAAATCTGTTGACTTTAATTAGTGGTTTTTGATTTTTATTTAAGGTATTTAAAAGCGTAATTGTAGATGATATCAAATTGAATTTAAAACATACTTTAATTAGCAATTGAATTTAATCAATCAAATTTGTTTCCTTTAATTACCTATTGTGATATTTTTTTATGGTATTTAAAAGCCGATAAATAGATGATACAAATTCAATTTAAGGAAAACTAAATCTCGGATACTAACTATTCTTACATATTTTGGCAAAAATTTGTTACTTGAGAAACAAGTGTTTATATAAAACTCATTAAAATAATAGAATCGATAATTTTCAAAGAAGAATTTCAATCAAATATGTGGAATATGGTAATTTATAATGCACGAAATAGATTGTCAAAAAAATACAATTAAAAACGTGATTGTAATTCAAAAAATCTTTCCTTAGGAATGATTTCCTTATGAAATATATTTTCTTAATTAAATCTCCTTACACTCACTCATAAATATCGAGCCATATGCCATATTAAACAATTACAACTTTTGAATTACAGCAATAGAATTAACAACGCAATACATTAAAAAAACGTAATGGCTCCAATGTTGACATTGATCAAAGATTTGAACATCTCAAAAACAAAATGGAACATGAAGCTCCGCCTGATCCGTATGTATGAAAAGCCAGCTTATGGTGATAAGAGACAAATTAACAATCTAGAATGTGTCTTCCATGATTATGAGGTACATACTTTGTTTTTGTGCTTTTTCAGTTTCATAAAATTGTTTAAATTTAAATCAAAAATATAAGTTTTGCAGGGCGATAGAATCCATAGTACAATTCGGAAGGCTAATATTGAACAGTTTAAGAAGCTACTTACTGAGGGTCACGTATTTGTAATTAGGGATTTTATAGTTGCCAACTATACCGAGAAGTATCGTTTAACATTGAGGAAGCATAAAATTTTATTTCATGGAAAAACTCAAATTTTTGAAATGTTTGAAAAGTATTTTCGCGATTTTTTTTTCAATTCAAATATTTTCGAGAGTTGTCATCTGCAGAACAAGTGGACGATACTATGCTTTTTGGTAACTATAATTCTGATTTCAAACAAATTTAAGTTAATATATATAATTAAATTCAATTTATGTTATTTAGAATTAAACGAATATAGATTTTTTTTCTTCTAAATTAATTAATTGTGTTTTATGTTTATAGATATAATTGGCAGGATTGTTTCAATGCATTCAGCAAAAACAACAGAAATTCAGGGAAGAACGACGCGATTTATTGATATTGTCTTGGAGGATTTGGAGTAACATACAAAATCTTTTTTTCAATGTTTTATACTTCCATTTGATTTTTTGGTAATTTAAAAAAATATTCGGCGTTTTAGGAATAATCGAGTAACTTGCATGTTATGGGAGGAATATGTTGATCAAATTTTTATTGTTTCTTGACGATGGTAAATTCGAACCAATTGTTGTGATTTTGCGGATGTGCAGGGCAAAAGTGTTTCGTGGTAATGATTTTTAAATTTTTTTGAAATTTGAATTTTGCAAGTTATTGGAGTTTCGCGAATTACTTTAAGTTTCGATTTTTTTAACCAAAACGAGAAATAGATGTGCATCAACTTTGTTCGACCATTTTTTTATTTTTTAAGATTTTGCAATTTTATAAGTTTATGCAATTTTATAATTAACAAAAATATATGTGAACTAATTTTGTTAGCATTTTTTTTTATTTTTAGAAGTTGTGAACTAATTTTTTTAATTTTTGTCATTTTAGAAGAGGTGAAAGTCTCAATGCATTTCATGTTACAAAAATGATTGTTAATGGAGATATGGAAGAGGTTCATGATTTTAAGTTAAGTTTTGAATAATTATTTATAATTTTTTTATGTTTTTATATATAAACTATTATTTATAAAGTGACATTATTTTTAAATTTTGACTCATGGCCATCAATGAGACCAACGAGATCAATTAGTCATATTAGTGTGCCAGCTATTTCGGACTATTCTTTGAAGATTTATCATCCAGGAGATTCACCGATTATAACACTTGATCACTATCTTTCGAACAATGATGTAAGTCGAACTTAAATATAGTCTTTTGTTACAATGTGTATTTTAATTGTATATTTTTGACTAATTTATTTTATTTAGGTTGGAAGTTTCTGGATTTGTGCCACCATATTGTCTTTTATAGGTGATTGGTGGTATCTCTCATGCTCTAGATGTCCTAAGAAACTGACCAAGGCTGGGGACAAATTTTATTGTGAAAGATGCGACATTTTCTATCAATCTGGATATTTTAGGTATTTTTTATTTTTATTAGTATAATAATAATAATTAAATTTATTTATTTATTGGAATTCCTATTTATTATGTCATTAATAGTTCCATAATTTTGATATTAGGTACAAAATCCAGATGCAAGTTATAGATGATACGGGCAATCTTTGCTTTCTTGTCTTTGGGATAGGGATTGTGAGCACTTAATAGGCAAATCTTGTGCCAATCTGAGAAACGAGTACATGGAGGTTTTTTTTAATCTTTGTGATTTATAATTTAAATTCCAAACTTATTTTAAATAATTTTTTTGTTTAAATTCTAATCTCCTGATTTTTTATAGAATCAAAGTGGTAATGGACAAGATATACCAGATGAGCTGGCTATTTTGATTGATAAGCAAGTGTTCTTTTAAGTTCAAATCAGAGTAGACCAGCTGAATAATTATGATGGATCATTTTTCATTTGTTAAAGCGACAAATGTGATCTGATTTGATCAAAAGATTTTATTCTGCATTTAAGAGCCATATTTGTTTTTTAAATTACGTTATTTTTAAATTGCGAGTATATATTAATATTTATAATTTTGGCTAATTTATATAACTAATTCTTTTATTTACAATTATAGGAGTCAGATTTTCTTTCTAAACTCCAGGAAGAAGAGCTCGATCAACAGAAGGTATTATTGAATTTTTTTGAACTATCTAATCTGAATTTAATATTGTATTTCTATATTTATTTGGTTTATTCATTAAAATAATAAGCAACTGATCGACGGTTCTAAAATTGTAGGAGGTTTCATCGGAGAACGAAGTGAACACACCTAGCAAAACTATCAAGAAAAGGGATGCTGTCAGTGGAAGTCCTTCACTTAAAAGAGAGTTGTTGTTCGAAGATTTATCTTCATGCACTAACTTAAAGAAGATGAAGTCTATTGTCAAGGAAGAAGACTTATTGAAGAAATAGATAGGATTGAAGGATGTGTTTTTAAATTTATGGAAGTTTTCTGAAGTAGATAGGATTTATTGCTCCTGATTTCTTTTATTGTTTAGTTTTCTAGCAAAATTAATATTATTATTATAGTTTATATTATTATTATTTGGATTTTTATGCAGTTTTGGAATATTTTATGTTTTTGAAATATTAGTTTGAATATTTTATAATTAATGTTATCTTATTTTTGTAATATTATATTGAATATCTATACAAATGTGAAAACAAATCCGAACATGTACATTATTGCATCATTTTAAATATCAATTTTTTCACAATCAATATTTTACATTATTGTCACGCCCCAAACGCGGCGCGACGACGATCCACCACTTAAACAGAAATAAACCCAACAGTCTAGAAAAATGATACAACAATCCGAAGTGAAATAGAGTCTAAAGCAAAATGGAAAACTACAAGTGCGATGCGATTACAAATACATCCCAACAACATCCAAATAACTTATGGTCGAACTAGGAAATAAAATACACATCATATCACCTTAAGTATCAAGGGTCCTACGCCCTAAGTTCTGATCGAGAATGGCAAAGAGAATAAAAAGAGACCAACAACAATAAAATAAAAGAAAGAAGTCCAAAGAACATTGATAACAATAGAAAGTAAGTCCAACAAAGTGAGCACGGGGAATTCATCCATGGTAGGTTCACCATCTTCAACAAAGTCCTCTTCTAAAGGTTAGAAAATAGGAGGGAATGAGACAGAAATCTCAATGGACGGGGTGATCGTGTGCAAGTGTGGCGATATATATAGTTAATGCGAGAAAATCAGTTGTATGAAAACGCGTGAGATATGATGTATGATTTCACACACTATCCACAAGCGTCGTGATAAATATATTTAAGTAATATACTTATACAGTTTTAAGAATACAGTTCGTGGTCACACATGCACTATGTGATTCAAGCAAGACAGGAAGTCGCCCCGCGATCGGGTATTAATCGGTCAAGACGATCCGACAAGTCAAGGGGTTTTAAGAAAATAAAATATTTTAATTAATTATTAAAAGTCAGAGGGTCCAGGGCTGTTTCTTTAAAAGAAAAATAATTTTAGTTAGGTCCTTGTTAAAAGAAAATTTACAATTAGCCCCGTTTTGTAAAAACCAATACTTTTGGGATTAAAAATTAAATAAATAAATATCCCGACCTTGAAAAATTATGAGGTCAGTTCCTAAATTCTATAAATTGTTCATAGATTCAGGTTTTTAAATGTTTGAGGTCGAGTTTTTATAAAATTCTCACATTGGCCCCAAATTTGTTAAAATTATCATTTTGGGCCCTAAGTTTAAAATAATTGGAACTCACAAACCGGAAGGGCTTTTAATGTGATTCCAGTTGGAAAATGTCATTAAGGTCAGTGGAATATTGGGACAAAAGCGGTTTTTAAAATAAATAAGTATAGGTCCCTTAACTTTTGAAAATCTCATTTTTGTTCCATTTTGAAATAATCGCCTTTAAGGCTTTTAGGGGTCCAATTGTTATGAAATTTGAACCTTGGGTCCAAAATATAATTATGTTATAGTTAAATTAGTATTTCCAGGTGCATGAACTGCATAAGTCCTGGAAATTTCACTTTGGTCCTCAATTTTAATCTTTTACGATTTGGTCCCTCAATTTTTATAAAATTACTTTCCAAGCTCTAAACACTTGGATTTTTGGAATACTCTTAAAATATGATATTTACAGTCCCTTAACAGTTAAAATTTCAAATTTTAAAAATAAGGTCAGGTACAGTTTCGAAAATTACAATATAGTCCTTAAACTTCTAAAATTTTACAATCTAGTCCTTGGGCTTTTAAGGGTTGATTTTATTTATCTAAAAACTCTTAAAACTTTATTAAAATGTCCAAACATAATTTTTGAATCTGAGTACAGTCCCTAAACTCGAAAATTACATAGGGGTCCCTTAAGTTTTATTTTCTTGCAATTAAGTCCACCATCTTTCTATTTTTGCAGTTTAAGTCCAAAAATTAAAATTTAATCTATTATGCTCGACTTGTCCAGGTTATAAATCATACAAAATATGCATTTCATGATTCATACATATACAAGTCCATTGACACAAGCATTCACCAAATATCACAATAAAGTATACATGTATGCACCCATTTTTCAACAAATAGCATTTTTGAGCCATACTTGAGAAATTTTCAACTTGATACAAGAAATTAACATGCAATACATAATATATATATCTCAAGTGCTCAACATCAAAATACTACATGCATTTTAAGTAAAAACACGTAGAAGTTGGAAAGATTTTTCCACCCACCTTAAAAATGAACTTGTTGGTGAAAGATGAAATAAATCACTCTTGAAGAAGAAGTGACTTAGGTCAGCCCCTAAGTCAAGGAATACCAGAAAAAATATAGGAGTTATAAAATGAGGTTAAAAATTAAGGAAAAAGAAGAAGAGGTGAAGAAGTTGGTAAAAACTACACTTACCTCGTGTAGTAGGCAAAATGTGACAAGTAGAGGTCTCCAAAAATGGTTTTACTTGCTCACCCTCAAATATCACTTAAGGTCAGCCCCTAAAACTCCAAAAATAAAAATGGAGTGTCAAAATTTTGAATTTTAGGGGAAGATGAAAAATGTGCTGCAAACCCAATTTCTTACCTTCTAGTCCAAATTCCTTCACAATTTCTTGAGGTCTAGTCAAGATGGTTCCAAGTGTCTATTATCTTCAAGATGATTTTTAGAACATAATTTCTTACCTTGTTGAAGGGGGTGTTCGAATTTGTTGTTGAAGTAGAAGGTGTTGTTCTTGAAATTTTGGTTAAGTATAGAGGTAGATGATGATAAGAAGAAGAAAAGAAGAAGAGAGAATTAGGAGGATTTTTCTTTTAGAGAGAAGGAGGTAATTTGCAATTAGAGGGAGTGAATGTGGTGAAATGAAGTGTGATGAATGAAAGTTGAACAAAATTTCTTGCCCATCTAAGGCCATTTGGAAGTCCATTAGGGGGGGAGGGAGAAAAAAAATTGTTTTGTTTTGTTTTTAGTTAAAGAATAACTTAGTGGGAATAATTGGGTGATTTGGGAAATAAAAAATTAATTAGAGTCCTTTTACTAGGGACATGAAGTCAAAGCTATGTTTAGGGGAATTATTGTTTGTTGACCAATATGTATTGGAATTTGTAGGGTAATTTAAATGTAGGCTTGAAAAATAAATTGAAAAATTCTCCAATTTTAATGAAATTTCAAAAATTAGTAAAATAAAATAACAAAATAAAATATTTGGTTTCTTTCTTTTATAAAATTAAGGGAAATACAAAATATATAAATATCCATAATTGAATATTTAGAAATTTAAAATTAAGGATGTGAAATAAGAAATGTGTATTTAAAAAAACAACAATTTGGAAGTTATTGGGAATGAATTATAGAATAAGATCAAATATTTGGATAAGGGTCGAAATGTACTCCTAAATTATCGAGGGCCTAATATTTCTGAAGTCGTAGTCATTCGATCAAGTATTAATACTAGAGGAGAATATAAAATTGCTAATCTCAAAAATGCAAAATGCGTAATTGACGTTGAAAGAATTAAATAAAAGTAGAGTCGCATTTGATTAATAATAGGTTTGTGATACATAACAAGAATAAATAATCACTACATAACACCGTATCTCACGTTGTTAAAATTTAGGGCCTCACAATTATTATGAGTATTCTTCACACAATTCAGAAGCAGACTACAACAACAACATAAATAATGGAAGAACTAATGAAATCTGGAGCAAGATTCCCCTTGCACCTCAGGATTCCACTACACTCTTGGTGCAGGGTCAATAGGCTTGAATGCTTAGGGTTTCAAGTCCAAGATAATATGGATAGAATAGAGACAGGCTATAACCAACACACAAAATTATGATTTACGTGAGTCTCACAAGGTAGTAAAAATTAAGATAAAATTCCTCCAAAAACTAATTACCGGATAGCATTGTGCATAAAGAAAAAGATTCGATTTAACACACAATAAATTCAAATCCTTTTGTATCGTGAGTTTTTAAATACATTTATTATTTAATGCACTTTACATATTTAAAAGATCGGGTTCAAAAAGCCACAAATAACGATAATTTTTTTAGAAACATAAATAAGGAATGATATAATATGAGGTTATAAGAATCGACTTTTTGTACGAATAAAAAAACGAGTCTATAAGAAATTTCATACTCGACTTTGTGAAGAGAAAACAAAGATAAGTTCCCATATTCAAATGAAAGATTTTGAAAGATATGGCATAATATTAAAATCGAAATGATATTTTAACATAAGGAATGATATTTTTAAACTTAGGAATGACATGATTTCGAATCGATTTTTAAAATAAGGAAGGATATTTTATTCTTCATTCAAACAAGAAAACACAAAGATATAAGATGTCCTATCTTTATCAAAACATGTCTAATGAAAAACTCTAGATATAGCTTTAGAAAACACAAAAAAAACCACCACAGGACTATACTATTTTAACAAAGAGAACAAAAAGCAAGAGTATGACTATAAGAATATAACAAAGAGAATAAAAAGCCAAACATTGAAAAACAAGCAAGACTCCATCGACCATGACGAAGTTATTAGATTGTAATATCGTGGGGAATAAACGTGCAGAATAAAGACATTGCAGACGGTATTTTATTTTTCATTGCATAACTAAAATTCATCGAATTGAAACTTACTTATCTGTGTATATTTGTTTTGGTATTGTATTAGTAGATTTTTTTCGGATATTTTCTCAACCAAAAAAAAATCAAATATCAATTAGAATTGGCGAGAAAATTAAATATCAAAGAATAATAGACATAAGATTGATTGACTTATCTTTTTCGGGCTTGATGAGTTAGTCATCTATTTGGATATAAATTACTGTTAGATTTAATACAAAAATGATTACAAACAACATAAACAATGACGAACTAAGGAAATCTTGGTCAAGATTCCCCTTGCACCTCAGGAGTCCACTACACTCTTGGTGCAGGGTCAAGAGGCTTGAATGCTTGGGGTTTCAACTCCAAGAGAATAAGCAAAGAACAGAGACAGGCTAACCAATACAAATAAAATTAGGTTTAGAAAGTAACACAACCAGAAGTAACGTCATTGTTTATTCCTCCGAAAAACTAATTACCAGATAGCACTGAGAACCAACGAAATGACCCAAAGCACCAACCCACCAAATCGGCAGATATGTGCTCTGATATTATACTTCAGTCAGATTAGATTATGATATAAGAGATATAAACAAATCGATGCTGATTATTTTTTCAAAATAATAGTATGCATTTTTTTATGGTATTTCAAGCAGATGTAAAGAACTGATTCCTGAAAAAATAGCAGCATTCACTTTTAAAAAAAAAAAATGAGGTCTGTTTGAAATACCGTAAAAAAATCGTAAATGATGAGATAGCTTAATATTTTAGCCAGATCTAAACAAATCGATTCCTGAATATCTAAGTGACAACTTTTTTTTATATGAAATTTCGCACAAGAAAATAATTATTGATAGATACGCAAATGAGAGCAGGTAGGCGGACGAAACAAAAACCCTAAACAAATTTTCATATGTACACAAAAAGATTTCTAGCCGCATTGTAACCACTTTTGCAGATGAAAAAATCATGAAAAAAATTTTTGCATATTGATTTCTGAATCATTTTTCATAAATCACTATCCCAAATTTATCATGAAACACTTAATAACAAAGTAAAAATTGCGTGAAATTTGTTTTTTGTTTAGGGTTTCTTAACAATAGATTTAAGAAAAATCTATAATAAACTGATTCAGAAATCATATCGCAAAATTTTTCTAGAAAAAGAAAATGATTCAAGAAACCATATCACAAATGTTCTCGAGAAAATAAAAATTATTCAGGAAACCATTTCACGAAAACCTCTAACTTCAGAAGACAAAATCGAAAAAAAACAGAGAGATAAATGAATATAGGGAGGCGGAATACACCCACACACCAAAGAACCCTAGAAAATCTGTTGAAATATTAAAATGGTGAAGAAACAGATGGGTTTTCCAATCCATATCACAAAACTTTTCGAGAAAATGAAAATGATTCAGAAAAACACATCACAAAACTTTTCGAGAAACTCAAAATGATTCAGTAAACCATTTTCTGGAAAACCTCTTGTTTCAGAAGAAAGAATCGAAAAAAAATATAGAGAAATGAATAGAGGGATGCAGAATACACCCACACACCAAAGAACCATAGAAAATCTGTTGAAATGTTAAAATCAAACCAAGAATAAGATGTATAATTGTTCCGTAAAAAACCAAAAGAAAAGAGAAATATAGATGAACTGGGGTGTGGGAGGCGGAAGAAGCAAGAGCCAAATGAAACTTTAGAACAAACCAAATGATAACTGATCTTTAGGTTTAGATGAAGACTTCACTCGTGCCGTACACTTGGCACAATCCAGACGCCCATTGAGACATGTGTGTGTCATGCAGCAAGATAGGTTTCAGTGAGGGGCCGATGGGCTTTTTGTTTGGGTTCAGCGTGTGGGCCTAATGTGGGGCTAATTTTTCTGTATCCGGCTGGGCTTGGGTAGGTTATTTGTTGGGGTTGGGAAATGAGTATTTAGTTGGGCTTTTTATTTTAGGAATCAGATTTTATAATGGGGCTTTTGATTTTTTATTTTTCCAATTTAATTTAAATTAAGTATATAAGTTTTATTTTTAAATTATTATTATAATTTTACAAGAAACTATTATATACTAAATTAAATCTATACACTATATATATAATAATATAAAAATTAATTTTTTTAAGGTGTTATGTATAATTTTTTAATGTTTAATATTAAAATGGATGTTTAAGTATAATAACATTTGTTGTAATATTTTTATAATAAAATTTTTTGTTAAGGTATTTGTTTAATTTTATTATTCTAATCCTTTTCAAGTCTTTGACAGAAAATATGAGAATATCAGGAAATATTCCTTTAAGGCCACCTACGAGAGTTGTTTCTGATATTTCATCGAGCAAAAATGCAGACACAATATCAATATCCCCATTTAGTGACATCACAAATAGTAATAGCATTGCAAATCCATCTTCATCGAGAAATAGAACTTATCCTTTTCCGAGTTCCCGACATAATGGATTCACACAAGGTATATTTAATTTATGTTTTTTAATTTACTGAATAACATTATTGAATTTAAATCATAATTTATTTAATTTATTTCAATTTTTTAATTTTTTTAACAGAAAACGTGACACTATCCCAGAATAGACCTCAGAAGTTACCTAAAAGAGTTGCTTCTCAGGATACACCCAGCGATATTGTTTATTCCTATTCAAAATCCAGCATGTCTGACATTACAAATGGTATACTTAAAGTTTTGTTGTTATAAATCAAAATTTTAGATACTTAATGTTTTATTATATTTCCAATATGAAATACTATTTAATGTTTCTAACAGTATGTTCCCCCGACAGCCAACACTCAGATTCCAAACATCAGCTTTTGTCGTGCATCAGTGAGATCTTCGAAGAAGATTTCTAACTGTAGAACGACAATTGATCTCACTACAGATGATCCCGTCGAGATAACTATGAATGATAAAGACGATCGATCAAGCCATAGTAATATGGATTCAAACCCACTTCCATCTCAAACTAGTGAGACAAATACGGTGATAAAAGTTGGTGGGTGTAAATTATTTATATATATGTGTTTTTTATTAAATTAATTTTTGTATTTTATAAGATTTTACTAATTAAAATTTATTAATTTGTAAATTTACAGATTATTGGGATATCGGTGTCAGTTTTGTATGGCCATATTTTGGTACGATGAAAGAATAAACGCTCAGGTTAAATCCAATAACCAGCAATATTCTCTTTGTTGCAGTCATGGAATTATCCAGCTTCCTAGCTTAAAGCAACCACCTGTTTTGCTTCGAGAATTATTGTTTGGTGATAGTGAAAGAAGCAAACACTTTCAAGATAACATTAGATCTTATAACAACATGTTTTGTTTCACATCCATGGGGGGTAAGATCGACAACGACATAAACAGAGGTGGTGGACCTCCGGTCTTTCGAATGTATGGGCAAAACTATCATCTAATTCGTAGTTTATTGACGTACGATGGTTCAACTCTGAAGTTTGCACAACTTTACATATATGATACTGAAAATGAAGTATCACATAGACTAAATTATGTCAGGTTTGTGTAGGTCCCAAGGGGTGTGAGTGTAAGGTTTAGAAGGGGGGTTGAATAAATCTTACCAACTTTTCGATTTAGTTTTTTTAAAGTGGTTCAGAGTTGATTCTTCACAGCTAAGTTCTTGATGGACAGCTAAGTTAGTTAACCAGCAGAGTTAGCCACTCAACAGACTCGACTGAGCTGTTGAAAGAATAACTCAGCTGTTTAGTCTAAAGCTTAACTCAACTGTGATATGTTTTCAGCGGAAGACTTAACACCATTGAATATGGTTTAAGTATGTTTAAACACTTGGTTTTAGCACTTTGTTAAAAGTTAATTGGATAGCAAATTTATCAGCAGATATAAAATAATGTTCAGAATTGAAGTGCTGAAATTTAAATGACACAATAAATTTTATAGAGGTTCGAAGATGGGGTAATTCTTCTAATCCTCTCTTCTCCAACTCCTGGAGGAATCCACTAAGTATTGATCAGAGTACAAAGTGGTTAACAGTCCACATGCAAGTCTTGATCACACTGTAAGTCCAAGCGGCTACGATAATCTAGAGGGGGGGGTGAATAGATTATCTCCATCTTTTCAATTTCGCCCTCTTTTAACAATCGAATGCTCAAACAAAATAATGAAGGTGCGGAATGTAAACAACACACGTCGATTTAAAGAGGTTCAACCCACCTAGGGCCTAATCCTCTACCACCCCAAAGTATATCCAGGGATGGATTTGAAAAGAAAAAGAATTTTATTAATTACCAAAATTAATACAAATTCAACTTACAAACACCTTGAAGAGCACCACACTCTTCTTCAACACCACCTTTGAGATTACCACAATCTCTTCTTGAAGATTACCACAATCTCCAACGGCACCTTGTGAAGATTACCACAATCTTCAACCTAGAAGAATACCAAATTCTTCAACACCTCAACAAGAAGATTACCACAATCTTCTTACACCTAACACCTAGATCACCCAAGTGTGTTCTTACCACAAGAACACTCACAAGGATATCTTGTGTTTGAATGGCGACCACAAATTCAAGATTACAACTCGATAATTGATAATACAATAGAGTGCAAGTGTAATCAAGAATAGCCTAGACCTCAAAGATGTGAAAGTGATAAGCTAGGCAATTTTACAACAAGAATAATGACAATGAAAGACCAAGTGTTTGCTTGAAGTGTATCTTGTTGTGTTGTATCTCAATTGTTATGTTGGTTGCTCCAAAACTTCCTCTATTTATAGGAGATGATTGATCAAGCATAGGCTCCTCTTGGGGATTGAAAATCTACAGAAAAATACAATTAAAATCAAGAATATAGCTGTTAGAAATCAATCCCACAATTTAAGGAAAGTTTGTCTTGCGTCAAACGGTCGAGAAATTTCTTTGTCAAAACATAGGCGGCCGGTCGCACGAGAAATAGACGTTGGAAAAAGTACGTGCAAAATAACACGGGCGACCGGTCGACGTCTACCTCGACGGTCGACCATCACCCCAACCGGTCCCCTCATGGATTTTGCAAGGATAAAACGTTACTGTTTCAAAAAACGAAACTTGCAGTGCGGTCGACCATTTGGGCGGCCGGTCGGGGCCGATCGACGCCGAGCGGCCACGGTCGACACTGCTCGTTTTTCTTTCCGTCTCATTTTCTGTTTCTAAAAACATCTTGGTATGGGTTGCCCTATAGGGCGGCCAGGTCGACCACGAGACGTAAATGTTGTCCAATTTTTGTCGAAAATAAAACTCAAGAAATACTCCGAAAATATAGTAAAAACATTTTAAACCGATCGGAAGTATTAGGACAACATTTAGAAACATCGTTGAGAGTGAAAACCCAATAACGTAAAATCATTAAAAGCGTTGTCCAATTTAGACGAAAATAAACTTTGAGAAAATACTCAGGAAAATATTAAAATCATTTTAAATCATTTAGGAGTATTTGGACAACCCTTTAAAAACATTGTTTTGGTGATAAAATAAAATCATCAAAATTAAGATAAAAACATGTATCAAACAATCTCCCCTTTTTGATGATTACAAACCAAAACAATTTTATCCCAAACTAAGAGAGCAATTTTAGAAATGATTTTCCGGTAAAAACATTTGACCGTTTGGAAGCAACCAAAATTTCCAAAAATATTAAAGCAACCAAGTAGGGAGTAAATATTTTCAAAAATAAGCTCAAGCTCCCCTATCCACAAGCACATCAAGAATAATGTAAAAGCAATTATCCATAAGCTAAAAACTTAAGCTTTTACAATTTGCTTAGGAGCTTATAAGCTCCCCCCTGTCACAAAACAACATTAAACAATAATATAGGTCCATCAAGCAACAAATGGACTAACAATAAATCACAACTTATGGCTTTTATGAGCCATAGCTTATAGCTTTTATGACAAGCTTTAATTAGCTTCTTTGAGCTAACGAGCCAATTTCTGTTTCTCCCCTTTGGAATCATCAAAAAGAATGTTAGTATGATAGAAACATCATAGAAGTATATCAAAGTGCACCAAAGAAATGGTTTATCAATCATTGAGCAATTTAGGCTTAAAAACCAAGGAAAATGGGAGAAATGTATCATGAAAAGTTCATACGCTCGTTTTGTTTCTCAAAACATGATCTCAATGAGTATTGGGGACTTTTTGAAGCGAGAGAATCATGTAGAAGTTGAAATTTTCATTGCGACATTTTAACAAACACCTTGTGTGTGTGAAAAATAGAAGAGGTTGTATATAACCTTTGTAAATGGTTCAAGCCAAAAAAAAAAAAAAAAAATTTCATATCATTAATCAACCTCATTTCAAAGCTCAATCATATGCACCATATGCAATAAATTGTTCATCAATAAAGAAGCTCAAAGTAGATTCTCAAGGGTTCAACCCAATTGAGATAAGCTAAGAATGATCAAGGCATTACAAATGCCAAAAATTAGAGCAACCATCAAGTAATAAGTCATGCTTTCAACAATACATGTATCAAAAGTCCCAACATATTCAACTAAGCATAACAAAGCAATAAAAGAAGCACTTTTACCATCAAGTACTTCATACCAATGATCAAACAATGCTTTAGAGTATTTTTACCATCAAATACTCCATCAAAAATCATGATCATCCACAAGTCATTATCAACTTGCAATATTAACCCTTTTAAGAAAAACAAGCAAATATCATTAGTACAAATGAGTTTTACAAAAATTCATCAAAATACAAAACATCATTAATGAAAATGCTAGAAAGTAAAGGGGTGGGGTAACATCATTCGTCATCAGAGGAGAAGCAAGTTCCGGGAATAAAGTCCTTGATGAATTTCTTTAACTTGCCGATAGACTTCTTCAAACTAGAATTTTCCTTTTTCACGACCCGGAGCTCTTTTCTAAGAGAAGCCACATCTCTAAATGTTTCTCTTTCCACTTTGGCCATTCTCTCTTTGATATTTAGATCTTCAACATCCAACTCCTCTTCATCTCCTTCCTCATTTTCTTCTTCCCTAATTTCTTGTTCATTTCCCACATTTTCTTCTTCATTTTCCTCTTCATCCCCCACATCATCTCCTTGTTCATCAAACTCACCTCTTCCAATATTTTCAACCTCATTGTCATTAAAGAAATCATCCCGAGGTTGTTGTTGATGTCGGGCACGTCCCCTAGCGGCTTTGGTAGGAACCCGTGGTAAATGTCGTCGCATTCTTACCATTTGTAGAATGTTGGCATTATCAAAATCATTGTGACGAATTTCGGTATTCATTTCATTTTCCGGGTATCCCGATAAGTATAAGAGTCGGCAAATCAAATTTCCCAAGGTATATTTCTTCTTGGTAAGCTTTCTAGATTCTAACAAGCAATGTACAAAAATTGCCCCATAATTAACTCTTTCTCCTCGAACAATCTTATAGGTGAGAAAGAGTTCGAGATTACTTGGAAGTTTTACTTCCTTTCCACAAACACAATAGGAGCAAATGATAGATATAATCCGATAATTTGGCGGCATTGCCGAGTAAGTCACTTCGGGATATACTCCTAAAAAGGTTTTCACATCATCTAGTGAGACACCGAAAATGTTATCATCCCAATGGGTGCAATTCACATTGACTACTCCATCATTTGGCACGTTAAAGTGATCACAAATATCGGCCAATGTCCATGAAAAATGCCTACCATTAACAAAAGTGTGAAGTTCCAAAGGATTATCTATCGTAGCATCAACAATCCACATATTTGCATAGAAAAGTTTTATAAGCGTCATCATAGTGCAAACACGGATTATCCCAAAGTGAAACCCATCCTTGAATTTCAAAGTAAGCTCTAATATCCGGAAATTCATCATGAAATGCTTGAAAACGAACCATACGAGTGCACGCAATTTTCTTATCATTCAAACCAATATTCTCATAATGTTCCTCCGCAAGTTTATTTAAACATCGAAATCTATAAGCTCAGAGGGAGGCTCGTAGAGGAGTGATAACTTACTAGAGTCCCAATGAATGCTCGATTTTGAAACCCCGGCTCTTAATTCGACAATCTCCTCTTCTGTGAGCCGATTTTGTTGGTCTCTTTGTAGAATATCATCTTGTTGGGGATTTGAAGAAGATTCACCCCTTTGCCTCCTTCTCCTCTTTTGAGGATTTCGTTCGGTGGAATTTCTTGGAGGTGCCATGTATGTAAGATTCTTGAGAAAATAAGAAGATTAGCAACAAGAAACGTGAAAAATGATGAAGAATTGAAGATTGTAGGAGAAAGGGGATGTTAGCGCAGCAAGGGTTTGGGGATTTTTGTGTGTTCGTTTTGAAACGAAGACAGAAAGTTATAACCTGAAAAATTGGCCTGGGCGACCGGTCGAGGTAGGGCGCGACCGGTCGAGGTGCAGGGCGACCGGTCGCCCTGCGTGACCTGGCCCCAGGTGATTTTTCTTTCTCTGAGTTTTCCAAAATTCGATTTTCCACCCCAAAAGTTTTAAAACTTTGCAAAAATATAAGTTTGGACTATATCCAACAAATATGGGTTTTGGGAAAAACATATAAATGGTAAAATCGAGACTAAACACGTAGTGCCTTTTAAGAAGAAAATATTTGCAAGATCAATTAGAGGCACTAAAGAGGTCAAAATGAAATATCTTGAAAGATATGTGCATAAGCATAAAATCGAGTTTATAAGAGTAAGAATAACACAAGTAAACGTACCTCGATAATTTATGCCTTTCTTGACAAATAATGACATAAGTGGCCATTTGTGAAAATATGTAAATCATACACAATTCTTAAAACATATCTAGCACAAATTATAATGATAAAAGTGTAGGCTAAGAGATATCACATGTAAGCTCATGCCATAAAAATCCATAAAGGATGATAACACACTTTAGTCAAAAAAAAATGCACGAGAGTTTAAAAAAAAATCATATAAGGTCTTCTTATTCAAAAAAAAAAAATTTTAAAAGCACAAGTATATATTGAAGACCTTAATTAAAAAAAATAAATATTTGAAAACTCATTTTGTAATTAAGACACAAATAAGAGCATGCATAATAACAAAATAAAATGCATATACAAATGGGGAGATACGGTTTACCAATTTCGCCGTTTCCATGGGTTGTGTCTTTCCCATTGTTGATGATGATATCTTCCCATTTGGAAGTCACTTTGTTGATGATGACTTCCTTGATTATTCCATTTCCAAGGTTGGTTACCTTCCCATTGTTGATGGTCTCTTCTTCTTTGAAAATCATCTTGTTGATGATGTCTTTGCCATTTCCAAGGATTGTGTTCTTCCCATTTTTGATTATATCTTCTTCTTGAAATTGGCTTTGTCGAAAATAGTTTCTCCTTTTTGATCAAATGAAACGTTCATTTGATGTTTTCTTGGTGGCATGAATTTTCTCCGATTTTTGCTTTGCGGGTACCTAATATAACATTGTTTTGTGGTACCCTCATGTGTTGGGTCCTTTGGGATTAGTCTTGAGACTTTTAGGTCTCCAACAATAATTAGAGCTATTTCTAGCCCGACAAGTATTAGCCGTATGACCCTTTTTGCCACAATAAAAACAAGTAATAATTCTAGGAGCATAATGACCAATATGCATATTGACTTGATCCTTTTTCATATGATTAACAACATTAGGCTTATGATCAAGTCCTTTATCACAATTATGAATATCAACAATATTGGACATTTTATTGGTACTCAAGTTGGATTTTAATAAATCCTTTTTCATGCAATCAATATTCTCAACGAGTACTATTTTCTTTTTCAAGGTTTCTAACCTTGTCAAGTGTGGTGGTGTGAGCACATGATAGTGATTCATAAGAAGTAAATAAACTATCCTTATCATTTTTCAAAACAATGAATTCCTTTTTCAAATTTTTGTATTTAACAAGTAAGTTTTGGAATTCATCTTGTAGTTCATCATAATCATTTTGTAAATCACTATAATCATTTTGAATGTCAATATCATAGGAAGTAGAGGGTTTAAGACATACCTCATTTTCTTCATTGATGCCCATAAAACAATATTCAACTTCTTTATAATTGGAAGTTGTAGGAGGAGGCTTATTCCTTAGATTTGAGTTTGTATGATCTTGAGAAGTAGATGCTTTTGTTTGACTCCTTTCATTTGCAAATACTCCATAGATGGCTTCTAATTTTTGCCATACTTCATGTGCCGACTTTATTCCTACAATATGTTCATATTCTAAATTAGTAAATGAACAATACAAAATATTTAAAGCCTTACCGTTTAAGGAGATGATTTTCTTTTCTTCATCATTGAGCTTTTTGAAGCCTTTTGAGGTGTATGGTGAATCTTTCGTCGGAATGGATTCTCCATTAATGACGGTGTTCCAAATGTCGAACCCGCAACCTTGTAGATAGCATTCCATTCTTTCTTTCCAAAAATTAAAATTCTTGGAATCAAATAGTGGTGGCTTGGTGGTGGAGGTCGGATAGATGAGCTTCGTTCGTAGTAGCGTCGATCGTTTCTCTTCACTCGCGATGTGAAACGAGCTTGCCAAAAGAGTTTGGCTCGATACCACTTGTAAGTCAGCGGCTACGATAATCTAGAGGGGGTGAATAGATTATCTCCATCTTTTCAATTTCGCCCTCTTTTAACAATCGAATGCTCAAACAAAATAATGAAGGTGCGGAATGTAAACAACACACGTCGATTTAAAGAGGTTCAACCCACCTAGGGCCTAATCCTCTACCACCGGTATATCAGGGATGGATTTCGAAAAGAAAAAGAATTTTATTAATTACCAAAATTAATACAAATTCAACTTACAACACCTTGAAGAGCACCACACTCTTCTTCAACACCACCTTTGAGATTACCACAATCTCTTCTTGAAGATTACCACAATCTCCAACGGCACCTTGTGAAGATTACCACAATCTTCAACCTAGAAGAATACCAAATTCTTCAACACCTCAACAAGAAGATTACCACAATCTTCTTACACCTAACACCTAGATCACCCAAGTGTGTTCTTACCACAAAGAACACTCACAAGGATATCTTGTGTTTGAATGACGACCACAAATTCAAGATTACAACTCGATAATTGATAATACAATAGAGTGCAAGTGTAATCAAGAATAGCCTAGACCTCAAAGATGTGAAAGTGATAAGCTAGGCAATTTTACAACAAGAATAATGACAATGAAAGACCAAGTGTTTGCTTGAAGTGTATCTTGTTGTGTTGTATCTCAATTGTTATGTTGGTTGCTCCAAAACTTCCTCTATTTATAGGAGATGATTGATCAAGCATAGGCTCCTCTTGGGGATTGAAAATCTCTGAGAAAAATACAATTAAAATCAAGAATATAGCTGTTAGAAATCAATCCCACAATTTAAGGAAAGTTTGTCTGTTTGTCAAACGGTCGAAATTTCTTTGTCAAAACATAGGGCGATGCCGGTCGCACGAAATAGACGTTGGAAAAAGTACAAAGCAAAATAACAGGCGGCCGGTCGACGCGTCTACCTCGGACCGGTCGACCATCACCCCAACGGTCCCCCTCATGGATTTTGCAAGGATAAAACGTTCGTTTCAAAAAACGAAACTTGCAGTACCGGTCGACCAGACACGGCCGACCGATCGGCCGACGCCGATCGCACGGGGTCGACCTGCTCGCTCGTTTTCTTTCCGTCTCATTTTCGTTTCTAAAAACATCTTCGGGTATGGGTTGCCCTATAGGAGAGCGGTCGACCACGAGGCAGAAATGTTGTCCAATTTTTGTCGAAAATAAAACTCAAGAAATACTCGAAAATATAGTAAAAACATTTTAAACCGATCGGAAGTATTAGGACAACATTTAGAAACATCGTTTGAGAGTGAAAACCCAATAACGTAAAATCATTAAAAGCGTTGTCCAATTTAGACGAAAATAAACTTTGAGAAAATACTCCGGAAAATATTAAAATCATTTTAAATCATTTAGGAGTATTTGGACAACCCTTTAAAAACATTGTTTTGGTGATAAAATAAAATCATCAAAATTAAGATAAAAACATGTATCAAACACACACAACTGACTTGATCCTTTGGGACTCAGTCTGGAGATGCCTTGGTCACACAGCTGGCTTCTCGTACGACTCAGCTTCTTCACAGGCGTTTGCTTGCTACTACAGCCCACTTGCTCAAGCTTCTTGGATTTGATCACGAAGCCCTCCAATAACTTGAGACTGGTTTGACCTTGAACTTTTCTACAATCCTCCGTGGAATGTAGACCCCTTTGATTCTTCAAATGTTTCCTCTTCAACTGATTGAAGTCGTCTTTCCTTCACAGGTAAGTGTTGGATTGATTTCCTTCGTGGTGTAGGCTTGAGGATTGAGCTTGAATGTCTTAAGAATATTTTGTGGGTTATAGCTCAAATGATAGCTTGAATGTTCATAGTATATGTAGGCAAGGTAACCTTTTCTCAATTTGATTCCTCAGCCTTTTATAGTGTTCTTTTGAAAATCTGCCCGTTGAAGAGATAGGCTAATTTTTAAAAGACACTTGTGGTCGTTGGCTTGTCTTGTTGCAGTCCTTGAAATTGACATTTCCTCGTATTGAATGAATCTTGACTTTTTGAGTTCGACACAAAGTGCGATCTTCCCATTGGTTTATTCCTTTTGCACGCTTCTGGGACTGAGAACTTTAAGAAAGGCAGTATGGAAGTGTTACTTGTTTAAGTAACTTTCTTGACTTCTGTGCAACGGATCTCTTTTAGTTGTCTTGACTTGACTACATTTTCTTAACTTCCCCAGGTGACTTCGAGTCAGATTCCAATCATTGGATGACTCTTCTGTCACTTCAACTTGAGACTTGGCTATCTTGAGTTGAGTTGGTGACACTTCACTCGATTGCATCTGTTTGCACTTTGATCGAGTTCCTATCTGCTCTTCTTTGCCATACTCGGTGCCTCTCAAAGAGTCTTCCTTCTAGTCTCCAGTTGATTTCTTGCATGTTCGGGCATAGCTGACTCAACTTAGCTCGACCAGCCCTATCTATTACAATGCAAGTTACAAAGAAAAATGGGGTGCCAACTTCCTATTCTAAGTTTTACATGGCATTCATCAAAATCTAAAAATTAATTTCCCAACAATTTCCCCCTTTTTGATGATGCCAAAACTTAAAACATACATTCAACAATTAAATAGCAAAGATACGCATGACAATGTAGAATCACGGAATGTATGCGTAGAATCAATTTATTATTGATCATAACATTCTTGTTCTTTACACAGCTGTTTACAAAGTGTATCAGAGCTTAATCAGAGCTTAAAGTAATCATGCTATTCTATATCTATGCAAGTTGCAAGTATAGAAATTATACAATTTTATTCAGTGTACAGAAGACTTACATACATATGCATTTACATAGTGAAATACATGAAGGGGTATACAACAACACTTCATCTCCTTCACTGTCTCCTTCTTTCTTCTTCAGCTCTGTCTTCTACTGACCTTTTTCTCTTCTTCTCTTCTTCAGCTGCCTTCTTTTTCTCATATGCTCTTTTGGCAGCATCATCTTTCCTGTCTCCGCTGATACTCCTCCCACATCTCATCCTGCTTCTTGTTTTCTTCTTCTAGCCTTTTCGCATATTCAACATTTTTTCTGGCCACTTCCATGTTTGCCACTACATCGTATCCAACCTAATAGATCCCTCCTTTCTTCCCTGGATCTATGTATTCGATGTTTTTGGGTAGAGGTCTAGGTCTGAAACCTCTTCCTCCACCACTGATTCTTCCTCTACCTCTGGGCGTATATTGTATGGGGCCTTCTTCTTGGTGAGTGGCAAGCAGAGCGATGCCCGATGGTCTATTGCCTGTCGCCTTCTTCGCATAGCTTGAGGCCTTTTTCCCAATACAACCTACTGGGAGGTATGCATTCTGTCAATATTTTCCTGCATCCTCCTTTTCATGTCAGCATTATCAGTGCTCCAGACTAACATTTTATTGAACAATGTTCTGAAGTATCGAACTTGTTCCACGCGCATTGTCTGCTGTTGTTGCCACCATTCCTGGATCCTGACAATTATTCCTCGCAGATCGGCAGTAAGATTGGCATCTCGGTTATCCAGTCTCATGTCTAGTGAGGCCTGGTGCCTTTCCATCTTCTCTATCTCCGCAAATATGGCCTTGAAAACTTCTCAAACCTCAGCTGTCACCTCTGTCTCAGCTGGCGACCAAGCAGCGTCAAAGTCAAAATCTGCTGGGATGATGGTGTCTATTGGAATGACGGGATCAGGTTTATGGAAACGTTGTCGATCTGTAGCTGATTCTTCAAGAAGATCAGGTAGCTCCAAAGAGAAAGGGAATGATTCTTCGAATGGATCATCATGGACAACGGGAATATGTTCAATGGTAACTCGTGCCCGTGATGTGCCCGGTTGCGTCAATTCTGCTACATCTTGGGGAGCTGTGCGATTGATCGTGTTTTTCATTTTGTGGTCTGTTGGGGTATTGACCCAGCTGGCTGAGCCTCAGTTGTCTCAACATCTTCGTCGGTCTCAGCTGATTTTTCCATTTGAGTTGACTGGTCCTCAGCCGTATCAGTGGCGTCATCGGAAGATGATGAGATTTGTAGAGTTGGCTCATCATCGAAATTGAAGGTTTGGCGAGTAACCTTAAGATTGGACTTACTCGTGCTTGGGAGAACATCCTTAGCTAAGTCTTTTGGATTTGCAGTGGGGGATGACTCAGCTTTGTCTTCACCTTCAGATCCCAGAAATGTTACATCAGGATTGTCTTGGGAATCGTGAAGAGCACTTATCTCCTTTTCAGATGCATCAATGATAGTAGGAGGGATGTTCTGTGCTTCTGTCTCTTTATCTCGGGAAGTCTCAACCTCCCGTAGGCCTTCAATACCTCCTGCAGTCTCAACTGCAGGGGGGCCTTGGATAGTCCTGTCGATAGTCTCAGCTGTCTTGGGGTCTTCAGAGGTGGCATCCTCGGAGTCTCAACTCCATGGATTGCACTTTCATTGCCTAGAGTGTTAACTCCCAGGGCAGATCCATCTGTGCCTCGATCGCATCAAGATGACCTCATTGGCTCGCAGCGATTGGCACTTTAGCCGAGACAGTCTCAACTGGCTGAGCCTCGTTAGTGACAATTTACTGTGTATCCATTTGTTTTTCCTTCTCCACTTCGCCTCCAAGATTCGTTGTGGAGTCGGCTACAAAGATTCTCCGACCTAGCTGCGGTGGAGGAGTTTTCCCCCACGTAGGCACACCGGTGAGTGACTAGGATTGGGGTCACTCGTCTTCGGACCGATTGTTCCCTTTGAGTATTCGGCCGTTGGGGGGGTGGTAAGACACCTTCATTAGGGGTTGGCTCGACCGAGGTCCCCACGTTCCCAGTTTCATCGCAGTTCCTTAACGCCTTTATCCGAGTGAGTGGGGAAGTGGTGGCAGCAACAACAATGTGGCAATCTGGGCCGCACCACTCCAATAGGGTCAAGTTCTAGTTTGTGATTTAGAGGACTCCTGGTCCTTCCATTAACCGTTGCTCATGTAGGACCCTAGATTTCCGCATGGCTTTGCCTGCATTTCCAATTCTTCATTGCGGCGACGGGGTCCGAGATCCTCATCACTCTCTCGAGAGGACGTCAAGATGAGGATGTGTATGATCAATGGTTCCGGTGAGGGGACAAATGTTGGCCTTCTCACGAGCCTCTCGCTTCTCATTTTTGCTCTAGCCCGTTCGTTTTCTTTCCGAACTGCGCAGCATGTTGATACGATTATCCTCGTCAAGGGCTTGCAAGAGATGTGTCAACTTCAATAAACTGAAGAGTTCTTCTTCCTCAAAGAATGAACTCGGGTTTTCAAACCGCACTGGATAGGCTCAGCTTCCATTTTCTCCATTCGCGCAACCGATTTTGGATGTCTGGATACAATGGAGAGTACATGAGTACATCGTTTTCATCGTCCTCTTGTTGTCCCTCGTTCTCGGGGATTGAAGATAGCAGACTTTGCCGCTCAACATCCTTAGCAAAGATTCTGCCGCAGCGGGATACGACCCTGCCGACAGTGAGAGTTGACTTTGTCGGCTACCTCTTGCGCCTCGTTTCGACTACAATTGTGTCTTGATTTGCCTCTGCTGATCGGCTTCAGCAGACTTGGCTATTTCACCAATAATTTCGTGGAGACTCTACTTCTCCGGTTGTCTCGCGATCTGTTCTAGCCGAGTGGAAGACTCGTTATTTTCTCAAGCTCGATCGCTTGAAGAGTGTTCTCCTTTTGGTCCTTACCGAGAGGAATTTCTCTGGTTCGGATGCGATTTCTCCAAGTCTGGGCGGCGGGGCCGGTTCTATTGTCTTTTTCGAGGAGTGGCCTTCTCGGCTTATCGATCCTCTTTTTCTTAATAATGGAGAAGGCATTTGGAATTCCTTCTCCATCTGCGGCTGCGGGGCGGTGTGACTCTAGCTGCAGGGCAGTGCGGATTTCCTTTTCTTTGTTGGGGCAGGGGCATCTTCTTTGCAGCTGCAGGGGCGATCTTCTTAAGGGAGAGGAGGAGAGTTGTTTCTTCAGGGGCGGTGATTCCCCTCACTCGTGATCAACCCTCTTGGCGTACGCTCTCTTCGTGCTCCGAAAGTTCGATCGGAACATTTTCTTGTTTACATGGAATGCCTTTCCATGTCGAAGAGGACTCCCTTCACTTCCATCATCGGCCAATCACCAGGCCATATCCCAAAGATCCTCCAAACAAACCATCCTCCTTGAAGGATTTATTCCCAATATTCGGCGATTTTTTGTATACAAACTCGCACAGTTCACCTTCTTCTCCTCCATGATCGCAGCCATCACGATCAACTTGGTTTTGACCGGTGATTAAAGCTTCCAAACTTGATATCTATGCATTTGGCAACAATGTCCAATAACTTGTGGTAATCCTCCTTCAACAGACTTCTTATCGTGGTGTAGACAACCTTTGCAAAGATCAAGGTTTGGCTACTTTCTTCCATGCAGCAGCCAGGTTTACATCCGCTTCGTAGATCTCCGGCACTCCTTTAGCCGGTAGCAAGCAAAAGCTCTCGCCAAATCCTTGGCAGTGATTTTGACTTATTTCCCGTGAACAGAGGACTTGATGCCCTCGTCGTGAACTTCAGCATTCACATAGAACTGCGCGACCACCTCTACGTAGGTCATCTGAAGCTCCATTGTGAGAAAGGGTTTCAGTCCAGATTTTTCCAACTTCTCTGCTATTTTCTTCACAAGGGTTTTGTCTGACCCTTGTTTGATTAGTCCTTCGAAGTCCACAGTAGACCCCGTGTGGATTTGCTTTCCCATCTTGACAAAATCGTAAGTAGATGCCATTTCTTGAAGATTCACCGAACAAAACTTTGAAAATAAGCTTTGAAGGTTTGTAAGGTTTTGAGAGAAAAACTTCTTTCTTTGCTTTTGAGAGAGATGAACAGTTTTGGTAAAGTGAGAGAAAGTCGGACAAAATGGTATATATATGGGTTATGAAAGAATGTGCGGATGGTTTTTGAAATTTGATCAAGATCTACGGCTCAGATTTTGCACGCCGATTAACATTTAATTTCTCGCATTTAATGCGGCACAGCATTTATATCCAATCATAAGCTTGGTATGCAGCTTTTGACCGTACACGTCATAATTATGCTGACGTCATTCTTAAAAACATTCCACTTAGTAGAAACAACTGCGTTTTTGTCACTTTGCTCATAAGCGACTCAACTTGCTTCTTAGCCGATTCAACTCTTCTTCTCTCTATTCACATCGTGATTCAGCTGTCAGCCAACTCGTTGCAGCTGACTTTCCGATACGGCTGATTCACTTAGTTGTTTCAAGAGCTCCGCTCTTTTTCCATCTTTTCATGTTCCATCTCTTTTCTTTGAGTCTTCTAAGTGTCAACTCAGCTCAATTAACCCTAATTCATGCTTGAGTTATTCAAATCTTGATTCACATAATGGTTTCATGAATTTATCAGCTAACTTCTTATCAGTTGAGATGTATTCCAAGGTGATGTCCTTCTTTTCAACATGGTCTCTTATGAAATGGTATCTGACATCAATGTGGTTTGTTCTTGAGTGTAACACAGGATTTTGAGTGATTGCAATAGCACTTGTGTTGTCACACATAATTGGAATCTCTTTCTCTTCAACATCATAATCTCTCAGTTGTTGTCTCATCCATAAGACTTGGGCACTGTTTGCCTGCCCGCACTATGTATGTATTCTACTTGTTTGTGGAGGTGGCTATTGAATTTTGCTTTTTGCTGAACCAGGAAATTAACCTATTTCCAAGCATTTGACATGTACCTGAAGTACTCTTCCAGTCAACTCTACATCCAGCATAATCAGAATCTGAATAACCAATTAGCTTGAATCCACCTTCCTTTAGATACCATAAGCCAACTTCTTGGCTTCCCTTTAAGTATCTCAATATTCTTCGCTACTGATCATGTGACTTTCTTTAGGAGCAGATTGAAATCTTGCACATACACCTCCAAAGAAAGGTGATGTCCGCCTACTTGCTTTGTGAGATAGAGCGGTGATCCAATGAGTGCTCGTATCTTGTTTGATCCACGAGGCTTGCCATCCGCATCCGTATCTATTTTGATGATGTATTCATTGGTATTTTTCTGTAAGACTTCTCTTCCATACCAAATATTTTCATTAATTCTCTGGTGTACTTTGTCGACTTATGAAGGTTCCATCCTTCAGCTGTTTTACTTGGAGTCCTAGGAAGAATGTCAGCTCTCCCACCATGCTCTTTTCAAATTTGCTTTGCATGAGGTTTGAGAATTTATCACACAGCTTTTTGTTTGTGGATCCCAAAATGATGTCATCCACATATATTTGAACAAGCAAGATACTCTTCCCATCTTGAATTCTGAAGAGTGTTCTATCTACTTTGCCTTTTGTGAATCCGTTCTCAGTCAGGAATTGTGATAATGTATCATACCATGCTCTTGGTGCCTGTTTCAATCCATATAGAGCTTTCTTGAGCTTGTACACCTTATCTCCAAGAGTCTTCTGCTCAAATCCTGGAGGTTGTTCAACATAGACTTCTTCTTCCAATAATCCATTTAGGAATGCACTTTTTACATCCATTTGATATACAATGAAATTCTTGTGTGCACCATAGGCAAGAAACATCCTTATTGCTTCTAATCTTGCAACAGGGGCAAATGTTTCATCAAAATCTATTCCTTCTTCTTGGCAATACCCTTTGGCTACCAATCTTGCCTTGTTTCTTATCACACAACCTTCCTCATTCATCTTGTTTCTGAACACCCATTTTGTGCCAATAACATTTTAATGGGTAGGTCTTTGAACCAATTCCCACACTTTGTTTCTTTCAAACTGATTCAACTCTTCTTGCATGGCTTGAATCCAATGTGTGTCATCCAATGCTTGTGACACATCTTTTGGCTCTATTTGTGAGATAAAACAAGTGAACATTACTTCTTGTTGAGCTCTGGATCTGGTTCTTACACCTTCTCTTACATTTCCAATGACTAGTTCTGGTGGATGATCTCTCAGCCATCTTACATCTGGTTGGAGTAAGTTAGCTGGATTCAGTCGTCTTGCAGCTGTGTTATTTTGATCAGCTCTCTCGCCATCACTTAGCTGCAAATTTTCATTTGTCTTTGAGATTTGGTGACTCATCTTCATCTTGGTTTATAACTCACTTCAGACTTCAACATAGGGACTCTTCTGCATAGTTGGCTGATTCAGCTTATCAACTAACTCTTCAATGTCTTCTTCATTTACCTTGGGTTCATCAAACACCACATGGATGGATTCTTCTGTAACCATTGTCCTCTTGTTGAGAACTCTATAGGCTTTACTTTCAGCTGAGTATCCCAAGAAGATACCTTCATCAGCTTTAGCATCAAAAGCCTTTAAGTTGTCTTTGCCATTATTATAGATGAAGCATTTGCATCCAAATATTCTAAAATATGCAACATTTGGCTTTCTCCCTGTCTAAATCTCATAGGGAGTTTTTGTCAGCTGTCTATTTATCATGCATCTATTTTGAGTATAACATGCTGTGTTTATTGCTTCAGCCCAAAATCTTTTAGGCAACCCTGCTTCAACTAACATGGTCCTTGCTGCTTCTTTGAGAGTTATGTTCCTTCTTTCTGCAACTCCATTCTGTTGTGGAGTCCTTGCCGTAGATAGTTCATGAGAAATACCATTTTCAATACAATACTGAGTTATTATTCCATTGACAAACTCAGTTCCTCTGTCAGATCTAATCTTGATAATGGTTTGACTCTTCTCATTTTGAATTCTCTTCATCAGCTGTGGTAGCTTCTACAAGGTTTCTTTGTTCTTACACATGAAAATTGTCCATGTATATCTTGAGTAATCATCTACTACCACCAAGGTGTATTTCTTTCCACTTATGCTAGCTGGTTCGACTGGGCCAAATAGATCCATATGTAACAGGTGAAATATTCTTGTTGAAGATGGACATGTCTTTTCTTTGAATGATGATTTGATCTGCTTTCCCATCTGGCATGCATCACATACACTCTCTTTCTTGTATACTAAGTCTGGAAGTCCTTCTACAAGATTACTTCTTGCAAGTTTGTTAATAGTTTTGAAATTCAGGTGACTCAGCTTCTTGTGCCACATCCAACTTGATTCGGCTGTACTTTTGCTAGTAGACAAGTGCTTGGTGTTGCAGTTGACCAATCCACCACATACATGTTCTTTTGTCTGCATCCTTGTAGCACTACTTCATTAGATTCATTGTTCTTGATCTCCCATATTGTATCCAACATTATAACCCTTGTCACAGAGTTGACTTATGCTTAGTAAGTTGAAATTGAGGCCTTCAACATATGCAACATCTGTAATTTCTAATCCATTTTTCTTGATGGATCCAATGCCTCTTATTTCTCCTGGAGCTTCATTCCCTCCAAATATAACTTTTGCACCTCTAACCTCCTTGAATTTTGATAGATATTTCTTATTTCCTGTCATGTGTCTGGAACAACCACTATCCATGTACCAGGTTCCTTGGCACTCTGCTATTCCTTGAACCGCAATCAAGGAAATTAGGTTTTAGGTACCCATACTTGTCTGGGTCCTGAGGGGTTAGTATTGTAAGATGATCCAACCAACCTATAGCCAAATGATTTGACTCTAAGAGGTTGCCATCTATCTGTGCCATAATCATAATTTACTTTGGCAAATTGCTTGGGGGTTTTAGGTTCATATCAGCTGTCTCTTTTGTCTGTATGCTTGTGTGTGTGTTTTAGCAATTGCCTTCCTTGGGTAGTCGTGATACCTCTGAGTGTAGTGTTTGGGTGCATATGTGTGCTGAGGATAGTTCTTTTGCCTTTGGAATGGCCATTGTTGAGTTCTAGGCCTTTGCCATCTAGACATGTATTCCATAGATCTTTGCTGATTTTCCACATTGTACCAATCAGCTTGGCTTGGGTAATTTCTACCATTCCCATCATATGTGTTCCTTTTATAAAATTTATGGGGTTTTTGGTAGCTCTGTTTCTTCTTTACAGAGTACTTTCTGTTTGGAATTTGCTGAAGAACTCGGCTGGATTTCTTCTCAACTGTCCTCTCAGCATACTCAACTGACTGTTTTCCTTTTACATTATAACCAAGGCCAGTTTGGTTGTGATTGTGCTTTGGAATGAATGTGTGTGCACCATTTGGAGTTTTGGATTTTTGAGATGCTTCATTGCTTGAAGATCCTTTTTCCAAAATCACTTTGGGAGCTTGACTTAGCATAGAGGAATTAAATCCTAAGCCTGTCTTATCTCCACATTCTCTTTGGCTCATAATAAGATCATCCAAAGATTTAGATGCCTTAGTGAATGAGGCAATCACATTTTTGAGGTCATTTTCCCTCTTTTCTGTAGCAGCTATCTCATCTATTAACTTAGCATTTTCAGCCTTTAGATCTTTATTCTCATCAGCTATGTGACTTAGAGTACTCAGCTCTTTTAGTTTGTGAGTTTTGGCTTTGAGTTGGTTGTTCTCTTCATTTAGTAGTGTGTGTGAGGATTTAATGTCTTTGAAAGTCTTTCATCATTTTGCCTAATGAATCATAAAGATTAGTGGTTGATGAAGTGTGTGTGTCACAATCACTATCACTAGAATCAAAGTGAGATGAGTTAGAATGTACCTCGTCTTCTTGGTCAGTTCGGTCTTGTTCTTTGGCCATTAAACATATCAAGGCTTCTTCTTCGGAGTCACTTGAGTAGTCGGGTTCACTACTCTCCGAGTCTCGCTTTGTGTCTTTTGACTTGGGTGTCTCATCTCTGACTCGCAGCCTAACATTGCTTTTTCTTTTCTTGTCTTCTTTCTCTCAAGACTTTTCTTTCCTCTTCATTCCTGTATTTGTTGACTACATGATATGGGCAATCAATGGCATAGTGATGGGTTCTGCAGTTCAAAAAGATAGATTCTCAACTTTTTGATTAGCTCTTTCCATTCTTGGATTGTCATTCTTTGGTATTTGATCTTTTGATGCTCGCTCTCTTGGGTGGCCTATCTTCCTTGACTTGGAGGGAGCCGAGTGTCTTCCGGAAGATTCACCTTTGCCTCTTTTGTAGTTCTTGTTGAAGAACTTGTTGAACCTTTTAACCATCAGGGCAATCTCTTCTTGGTCAATGACTTCTTTGACTTGACTCTCTTCTTCCCATCTGACTATTAGAGCAGTTGTTTTGGGCACATCTGTCTCTTCTTGATCTTTTCTTCTCACTCAAATTCATAGGCTGAGATCTGAGAATAACTCATGGTTGGATGTTTTTGATAGGTCCATGGAATGTCTCAAGGCCATGACTTTCATTTCCCACTCAGCTGGGAGACTTCTTAGAATCTTCATACCCATCTCTTTCTGTGTATATTCTTTCCCAAGTGCTGACAGTTCATTGGTAATTTCAGTGAATCTAGCATCAAGCTGATCCAAGGTTTCTCCTGCAAGCATCTTAAAATTTTCAAATTTTTGTACAACAACAGATAGCTTATTTTCCTTGATTTGCTCAGAGCCTTCACAAATCAAAGTTAGCTTATCCCAGATTTCTTTTGTAGTCTTGCATGATTTGACTTTGTTGAACATGGCTTTGTCCAAAGTCTTGTAAAGAATGTCCTTGGCCATGTTGTCCAATTTGTATCTTTTTTGTCATCATTTGTCCATTCACTCTCTTGGTTTTTCAACCATAGCTGGTCCGGGAGCAACATACTCTTCTCCTTCACCGCAGCAGAAAAGCCTCCTTGCGATTGTGTTCACTTTTAAAATTTGCAGTGGCCCATCTTCTATTACTATCCACATTTCATCGTGTAATCGATAGATGAGCTCGCATACGAATTTTCCAATCATCAAATTCCTCAATTGTGAACATAGGGATGCGTGTCAAATTTGCTTCCATGATAATAACTTTCTTTGAATAAAAGAGTTTTGAAAGATCAAGTGCTAAAGTAAGTTTTGAAAGATTGGAGATCTAGTTCAGTAACCAGTGCGTAAGGCTCAATGAACCAACCGCTCTGATACCACTTGTAGGTCCCAAGGGGTGTGAGTGTAAGGTTTAGAAGGGGAGGGTTGAATAAACCTTACCAACTTTTCGATTTAGTCCTTTTAAAGTGGTTCAGAGTTGATTCTTCATAGTTAAGTCCTTGATGGACAGCTAAGTTAGTTAACCAACAGAGTTAGCCACTCAATAGACTCGACTGAGCTGTTGAAAGAATAACTTAGCTGTTTAGTCAAAGCTTAACTCAACTGTGATATGTTTTTAGCGGAAGACTTAACACCCTTGAATATGGTTTGAGTATGTTTTAACACTTGGTTTTAGCACTTTGTTAAAAGTTAATTGGATAGCAAATTTATCAGCAGATATAAAATAATGTGCAGAATTGAAGTGCTGAAATTTAAATGACACAATAAATTTTATAGAGGTTCGAAGATGGGGTAATTCTTCTAATCCTCTCTTCTCCAACTCCTGGAGGAATCCACTAAGTATTGATCAGACTACAAAGTGGTTAACAGTCAAGATGCAAGTCTTGATCACACAGTTGACTTGATCCTTTGGGACTCAGTCTGGGGATGCCCTGGTCACACAGATGGCTTCTCGTACGACTCAGCTTCTTCAAAGGGTTTGCTTTGCTACTACTACGATCCACTTGCTCAAGCTTCTTGGATTTGATCATGAAGCCCTCCAATAACTTGAGACTGGTTCGACCTTGAACCTTTCTACAATCCTCCGTGGAATGTAGACCCCTTTGATTCTTCAAATATTTCCTCTTCAACTGATTGAAGTCGTCTTTCCTTCACAGGTAAGTGTTGGATTGATTTCCTTCGTGCTGTAGGCTTGAGGATTGAGCTTGAATGTCTTGAGAATATTTTGTGGGTTACAGCTCAAATGATAGCTTGAATGTTCGTAGTATATGTAGGCAAGGTAACCTTTTCTCAATTTGATTCCTCAGCATTTTATAGTGTTCTTTTGAAAATCTGCTCGTTGAAGAGATAGGCTAATTTTTAAAAGACACTTGTGGTCGTTGGCTTGTCTTGTTGCAGTCCTTGAAATTGACATTTCCTCGTATTGAATGAATCTTCAGCATTTTAGAGTTCGACACAGTGCGATGCTTCCCATTGGTTTATTCCTTTTGCACGCTCGGGATCGAGCACTTTAAGAAAGGATATGGAAGTATTACTTGTTTAAGTAACTTTCTTGACTTACGGCAACGGATATCTTTCGATTGTCTTGACTTGACTACATTTTCTTAACTTCCCAGGTGACTTGAGTCGCCTTCCAATCATGGATGACTCTTCCGTCACTTCAACTTGAGACTTGACTATCTTGAGTTGAGTTGATCGACACTTCACCGAGTTGCATCTCGCACTTTCGTCGAGTTCCTATGCTCTTTTTTCCATACTCACCGCCTCTCGTGAGCGGAGTCTTCTAGTCTCCAGTTGATTTCTTGCATGTTCAGGCATAGCTGACTCAACTCAGCTCGACCAGCCCTATCTATTACAATGCAAGTTAAAAAGAAAAATGGGGTGCCAACTTCCTATTCTAAGTTTTACATGGCATTCATCAAAATCTAAAAATTAATTTCCCAACAGTTTGTTTTATTTTATTGTTAAAATATAGATATTGACTATTATTTTAATATATTTTGATCGTCTAATGTTTTTTTTTTATTCAAATTTGTAGGCAAGGAAGTGAAACAAATAATCTGCATGAAGATATAATGGCTGGACTTAAAGAATTGTTTGATGAACATAATGTTTTGGTAAAAACATTTAGAATGGCGAGAGAAAAGATTCAAGAATGCGGACATTCAGAATTTAGATTGCGGCTTATTGGTAAAAGAGATGTGGATGCCCGAACATATAATTTGCCTTCGTGTTCTGAAGTGGCAGCTTTGATTGTTGGTGATTTTGATGAAGCTTTAGGGGACAGGGATATCGTGATCGAGACAAGAACTGGTCTTCTGAAGCGGATAAATGAGTTAAATGCTTCTTACTTGGCATTACAGTACCCATTGTTGCTGCCTTATGGTGAAGATGGTTTCAAAGAAGACATCCCATTCTCTCACCTCAAGAAGACAAATAGTACAAGAGGAAGGAAAACAATTAGTGTTCGAGAACTTTTTTTCATATCCTATGCACGAAAGGGAAAATGAACCTGCTACGATTGTGTCGCCAAGATGATTATTCCAATAGTTTGTTGTTGATGTTTATACGATGGTCGAATCAGCGCGATTGAAATATGTACGTTTGAATCAGAAGAAGTTGCGTGTTGATATGTATAGGGGTCTTGCAGATGCTGTGTTTTATGGAGACACTGAACCCAACACACAAGGAAAGCAAATTATCTTACCTTCGAGTTTTACTGGGGGTTCTCGATACATGATACAAAACTATCAAGATGCAATGGCCATATGTCGGTGGGCCAATTATCCTGATTTATTCATTACATTCACCTCTAATCCAAAATGGCCGGAGATTGTTCGCTTCCTTGAGAGTAGAAAACTTAGTGTCGAAGACCGTCCGGATATTATTTGCAGAATTTTTAAAGTGAAACTTGATGCTCTTATCAGGGATCTTCGTCATAACAAAATATTTGGAAAAGTTGTCTCAGGTTATAAAAAAATAAGTTTATTTTTACTATATAACTTTAAATTTTAATATTTGGTCAATTCTAATTCATTTCGTTGCCTTTTTTTGTTTTGTGCTTTACAGTGATATACACCATAGAATTTCAGAAACGTGGATTGCCTCATGCACACATTATGCTCTTTCTGGCCAAAGAGGCTAAGTATCCAAATGCAGAAGATATAGATAAAATCATATCAGCTGAGATACCCAATGAAAAAGATGATCCGTGCTATTATGCTACGGTTAGAGACTTCATGGTTCATGGTCCGTGTGGCGATGTAAGAAAAAGTTCTCTGTGCATGGCCGATGGTGTTGTACGAAGCATTTTCCAAAAAAGTTTGTTGACGCTACTTCAATCGACGAAGAAGGTTAGCCGCGATACAGACGTAGAAATAATGGCAGAGTTATTGAGAAAAATGGCGTCCCTCTTGACAATAGATTTGTTGTACCACATAATCGTCGATTATTACTTAAGTACGGGGCTCACCTTAATGTAGAATGGTGTAATCAGTCGTGGTCAATAAAATATTTGTTCAAGTATGTCAATAAGGGCCATGATCGTGTAACTGCATCATTCTATTAGAGCAGCGGTGATGAAGACACTGGAAAACCTATTGACGAAGTGAGCATGTATTACGATTGTAGATATGTTTCGTCATGTGAGGCAGCATGGATATTACTGGGATACGAGATGCAGTATAAATACCCTTCGGTTGAAAGACTGAGTTTCCATCTAGAGAACGAGCATAGTGTTATTTTTCATGATGACGAAAGGATAGATGATGTTATTAACAAAAGCACCATTAGAGAAAACATGTTTTTGGCATGGATGGAAGCCAACAAGATTTGCCCTGAAGCTAGAGAGTTTACTTATGCAGAAGCTCCTACGAAATTCACATGGAAATCTAACATTAGGAAGTGGGCGCAGAGAAAGGCAGGAAATTCTATATGGACGTGTGCACTACGTGCCTCCTGGATGTGGTGACATGTATTATCTGAGGTGCCTTATAACTGTTGTCCGTGGTGTCACCTGTCATAATGATTATAAGAAGATTAAAGGTGTTCAACACTCTTCTTATCGCGAAGCTTGCTATGCTTTAGGTTTATTAGAAGATGATAGAGAGTACATTGATGGCATCACTGAAGCGAGTCACTGTGCAAGTGCAGAAAATCTTCGAATTTTATTTGTATCATTGTTATCATCAGATTCTTTGAGCAGGCCAGAAGTGGTATGGGAAAAATGTTGGGAATATCTTTCGGATGATATTCTATATAAACGACGTCTCCTTATGCAACATCAAGGTACTAATCCAATGAATTTATATTAGATATTAATCTTTGAGTGTCAAATTCATATATTCATTTTTAAAATAATTTTTTTATATTAAATTATTTATTCTTATAGATTTTTATGTTTGTTCTTTTCTGGTAGAACTCGTGCTGAGTGAGGATCAAATCAAGAACCTGACACTTTCCGAGATTGAAAAATTATTGCGCCGTCGTGGTAGGAGTTTGTGAGAGTTTGATACGATGCCATTTCCGGATGTTGATAGTATGGATATGAGTCAAAACAGATTAATATACGATGAATTGCGCTATGATCGTAAGGCTCTGGCCGTCGAACACAATAATCTTCTTTCAAACATGGTGATGAGCGCTGCGTGCGGGCGTGTATTCTAAAATCATGAGTGTTGTTCAATCGAATAGGGGTTGTATGTTCTTTGTGTATGGATACGGAGGCACTGGAAAAAACATATTTGTGGAGGGCTTTATCTTTGGGGTTGAGATCTAAAGGGCATATTGTACTGAATGTGGCATCCAGCGGGATAGCTGCTCTTCTATTGCCTGGCGTGAGGACTGCACACTCTCGATTTGTAATACCCATTAATCCAAATGAAATAATGAATCGTCCACGTGCGAAATCAAAATGGGGATCCACTTGCCGAATTGATTGTTCGTTGTAAACTCATAATTATGGGACGAAGCTCCAATGATGAACAAGTATTGCTTTCAGGCAGTGGACAAAAATATACGAGACATTATGAGTGCCACATTCTCGGATAATCCCGACATCCCATTTGGTGGTAAAACAGTCGTGTTTGGTGGGGATTTCAGACAAATATTGCATGTTGTACCCAAGGGAAGCCGGCAGGATATTGTGAATGCCACGATAAATTCATCTTATTTATGGAAAGATTTCATGGTTCTTAGATTGACGAAAAATATGCGGCTTCAAAGTCTAGGTGAAACAGATGATTATGAAGATTTGAAGAGATTTTCTGAATGGATCTCTAGCATTGGAGATGGAACAATTGGAGGAGCTAATGATGGTTGTGCCACTATTGATATTCCGAAGATAATTTGCTCCACTATCCGGTGATCCAATTTCTACTACTGTCGAAAACACTTATCCAATGTTTAAAAATGCAACTGATGATCCCACATACTTGAAGGACAGAGTTATCTTGGCACCGACACTGGATGTCGTTTAGTCCATAAATCAGTATATAAATCCATGAACTCATCTGAGGGTCATATGTATTTGAGTTCTGATAGCACTTGCAAATCAGATGCAAATATTGGCTTTTTGCACGATCTGTACACACCAGAATTCTTAAACGGTGTAAGATGTCCAGGCATTCCTAATCTTGAACTGCATTTGAAGGTTGGGACTCTTGTAATGCTCCTAAGGAACATAGAATATCCTATTGGGTTGTGCAACGGTACGAGGTTGGTCATTACGAGGCTTACCACGCATGTACTTGAATGTAAAATTCTCACTGGAGCAAATGCCGGTCATAAAGTTTTGATTCCGCGAATGACGCTAACCCCGTCTGATCTAAGAATTCCCTTCAAGTTCCAGCGAAGACAGTTTCCTCTTATGGTTTCCTATGCCATGACAATAAACAAAAGCCAAGGACAGTCTCTCTCTCATGTTGGTCTTTACCTAAAGAACCCAGTTTTCAGTCACGGCCAATTGTATGTTGTTGTTTCGCGAGTAACCAACCCTAGGAGGTTGAAAATATTAATTTGTGATGATGATACATCTAACGACAAACAAACAGATAATATAGTGTACAAAGAAATATTTCAAAATTTGTAATTTTTTGTTATTGTAATATAGCAGGTTTTTTTCATATATGCATTATATTATTTCATAGTATATACATTTATTTTATATAACCCAACGCATTACATCTCGTGTATTGCACGGGTCAAAAACTAGTTTGATATAATGTAACATGTAAATTGTGAAGTTTACATGTTGGACTGACTTGGCATTTAATTTTGGAAAGATTAAATTTGGAGAGAAAATTGTTGAGTTGACAGTCTATGTAGTTTGGTTAGGAGGAACTAAAAAAACTTGGTCAAATAAATTATTTTTTCTTCTTACTAGTTTTTTACAAAACAATAATATAATTAGCATAGATATATATATTTGATAATATGCATTTAAATTGATATATGTATATATATAAATGAAGTTTTGTAAAAGTAGATAATAATTTAAAAATAATGTTGGAAAATGGGAAAAACAAAAAAATAGAGAAAAAGAACAAAAATTGATAATTATTTTTTTAAAATATTTTAAGAAGATGTAGATTACTAAATTAAGATTGTTTTAACTTTAAATTAAGTTTTTTTTTGAAGCTGGATTTTAAGTAGTTTAATTTTATACATGAAATTATCAATATTAAAATTTATTTAAATAAATGGTGATAAGAAAATATATTAAATTTAAATTAGTTTTCTCTTGTCAATCATTAATACTATACTATTTGCTAAATTTATTTAAAGCATTAATTTAAGTTATGAATTTAATATTTAGACGTTATAATTTTAATATTTAGAAAATTATATTTTTATGCAATGATTATCAAATATATATTTGTGTTAATTATAGTTTTTAAACTTTTTCATGAGAGGTGAGTTAATTTTTTGGGGAAGTCTCTTGTAAAACCGTCTCACGAATCTAAATTTGTGAGATGGAGCCTCATGTGGTCCCCAATCCTCTCTCTCTCTCCTCTCACTAGTCACATATCCTTTCTCTCCTCACCTCTTCATGTCTTCTCTCATGGTCCCCCTCTCCTCATTCCCACTCCTCGCGTGATCATGTCTCTCTCACGCCCCTCTCTCTCACAAGGTTTACACAAAATAGTTTAAAAACATATAAAAAATAAAAAAATGACACTTTTATTAATGAGAAGTGATATTTGTTTTAATAAGAAGTTATACTTTTTTTTTAAATAAAAAATGATATTTTTTTAAATAAAAAGTGATGTATTTTTTCTTAAAATAAAAAGTAACATTTGTTTTTGACATTTTTTAATAGGAAGTGATAATTTTTCCATAATAAGTGATATTTTGTTTTAATAAAATGTGATATGTTTTGATAAAAAGTGGTATTTTTAATAAGAAGTGATACTTTTTAAATAAGAAATGATAATTTTTTTAAATAAAAAATGATACTCTTTTTAAATAAAAGTAATATTTGTTTTAATAAGAAGTGATACTTTTTCCATAAGACGTTATACTATGTTTTAATTAAAAAGTGGTATTTTTTCTAATAAAAAGTGATACATTTTCATAAGAAGTGATACTTTTTCCATAAAAATAATTTTTTTAAATAAAAAGTGATACTTTTCATAAGAAGCGATATTTTTTCATAAGACGTGTGATGCTTTATTTTGATAAAAAAAATTGATATTTTTTCGAGTCTAATGTGATACTCTTTTCATAAGTAGTAATACGTTTTTCATAAAAATGATACATGTGTGTAGAGAGAGAGAGAGAGAGAGAGAGAGAGAGAGAGAGAGAGAGGAGTGAGATGAGAGTGAGAGAGGAGAGAGGGAACCATGAGAGGGTGGATGTGAGGAGGTGAGAAAGAGAGGAGGGGACCGGTGAGATAAGAGAAAGTAGGAGGAACAAGGAGAGAGAAAGGATGGGAACCACGTTAGGCTCTATCCATGAATTTAGATCAGTGAGACTACCACACAATTTTTATGTAATTTATTTAAACGACAAATTTAGTATCTCTCTCATCTTCCCGTGTAAGTTCCATCTCAACTCACACCTCTCTCCATCTCTATGCAATCTTCACTACTGCAATCATTAGTTTTCTTTTTCTTCTTCTTTTTTTTTTTTTTATAATTGTAGATCTTAGATTTTGTTCGGTTAATTGGAATAGATCTAGTTATGGTGTTTCAAAGAGATTGTCGGTGGAATACCAACTAGGGAATGGCCATGACTAGAGGGATTTATGCTCGGTGATTGGTTGAAGAAACACAAACCAGAAAAACATTTGAAAACGTGATCGATAATCATAATAATACTTTAAAGGAAAAAACTAATATCTTTCAGGGAAAAATATTTAAGAGTTATGAAATTGGAACTCCGTGCCCCGATTCAAACAAATTTAAACTAGGGTTAATTATAAAAAGTACCCTTGAGGTTTGACCTAATTACAAAAAAACTCAGCTAACTTTTAAAATTACAAAAACACCCCCGAGATTTTATTTTGTCTAACATTTAACCTCAATATAAGCAAAGTATATTTCAAAACCCCCTTTTATATTTATAAAATCATTGCATTTCACCCGTTAATTTTAACATTAAATCTAACAATATGAGTACTTTTTATAATTTTAAAAGTTAGTTGGGTTTTTTTGTAATTAAGTTAAATTCCAAGGGTACTTTTTGTAATTACCCCTTTAAACTATTATAACCCATCTCAATAGTCAAGAATCAAATAGAACAAGTCTAAATTTGATCCATATTCATTCTATTCCGATTTATGTTTACCAAGAATTAACATAGTTCCCGACAATACACTTATCAAAATATAAATACAAGATAAATTTTTTATGCTTCCAAGTCATTAAAAAACAAGATGAAATATTGATGATTGCCTCGACAAATATTTAATTTCACGCGTTTTTAATGAAAAGATAAGTCAACAATTTGGGACCAATCCTTCTGTTCTATTTTCTTCTTCCACTTTCTATTCCATATTACTAATGAATAACACGTCAATATGATGATAGGTGTTGATTGGTTGATTGTACTTACATGTATCATTCATTTGATAGTGGAATAGAATGTGGAACAGAAAACCTTATCCCCAAGAGTTTGGCTTGAAATTTTTTATGAGCCTTTTTAAGAATTTGTATTTCGTTGGCATTAATTACCAAGCTTTTACCTATAATTATAATTTTAGAATTAAATGAATTCGTAACTCTAAATAATAAACTTAATTTTATATGTGAATTATATGAACAGAAAAAAAGGAGCCGATTTTTATTTTATTTCACAAGTCAAAACTATTTATGAATATGCCAATTGTACAGAGGAATATTCTGGTGCCCACAAATAGATTCTCTCTATAAAATCGTCAGCTCATGGCCTTGTCCACCTCTGCAGAAAACTGAGTTTTATTTGTTAATTGTCAATTGGGATTTGGGAATAGAATTAGCTTTGTCTTACAAAATAATAATAAAAAAATGGAAAATTCTCCAAGTTTGTTGCCATGGTATGTGGACGTCATATATATAAAATAATATAATTATTATACACGTTATTTTCATATGATGTACTGAAACACCAAAGAAAACAGCATAATAAATAAAAAATACAAATTGATGATGAACTACGTTTATTTCATGATTAATATTTATTATACTCTCATATCATGCGAGCTTTCTATAGGTACTAATAATCGACTTCAGACTTCCTAAGAAAAAGTTTCAACGAAAAAGTTTCAATATCATGAACAAGTACTATAGGGATTAAGATTTGAAACTTTGCAAGATCATAACTATCAAAATGAGCAGTTAAAATATTGATACACACTATAAAAACGCAATGCTCACAAGGGCGTAATAGTCATTTAGTATATGAATCTAAATACCATTCATGCAATATTTCTCAAAAACAAATATCATTCATGCATTTAAAAAAATAAAAAATATATATAAAAAATAATATTAATCAAACTTGCTAAATAATATATTTTTCTAAATATAATAACATAAAACATATAATGATATTTTAAATATTCAATAATTAAATATATCAGTCTAAAAATGAAAACGTCATACCAGATCTAAACCCAAACTCATTTACATTGTAGACTCGCCCTAAATGAATTAAGTTTGAGATTGACCCGAACTCGGTGCAATTAAGACTCTTTATACATTCAATAATTTGTTTGTATTGCAAGTTGAATATTCTCCAATCTCCACTGTTCACGCGCGCGCGCACACACACACACACACACACATATATATATATATATATATATATATATATATATATATATATATATAAATAGAGTTCTATGAGACCACGAGAAAGGGTAAGTCCACAAGAACCAATCTTAACCATATATTTAATATTCTCAATAGCCAATATTTAACAAGCTAAATTGTAATTTATTAACTAATTAACTTAACATAAGGGTGAATTAGTCCACATAAAATTTTCCCCAGCGACAAAATAGGAAACATTTACCAAACTCATCCACGAGAATCACACCATGATCTACCAAAATCATCCATAACAACACCTTTTGTTTAATATGCATGAATCTAATATTATGTAACCACTATTCAATACATTCACAAGCAAGAGTAACAATGTACACAAGCATAATAAATACTTGTAACAACTAATTAATTTAATATAAGGTAAATTAACCCACACAAATGTTTTTTAGCAACAAAATATGACGCAGTTACCAAACTCATCCACGAGAATCACTCCATGATCTTATACCAAAATCATCCACGACTGCGGCGCTCTGTTTAATATGCATGAATCTAATATTACATAAGCACTAGTAAGTACCTTCACAAGCAAGACTAACAATGCACACAATCATAACAAATACCAGTTACAATTGAAAATAATAATATGATTAGCATTTCATAAACAACATTGAATAACTGCACGATCAAAATTAACCACTTACACAAGCATTACACTCTAGGACTTCAAACACTTACAAAGGCTACAACTGTAAAAAAAAAAAAAAAAAAAAAAAACCAATTTGATAAGCAATTCATAAGCAGCATTGAATATTTTAACAAGCAAAACTAACCAGTTACACAAGCATGTCAATCACAACACCATTCTGTTTAATATGCACGAATCTAATATTACAGAAGTACTATTCAATACCTTCACAAATAAGACTAATAATGTACATAAGCATAACAAATACCAAACACAGTTAAAAAAATTAATATAATTAGTATTTTATAAGCAACATTAAATAACTACACAAGCAAATTAACCACTTACACAAGCATGACACTCTAGGGCTTCCAAAACTTACAAAGGCTATAACTATAAGAAAAACTCAATTTGATAAAATAATTCATAAGCAACATTAATGAATACCTTCACAAGCAAAACTAACTAGTTGCACAAGCATGTCAATCACAACACCATTATGTTTAATATGCATAAATCTAATATTGCATAAGCACTATTCAGTACCTTCACAAGCAAGACTAACAATGTACACAAGCATAACACGTTGAAAAAAAAAATGGCCACAAAGAAGAAGGCGAAATTGGTTGAATGAAAGTGACGAAGTGGAATCCGAAGAGTCAAGAATCATATCTAATAGATTATCAAACGTCTGTTAACTGGAAAAGGAAAGGATATGATTAAATATAATCAAATCTTATTTAACTGTTTTAAATTTTAATATAAATTAAATACCCTTTTCTAATTACTGAAATAAAAAAAAGACTGAAATCACCCTTCTAATCTGGACCATTAAAAAAAGGTGATGAACGATTAAGATTTGTCCTTATGGACTCACTCCAAATGGGTGGACCCAATAGGATCCAAATCTTATATATATATATATATATATATATATATATATATATGGAGAGGATCCTGTGAGACCACTCTCTTAGGTTAGTCCATAAGACCGAATCTAGACCATCCAAATAGTAAACCAATGGCCAAGATTCATTACAATCTATACAGGTTTACGAAAGTAACTATACAATAGTAAGGGTAAAATTGGAATCCAGAAAATTATTAATTGTAACCTCCTCCTACATTATAGGAACGTGATCTGTTATTGATCATGTTCCCATAAATCACGCAGATAACCATATGCGATCAAAACTATGCGTCCCCTTCTCAACGCCAACATTACAACGCCATTATCAAAATCTCTGCAAATCACCATTGTCACCCAAACTCGTCCTGCAATTAATCCACAAAAATAGTATACTCGACAGATATCTAACAATCGGCAAGGAATCATCATCCGTTTGATTGGATAAAATTATACAATGGAAAAAAGTGTTGATTACAACGCAACTGAGGAATGTCCTCCCGGTAATTTCTGAGAGATAGAAGTTATAATATTCATATGCCTGTGAATCAGCAACTGATGGCTAAACTATATGCACTTCTATTATTCTTGCTTTGTATGTTTAATTTGTTAATGTCATATAAATAGTATGTCACTATTGTATATATATTTTTATATCATTGCATGTTACCCACTTGTATGTAGGTTGCAGCTGAATTAATAGTTTGAATGTTCAGAACAGATAATTTGCAAGTTTAGAATATAAGTGAATAATTCTGCTTTGTATGCAAAAATAGATACATGTATTCTTGTTGCATTGTATGTTTAGTGTATGAATGCTGTCTATTTAGTGTGTAAACATTGTATATATAGTCGTTATATGTCTGCATACTACCCACCTGTATGAATGTTGAATCTCAATTAGTAGTTTGTATGTTTATAACGGATAATTTGCCTATTTAGGGTATAAGTCTAAATTATTGCTTTGTATGAAAAAATATAGTTCTGTATTATAGTTGCTTTGTATGTTTAGTGTGTGAATCTTATTTACTTACTTTGTCAACATTGTATATATAGTTTTATATGTTTGCATATTACCCACCCGTATGAAGGTTGCATCCAATCGATAATTTGTATGTTTAGTACAGATAATTTTCCCGTTTAGAATATAAGTCTTGTGTATATAGCATGATGTATATGCATACTTACGCCTTATCTTCTTATAGGACATTAGTCACCAAATTCATTGCATGTTTGATCAGCAATTACAATGTGTATATATTTATTTCACTGTTGTATATATATAAGACAAAGATTGTATATGTACATCCGTAAGTTGTTTGAGTAGATTTGTCTGTCATAATAAATTAATAAGTTTGTATACTTATAAATCAAAACGTGCTTGTATAGACTATTAAAAATGTGTGAATGTTATCATAAAACTGTATATATAATTTACACATTTTGTATTATTGACTAATATCCTTTGTGATGTCAAAAAACAACGTAGGACAACGGCTCGAAATCTCGCCAGGATCAACAAAATATTGGATACCAGAGGTGGAACACGGAAAGATTTCGCAAGTGGGAATGCATTTCGCTACATTGGAAACCGGTATACAATTTTACCGGGACTATGGAGCACTTAGCGGATTCGACATCAGAAGGAGCACAACAAAGCGATTCAGTAATGAAGTCATTCGCCAACATTATGTTCTATGCAATAGAGAAGGCTTCAAAAACACAAAAAACACCATACCTGCAGAACCTGCAGATGAAAGTGAAAGTAGCACAGCACATGGGTCGCGAAAAAGGACTTCAAATCATGTCGGATGCAATGCACGTTGCATTTTCGAGTACACTGGTAACGGCGTCTATAAATACGCAGTTTTGAAGAGCGCCACACTCACCCAATGGCAGTGGATACATTCAAGCAGCTTAAAGTTAATAGAAACCTTAACCCGGTCATCAGCAATTTATCATCAATTGCACGAAAGCTAATATAGGGAGTTCTAAACAACACGAATTATTCAGGGAGATGGTGGGCGGATATCCACAAGTCGGGGCACTAAAGGTTGATTTTAAAAACTTCAAGCGCGACTTGAAAGCATACATCAGTGGTGCAGACGCACAGTTGGTAATAGACAAATTGTTCAGACAAAAGGAAGTTAATCAAGGGATGGCGTTCGATTACGATGTAGACAAAGATGAACAACTGACAAGGCTGTTTTGGGCAGACCAAAAAGCTATAAGGAACTACAACACGTTTGGTGATGTGATTTCATTTGATGATACATACAATACTAACAGGTTATATGGATCTTCATGTTTATTGCTGGTGTAATTGTATACTTAATTTTATGCAATTGTATATTTAGTTTTAAGAATTGTTTATATTAAAGAATTTTATGCAAATCTGTTCCATTGAATAAATACTAGAGTGGACTTGTATATTAATACATCTAAATTGTATACATATAATTGTTTTGTTGTTTATTTGTTCATTTGTACTGTGTGCTACATAGATTGAAACTACATACTAAGTTCAGTAAACTATATGCTAAATTTAGTTAGTACATCAAATTAGATTTACAAACTCCTATGCTGCTGTATATATAGTTTGGTGAATTGCATACTTGTTTAGTTTAAGTTGTATACTTACTTTACTATAAATGTATGATTAAAATTGTTTTCGTTGATGTTGTATACTTAGTTTATTATAGTTGTATACATGTTCTAATTTACCAGTATAGATTTATGCCGTAAACTTAACGTAACAAAAATGTGCAGGTATAAAATGGTTTTTGCCCCATTCACCGGAGTCGATAACCATCGCCGATGTGTGACATTTGCAGTTGGACTTATATTAAAGGAAGATGAAGAGTCGTATACATGGATGTTCACAAAGTTCTTGGAAGCTGTTGGCCGGGAGCCATACTATATAGTAAGAGACCAGGATCCGGCAATGAAGAAAGCAATACAATCAGTATTCAAGACAGCAAAACACAGATTGTGTATGTGGCACATAATGGAAAAGGTTAATGTAAAAGTCGGTCACACCTTGTTCAAGGATAAAAATTTCATAAATCGTCTAAATTCAATCGTGTGGGATGGCAAAGATTTCAATACCAGATTTTGAGAGTCAATGGAATGAAATTATGATGACTTTAGTCTAAAATCGCATCCATGGTTCACGATTTGTATCGATTAGACGAAGTTGGATACCAGCTTATTTTACAAATGTGCCAATGAGTGGTTTGCTCAAAACTACCTCACGGTCGAGAGCACCAATAGTGGTTTGGGAATTACACAAATCCTGGTTCGAATTTGGTTGAATTTTTCATGCACTTTGAAAGTGCAATAGAGTCACAACGCCATACAACGGATAAATTGGACCACATCGCCAAACATCATTCCCACAAAGATCAAGAAAAACGACCATTGAGAAGCATGCATGTTCGGTGTACACACACACCGTATTTACCGATGTTAGCACGAGAAATTGAATCACCGCTATGAGTGCACGACAGAGATAATCGACGATGCAAACAAGTGTTCCTACAAAATTAGAGACAAAACAAGTCGAATTTTTGATGTCGTAAATTATAAGACGGAGACAATGACAAAGCGCACAGTGCAAAATGTTCGAAAGACGGGATTACCGTGGTTGTCATGTTTTCGTAATACTAAAGGACTGCCAGGAAATACCTATGAAATTTTTAGCTCGACGATGGATGAAGACTCCTCAATAACACAATACACAAGATCCGCCGATTTATCAATTTGCGGGGGCGATGAAGCCGCAATCACACTAAACAACCTTTGGTCCGACTTCCACATCTCGCATTGGTCTAAAGACAAGGGAATGTTGAAAAATTATCAAATTTATCACGACTTGTGTCTCAAGAAAAGGTGAAATTGTTAAATGATGGGCAACATGTACAGTCTTTTGGAAACAAGAAAGTCAAGATTCGAGACTGTGTGGGTCAACCTCACGACTTTGATATTTCGTGTTACCACCAAAACAAGCAAAAAACAAAGGCGTGGCGATGTCGAGAAGTAGAATTCAGAGCCAAAGAGAGAAAGCCATTAAAGCAAGTACAAAGCTCAAAAGAAAATGTGGAACATGTGGTGAGATTGAACGCATACCCCCTTAACGTGTCCAAAACGCGACGACACGCCCTAGTGCAATGTTTCTATTTTTTTGCAAAAAAAAACAATTCTGTCACTTTATTTGGTATGAAAACTTTTTTTTTTTGATACATTGAGTGATTTGTTGATTTATCTTTAAAGTTATTTTTTCTCTCTAGACATTTATTGCATATACAATAACATTCATCTAAATATGCAAGTAAAAACACTAAGCAAAATGTAATTGTTTTACTTCGTAAACAATCGCATCGTATAATTAATAAGTACCTTAATATTTATACAAAATACCATAATCTCCTTATCCAACATATAATACAATTCAACTACTATAAAATAGACGATGCACTACATTAAATATACAATTCTATGTATCTATTTAAACAAGTACATAGCAACCGAAAAACAATTCAATCGAACTAAAATCAGAAAACCACCCATTTAACTAAGTATACAAATCCACCGTACAAAATAAGCAATTCAAGATAACTAATTAAACATATATATTAATCTACTTATACAACGATTAATACATTCAATTAATAAAAATAAACAAATGCTACACATTACATATACAATCCGATATGTCTATTTATACATGTCACTGAACTATACAAATCCACTGAACTAGAACAGTTAATAGCCCATACCATCCAGCAAACAATTCCACCACATAAAAAATACAAATCCTCTTAACTAATCAAGCAATTATATTAACATGATTTATACAACAAAATATACAGAACAAAGTAATCCAGAAGTAAGCAAATGAAACATATTAAATATACAATTCGGTACAACTATCTATACAAAGTTTCTGCATCCAGGTATTAACAACACCATACAAGATAAAAAAAAATGAGATGACACAAACACAATAAGCAAAACAACTTAATAAATTGTACCAAAGTTTGAATTACCAACATTCCAAAACAAAACAGATCCAATGTCATTTAAAACAACCAAAACAAAACAGAACCAATGTCATTCCAAAACAAAACAGATCCAACACCATTGAAAACAACCACTATTAGTTACCGTGATATTAACAAAAAAAAAAAAAAAACTAGAGTATTCCACCATTCACATATATAACCAACTTCTACATCGCTTGCCACCCAATGTTTCTTGCACTCGGCCAAATTCTTCCCCTTAACTCGTTCATGTCGCCTAAGAAAATAGCGCCGACGTCTTGGAACGGAAGGTACACATGAGATTTGCATCGCTCTTACGTAGACCAGGTGTCCAATTCTCATACCTCCACCCATATACGTTTTCATATGCCGCATTGCAAATATTCTGCAGTCGACCTTGTTTCGTGCATCTCTCCACGGCATTGAAATTCTGGTTGGAGTGAGCTGCCCAATCTCTTGACCCATCTGCTTGTCATGTACTGAGAAAAGGCGCGAACCTGCCACGATAGATACAAACAATTAAAAAAAATCATATGAAGAAAAATGATGTATCAAAGCAACGTAAATACATGTTCATACTCACCAATTTAGCGAGCACATCTTCGTATTTGTCCAACTTGGTTCCACCAACAGAAGAATTATCCAAAATCTGCATACTCTTTCTCTTCATATCAAACACAACAACAAACTGGAGTTCGCTCTTGCATATTGGAAAGAAAAACTGGAAAAAGGTAAGAAAATATTAGTTAAGTTTGAAAATAAATGTTGTAAATCTAAAAATGAATATATAAAATAAATACCATATCAAACGCCTGCAACTTTGTTGGATTAACATCACCGAACTCAGCATCTAGACTTTGAGAAAATAGACCCAAATTTTTATTATCATCATCCTGCCTGACGGTGAAACAAATGAATACATCTACATGCAAATATAAAAAAAATATAAACAGTCAGCAATAATGAAAATGTACAAAAACAATACACTAAATATACAATAAAGGAATGCTAAGTATACAATAAAAAAAAGGTTAGTATGCAGACTCATTTGGCAAAGTACACATTATATATAAACAAATCAAATATAGTAACTACACACATCCTCTGAACTACATAAACAACTCCAATACAGTAACTATACACCAGCCTTAAAAATTGCCTCATCTCTGCAAAAAGAGAAATACATAAATTTAAAATTCATTAATTACACTAAAATTTATGGTATACTTGACCATTAAAAAAATTAAATTACTTTTCGACAGGGTTCTCAAACAACCATTTAACAATCATGTTTCACGCTTTGCTCATTCAACCTAGATATCACATCGACTGCCGCTCAACAAATGGGGACGTCAATGTATCGAAGTCTTCTTTTTTCTGACGAGGTTCGTTTCGGCGATAAACATTCAGCTTCTCACTGTTCTTCTTCGTCCCCTCCTTCCCAGGCACAGCCGCACCCTTCCCACCGTCAACAATCAGAGCCTCTTCCTGATGATAAAAAAAAATATAAACACATAAGTCCAGCATAAAAATAAATAATTATGCAAAACAAATAATGCAAATTACATGCTCATCATCTTCCTTTTCCTCCTCATCGTCTTCCTTTTCCTCCTCTTCCTGCGCATACAGACGTGATGTCCCAAGCACGGCATCCCATTTAGCATTGTTTTGTTCTTGGGTTAAACCAAGACTAAAACTAGGCCTGTCAGCTTTCCATTTCTCAAACTCATCCCGCTTGCAAATGGCAGCTTCCATCTTCTCAAACAATGCTATGTTGTCGGGATTGCTCCAAAATGCCTCAGCCTGCTGAGTCTCGCTTCCAACTAAATCCTCTCCATCCCGTGTTCCCTCTACTTGAACAGACTTATGGCATATAAGATTCTGAGCAACAACCCCAATTTCAGAAAATTCAGGGACCTCCACCACATCAGAAGGTGCATCCCGAATTAACGAAATAATTTCTACCACATTCAAGCAAGACACGCAATCCTTGCCTTAATATTCCCAATATAATCCTGCTTTGAGAGAATACAACATAAAAACAATCATATAAAATATACGTAAAAACAGATTTAAAGTCAATATAAAATCGAACTATGCAACAAATGCTACAAACTAAACTATGTATGCTTATGAACAATCATACAACCTTTGTAAACTAAGTATACAATATATGTAGACTATTTATACACAAAACTAAGTATGCAACATATACTACAATATAAAATATGTATGCATAAGACCAAAAATACAATATTGGTAAACTAAGTATACAATATATGTAGACTAATTATACACAAATCGACCTATGTATGATAACAAATGCTACACATAAATCTAATTTTTGTAACATAACTATCTATACAGCAAAGTTACATTATGTATACACTTATGTTGAGCTACTTATACAACTACAAATAAACTAAGACACCACATACGTCAAGTAATTATACAAAAAGATATAAACCATGTATGTAATATGCCAAATATCCAACATATGCATCTTAAGTGTAACATACACACTAACTAAATATACAACATATATTATTTTTAAAGAAACTTTATATCATACCAAGTATACAATATCTGTGACTTATGTATACAACAAAAACCAACTAACTATACAACATATGACATTGTATACCTGCCCAATGCGGCCTGCCGACGAAGGGCCTGGGATGAGATGACTATTTCTCTTGACCAGTCACCAATCTCTCCAACTGAGGTTGCAGTGTAGGCCCTCCCAAATATGGTCCCTGCACATATCCCTGCCCAAATCCACCATGTTTGAACTCTTTATAAACTCTTTCCTTGAACTTATCCATGGTCCATGAAGCCATAGCAGAGTGAGAGTCCTCGGCACATCCCTCCCAAGCACACACACTCTATCCAAATAAAACACCTACATATACGAACCATTGAATAAGTGACAACACATTAAACTAAAGAACTGGAAAAGACAATAAATGGAAAATTACCGTTAGCAACAGCACCGGGCCGTTGAACTCAATCTTGTTCGTCCCATCCCACCTAACTCTTTTAGATATCAGGGTGTTCAATGTATAATCCCACCAATTAAAGTCCCTGATTATTGACACATCGTCAAGGCAATCCAGAATAAGTGGGTTGATGTACCCACACTGTAAATTTCAATAAGAACGCTCGTCAACAAGCGTCACGAAATGCCTTCGAACCAGTCCCGCCGTCTACGCACTCCATCATCCTCACACCAAATCACCCGATTACTCTCTGAAATTCGGGAATATTATTTTCCACTCATCGTACAACGCGCATCTCCCGATTTTTCTTCCTTTCAATAGCCACATCCCCCGTTAGGAATCCCAATAGCCTACCCACATCTTCACTCTCAATGTGAACACCCTACCATCACAAATACAAGTTCACTACTTAGGGGAAATTTTCAACTAACCAATATGTGAGCTTATTATTGAAATCCTCAAATTTCATGGAAAACAGACTCCCAAAACCCATCTCACGTACTGCATCTTCTGTGCAGGTTTCATAGAAGCAAGAGCATCAACCAAAACCCGGTTTCCCCTAACTTGCGTGTCGGGGTATGAATCGTCAATCCTTCGCCTCTTTTTGGGCTGCTCGTCTCCTAACTATGCTCGCACCACTATTGACCTCTATTTCCTCGCTCTTCACTTGACATTTTACTAGCCACAAACACGTGCATAAAAAGAACCCTGTATCAAGATTTTAAACCTCATTTGTTTATATTCCCACAAATATTGTATATTTAACATGACAGACTTGTATACTTAGTACACAAGTATGCCTACAAAAAGTCTGTTTACATTAAATTTAATGTTGCATATTTAACACAATATATCAGTATACTTATTAAAAAAATCTGCATAATTGTTATGTGTTTCTTACTTGGGATACACTAATTTAATGATTCTACTTAATCCTGTTTACTTAGCATTACATGTAAGAATAGCAAGAATACACCACAACCCCCTGACATACAAAAACACTTAATTCATGTATGAAAAAAGTGAATACAAAAGTCTGCTTATATACTACTTAATGTTGTATAATTAACAAACTATATTGGTATACTTAATAAAAAAAATATGCATACTTGTTATAAACTAAAAAATGAATCAGACTATGCTTACATTTCTGTTAACACGAGACCTTCAGAAATCAAACTCCCCCTCACCCCACCCCTACCAAACCAACAAAAAAGGAAATATATAAAGAAGAAGGCAATTTTCACCAAACCCAGAACAAAAATTTCACATAACAGCAAGGAAAGACAAACCCAAGACGAAAATAAATAGATAGGTTTAAGTTAAAAATAAAAAAATAAAAATTCTACAGTATACTTCGAAACGTAAACAGAGAGATGACCCATGAATCCGTAAAAAAAATCATTAAAAAAGCAACGAAAATCAACATAAAAATAAGAAGAAATAACTTTACCCGACGCTCAAATGTGAAGACTTAAATTTGACGGATTTGGGCCAAATAAAGAGAAAAGATACTCACCTTTGCACACGCAGGAATGGGCACTACAAATGGCACTTCCTGGTTCTTCTTCGCAAACACAACCGCCTACCAAAGAATTTGTTTTGAGCGCTACTCGACCGGAAGTGAGGGATTATTTGGGGAGAAAAAAATGTTGGGGTTGGCCTTTCGACGGGAAGAAAGAGATGGATTCTTTGGGGGAAGGAAGAAAGAGAGAGGTTAGGGTTTGGGCTTTGGGTTCCTTTGCAAGACGTGAAGAAAGAGAGAAATTATTTTGGGAAGGAAGAAAGAGAGAGTGTTTTTTCTTGTCAAAAATCGTAGAGTGGAGGGAAGCAAAAGGATCGGTTTGAAAAGACACAATCGAAAATGTATGGTCATTTCCCCTAAAAAACGGAAACCCATAAAGGAAAGATCCTATTTTCCTATTAATTAGCAATTAACTTTATCTCTAAAAAAAGCGTAAAATGGTGAAAATACAATCATACCCTTAATAACCCAAAAATAACTAAATAGATCTCAGCCATTAAAAAATTAAATCAATGGTCTATATGCGGTCTTATGGACTAACCTTAAGAGGCTGGTCTCATTTGAACCAATCTCTCTCTCTCTCTCTCTCTCTCTCTCTCTCTATATATATATATATATATATATATATTGTTAAAGACGAATATTGTTTGATTTCACAACTCTCATCTCTCTCTCTCTCTCTCTATCTATCTATCTATATATATATATATATATTGATTTTTAGTACTGACCTATAGGCACTTTGCTGGTTTGGTACCTGACATTTCCAAGTTACCAATTTAGTACCTATACTTAATATTTTTTTATAAATTGGTACATATTCACTTTCAAGGACGAAAATGCCCCCAACAAACATAAGTATACTCAAAATGAATTTTTGAGTACACTTATTTAAATTATAAAATCAATTAAAATTTTAATTAATTTGATTAATAAAAAGTAAAAAGAACTTTCTAAAAATATTAATGAATTTTTAGAAAAAATAAAATTAATTACATTAAATTAGTAAATTAATAAACATAAAATAAAATTTAATTAATAGAAAATAAATATTAGTTTAGAAAATTAATTTTAATAATTAAAATCAAAATTAAATAATTTAAAAATTAAAATTAGGATAGTAAATAAGAAAATTATAGCAATATTTTTAATATATTAATTTTGAATTAGTTTTTTGATCGAATTTTAAAACGAAGTTTCTAAAAATTTAATTTATTTTATTTCTTACGATTACGAATTTAATAATTTAATTTAAATAATAATAAGTTATTTCTTAATTAAATTTATTTTTGAAATTTAATAATTCTAACTAAATCTTTAATTTTTAACAAAATTTTAAAAATTATGGGGGTATTTTCGTCCTTAAAGGTGAATAGGTACCAATTTATAAAAAAAATTGAAATATGGGTACTAAATTGGTAACTTGGAATTGTCAGGTACCAAACCAAGAAAGTGCCTATAAAGGTCTCAGTACTAAAAATCAATAACCCATATATATATATATATAATAACAAACATGTTTCCTAATTTATTTTGCCCGCCTTTTTGCACTTGCTAAAAATAAAATTAGATATTTTTTTAATGAAATAAAATAGAGATATATGTCCAATATCTATGTAATTATATCATTAATTTTTGTTTATCTTACTTATGGTATGCTTTGATATTAAATACTATACACTTGAATTTGGAAAGATATATAAAAAAAAGAAAAATAGTTGTTGACCGATATTATTGTAATTTATCATTAATAATTTTGTCCATTTTAATTTTGGTATACATTAACAATATAATTATATGATTAATCAATATTAAATATTGTATTAAATAAATTCCAAAAGATCTAAACAAAACTATGAAAACGAATCTGTTTTATTGACTCGGTCTTCGTAATTGTACTATATAATTTAATCTCTGTTATTTTTAAACTTTCAGTTTGATAAGATTTTATTTATAATATATGGTGAAAAAAGAATATCATATTATTTCAAACTGGAAAAAATATATACAGAGTGTGCTGATATATACAGTCTACTAATGAGTTATTATATTTGAAAATTATATATTTTGATTGTATTGTAATATATGTATTTTTAGGATGAGTTGGTATATCTTAACGTGTCCAATATTTATGTTATATTCAAATCTATACATACGTAAATAATCTCACGCCCACTGTCAATACAACTTATCCATTATAAATGATGCAACTTTTTGTGGAATCGATCACCATCATATATATATATATATATATATATATTGATTTTTTTAATACGACTTATAAGCACTTTCTTTGGTTTACTGACATTTCCAAGTTACCAATTTAGTACCTATACTTAATATTTTTTTATAAATTGGTACATATTCACTTTCAAGGACGAAAATGCCCCCAACAAACATAAGTATACTCAAAATGAATTTTTGAGTATACTTATTTAAATTATAAAATCAATTAAAATTTTAATTAATTTGATTAATAAAAAGTAAAAAGAACTTTCTAAAAATATTAATGAATTTTTAGAAAAATAAAATTAATTACATTAAATTAGTAAATTAATAAACATAAAATAAAACTTAATTAATAGAAAATAAATATTAGTTTAGAAAATTAATTTTAATAATTAAAATCAAAATTAAATAATTTAAAAATTAAAATTAGGATAGTAAATAAGAAAATTATAGCAATATTTTTAATATATTAATTTTGAATTAGTTTTTTGATCGAATTTTAAAACGAAGTTTCTAAAAATTTAATTTATTTTATTTCTTACGATTACATTTAATTTAATAATTTAATTTAAATAATAATAAGTTATTTCTTAATTAAATTTATTTTTTAAATTTAATAATTCTAATTAAATCTTTAATTTTTAACAAAATTTTAAAAATTATGGGGGTATTTTCGTCCTTAAAGGTGAATAGGTACTAATTTATAAAAAAAATTGAAATATGGGTACTAAATTGGTAACTTGGAATTGTCAGGTACCAAACCAGCAAAGTGCCTATAGGTCGGGTACTAAAAAATCAATAACCCATATATATATATATATATATATATATATATATATATAATAACAAACATGTTTCCTAATTTATTTTGCCCGCCTTTTTGCACTTGCTAAAAATAAAATTAGATATTTTTTTAATGAAATAAAATAGAGATATATGTCCAATATCTATGTAATTATATCATTAATTTTTGTTTATCTTACTTATGGTATGCTTTGATATTAAATACTATACACTTGAATTTGGAAAGATATATAAAAAAAAGAAAAATAGTTGTTGACCGATATTATTGTAATTTATCATTAATAATTTTGTCCATTTTAATTTTGGTATACATTAACAATATAATTATATGATTAATCAATGATAAATATTGTATTAAATAAATTCCAAAAGATCTAAACAAAACTATGAAAACGAATCTGTTTTATTGACTCGGTCTTCGTAATTGTACTATATAATTTTATCTCTGTTATTTTAAACTTTCAATTTGATAAGATTTTATTTATAATATATGGTGAAAAAAGAATATCATATTATTTCAAACTGGAAAAAATATATACAGAGTGTGCTGATATATACAGTCTACTAATGAGTTATTATATTTGAAAATTATATATTTTGATTGTATTGTAATATATGTATTTTTAGGATGAGTTGGTATATCTTAACGTGTCCAATATTTATGTTATATTCAAATCTACACATACGGAAATAATCTCACGCCCACTGTCAATACAACTTATCCATTATGAATGATGCAACTTTTTGTGGAACTGATCACCATCATTACATGCTATTCAGTATGGGTTGATACCAATACAAGTATCTAATTATTAGAGATGTCAAAATGGGCTCGGCCCGAGGGGCCAAGCTGTAATTTTGGATGTCCGAAAAAAATTGTACCTATGTTGCCCGAAAATCTGACTAGTCTAGTCATTTCACGTGTATTTTTCATGAGTTGGGTCAAAAAAATAGTTGTCCCATTGAATTTCGACCCGGCTCGACCCAAATGTTCTTCCTGGCCCAATGGATCAGCACCAATGCCTATTTAATAGTTCTACTGGTTATTAGAATAGCCCGTACATCACACAAGGCTCAACTAGTCCAATATATATACCAATAAAAATTTATATGCAAAGTGATGAAATGTAAATTACATTAACTCGCCCATCTAGCTAGGCTCCATATTATTCGAAAGAATGTTCCTCCTGCAAGTCGCACCCCTACATACAGCTCTATATTATTTAAGATTATTGGCAAATCACTAGTAAGTAAAATATTTGCATTATCATAATTATATATATGATTTTGAATAGGAATATAGGATATTCATTTTTAGGCACATTTTTATGAATCGACATACGTTAGCATTTAGCGCACACAAATATCAACTAAGATGGAACGAATATTTACTAATTCGACGTATTCGATTATACTCAGAGACAATAAAATCATAATTGAAGTTTAGGTCTTAATCAACTATAACTCATAAATATTTCTCAAAAAAAAAACTATAACTCATAAATAATAAATCGCAATCAAAATTATTCCATAAATTTATTTATTACAATAAGTATAAATCATGCTTCCTTTTCGGAGAAATAGACCACAGATGATGTATTTAATGAACGGTCTCGAATCTATACACATCACGTCCAATGACCAATGGCTCAGATAGATATTTTTTTTCAACACCCCGGGGGTGGGGCATTGAGGCGTGATCCCCTACCTGTAAATCAAATAATCAAAATGTCATACAATGTCATGCCCGTCAAGGCGGGAGAAAATCAAATAACAAATAACCTATCACTACGATATCTAGAAGGACTATCATAATGAGATATCTAAAAATAAAAGGAGAGCCAATGATCTATGAAAATCCGAAGCTCGGATATCCGGGTCCATCCGAATGAGAGCTAGGAGGTGGTGAGAAGTCGTGCCCTCATTAACAATGTGATCGCCAAGGCGTGACTCCTCCCAACTCGCAAGGTGATCATTTGGTCGATTCCCTCTCTGTGTATGTGGGAAATCGAATCATCAAGGTCCTCAAAGATGTTCCGAATGCGAATCGGGGTGTCTTGAACTCGCCAAGAGCAAGGCCACCGGAAGTGATCGTGGTGACCACCACACTGCGTCCAACTCGATCCAATCGACGAGAAAAAGACGGGCATGCCGCAGTCCCATCTCCGCTAGAAGCTCGGGCATGAAAGCTAGACACCGCCGGGAGAGAACAATGAAAAGCCAACAAAAGTCTCCGCTCGAATGATCTCGAGTCAATCCCCCTCGCGACAAAGAAAGTGTCCCGATCAAACGAACCATCCGTGTTCACTTGATTTGAGGAGACCGAGGGGCTCGCCAAATCACAATCCTCGACCACGTGGAACCCGTGGTGGAGCACTCCCTTGCAAAAAGCCAACAAAAGAGGGAAGCATCCGGACTAACTGATGGATTCAAACACCGACGAAACAAGAATCCGGAGATACCGCTCCACCGCCAAATAATGTGAGATGCCAAGAAAGGAAGGTGTCGATGCTTGACACAATTCCTTTCCGTCCGCGACAAACCATAAAATCAAGCAGAGGAACCAAGAAACTCAAGTGCCTCGTGTGTGATCCGTGTGTGCGATTCCTCCAAAATGAAAGGAACAATATCATATCAAAGTGGTGTGTGGAAGTGTAGTGTCAAACCAAGGAAGAAAGTGATTCCACACTGACCAACAAAGATCATTCATCAAAAAGAGGTGAGGGATAGATTCGACTGAGGAGATGAATGTGGATTATTCAAGCAACAACAGCAACATGAGGCAAGGGAAGTGCCACGTGCCGAAGCTTGATATCCACGGGAAGACGATTACGAAGGAGGCGGCAAAGGAATATAGAGATAGTAGGAATAAGAGCATCGTTCCAAATGGCACCATACGAAGGTTCCGAGCATTTCTACCCGGAGAGAATCCCAAGTAGAAGACATAGAGAACCCACCATGAGAGGTAAACATCCACCGCATGATATCCTCGGACCCCAGCAGAATCGGAACCCCGGATATATCCTCAATGAGACTCTCAGGAAGCCCACATCCGGAGACCAAGACCGATACAATCTATCTCTATCCCACATACCATCGCGAATGAACCACTCAACCGTCATATGACCCAACAGCCGATCCAAACAATGATCCACAAGTGGCCGATGCCCAAACCAAGTATCATCCCAAACCGACACACGGCTACCACCGCGATAGACCATAAAATCCGCTCCCGGGCTCGAATACCGATCCGCCACAAGCGCCTCCACCGATGACTATGATTATGTGTTACAGAGGCTCTACAGGAGACCGAAGCCCATTGTAAAAAAGATTTGCTGATCAAGAATTGAGCCCACAACGAATGGCCCTCGCGTAACCTCCACCACAACTTGTAAATCGGGCGCGTCAAGAATATCCGAAAGTCGGCGCAACCCCCTCCCACCCTCGAAATAGGATGGCGATAATATCCCAATCGATCCAATGAGTCTTCTTATGTCCCGCATATGATCCCCAGAAGAATCTAGCCATGATCCGCTCCAATCGGGCTGCAGAATCTGTCTTTGGCGGTGCATGACCAAGAATATGCAACGGGGTGGCCATTGGCGTGCTCGAATAAGAGCGAGCCTACCACCAAAGGAGAGATGTCGATGCGACCACCCAAAGAACTCTATCCAACATCCTCTCGAATCACGGGAGGAAGAGCTCTTTCGTCATTCTCCTTGAACAAAGGGACACCCAAATAAGTCATCGGCAAGTCATCGAACGAACAAAGCCTCGCCACCATGAACCATGTGCTCCCGGCCCGTCAATGTAACGTGGGGCCGAAAGAATCTACTCTTTCGGACACCGACCGGTGACTGCAAGAGCGAGCGAGAATAGTGCTCCGAAAGTGCCTCAACGTGACGAGGCCATCGTCGACGCCCTAGTGAAGATAATAACATCATCAAAGATAGGCCAAATAAGTCAAGGAAAACCCGTCGCGTCCGGTAAATCATATCCGGTGTCGTCTAATAATGGAATCCAATCCCGGGATAAATACTCGCCGCTAGAACAAACAAGGCAGAGATAGAGATCCCCCTGTCGCAGTCCCGAGTCGAAGGAAAATATCCGGAAGGGATACCATTAACTAGAAACGGAGAAGCCGCAGTTGCTCAATACAAATGCCAACGATATCAATCCACCGAGCGGGGAAGCCCATGTGAATCATAGTTGTATACAAGAAATCTCACTGCACCCTATCATAAGCTTTAGCCATATCCAGCTTCATCACCACATTAGGAATCTCCGTGGCTAGGTTGATATCATGGATAAACTCCTGCGCGAGTAATATGTTATCCGAGATGACACGACCGGGTGTGAAACCACTCTGATTCGGCGACACAATCAAAGCGCGGTGAGACCAACCGCACATTCATAATCTTAGAGATAATCTTATTCGTCACGTTGCACAGGCTAATCGGCCGAAACTCAGTCCACTTCTGAGGGTGAGGAACCTTCGGAATGAGAACTATAGATGTAGCCGTGAACGTGGACAGCATGAGATTACCCAAGAAAAAGTCAACCACCGCATCCTCAACATCCGATCCGATTTAAATCCCAACAAATCTTTGAAAGAACAAAGATGAGAATCCATCAGGCCCCGAAACGCTAGACGGATCAATCCCAAACACCGCATCGCGAACCTCCTGAGTCGTCGGCATAACACAAAGTCCATCAAGATCAACGGAATCAGGAAGCCGGGGAAAGAACTCATCTACAGGGGGAGTCAGATACTCCAAGTCAGAAGTCAATAAGGACTGAAAGAACTGAACTGCCGACTTCCGAATCTCAGAATCCTGTGTGATCACCACTCCATCATCGTAAATCGAGTGAATCCTAACGCGACACCGCTTCTGCTTAACAAATTCGTGGAAAAACTTAGTGTTGCGCTCCCCCTCGACTGCCCACTTAACTGCAGCTTTCTGGCGCCAAATATCCTCCTCCATTTTCAAACGTAGCTCGTACTCAGTCACACAATGATGTAGCTCAGCCCGATGAGTCGGAGATGGATCACTATCATATACAACCTCAGCCACTGAAACTGCCTCATCAGCCAGTCTAACCCGATCAAAAACATTACCAAACGTCTGGTGATTCCAAATCTTGAGTCAAGCGCTGACCTGTTCAACTTGTGCTGCAAGCTCCTCATTCCAAAACAACCAGCGTGGGATGCCCCCATGCTTCCTTGACAACCTCCGCAAAAAAGTAGGGTGACGTATCCACATATCTTTGAAATCGGAAAGAAGAACGAGGCACATGCGGTTCAAATGACAAGATATGAGTAAAGGAGCATGATCGAGCGAACACGAGATAAATGCGTAACAATAGAAGAAGTAAACACATCCCCAAAAGTGTTCATTATACAAAGCCCTATCAAGTCTCTCCCGAAGCCCACCTCTAGCCCACGTAAAGATAGGCCCCTCACACCCCGCATCAAATAACTCACAATCCGCAATCATATAAGCAAAATCTAACATCTCATCAGACCTATCAGAAGTACCACCAATCCTCTCATGATCATGCAAAAAAATGTTAAAGTCACCGCTAACAAGCCAGGGTAACCCCACCATACTAATCGTAATCTCACGCAAGGTATCCCACAAAACAAATCTAGCTACTCTATCACATTTAGCATACACAAAAGTCAAATAAATAGGCTGAGGCAACAAAGCAGATGTCAACCTACAATGTAAAAGTTGTGCATGATCAACAAGAATGTCAAAATGTAAATGAGCAGCAGACATAATCCATATATGATTAGAACAATTAGATAAGCCATCATCAAAGCCAAATCTACGACAATAGAAACTAAACTCAGGCAAAGTCATGGGTTCTAAAAGCACAACAAAAGGCAATTTATGACGAGAAATTAATGCATGCAAATGACGTTGGCTACCCGGATTAGCGATACCCCTCACATTCCACGTTAAAAATTTAATCGACATAATTAACAATTAGGATGAGAAGAGGAATCAGAAACACCTGATCGATTTTGTGCTCGTTGGCTCCCTCCTTTAGCTAAAAGGGTGTGAACGAGCTTTCCCAATTTAGCTCCTTTTTTTGGCGACTTGGGAAATTTATCTGCTCCACCTTTCTTGAATGATTCTGACTTTTTCGGAAGACTGAGGCTGTCCGCACGACTAACTTTTTTTCCGACACCTTGTTGCAATTTTTAATCATTTATATTGGTGGAATTTTTCGAACAAAATTTATCCAATTTGTCAACGTCCCCTTTCAGCTGAACATATGGAATCCCACCTTGTTGCTGTTCGAAATCAACTACATTAGGGCCATCAATGGGTTGGGCTGCCATGGGAGTATTAGTATGGGCTGTAGAGGAGTTAATGTTGGGCTCAAGGGAATTAGTGGAGTCATGTGGGCCATGGGACGATGCAGATGAAGAATGGAGTTGGACGGCCTGGACCACAACGGCTTGATGGGCTGAAATAGGTTGGGCCTCTTGAATATATATTGGGCTTAGAGCACACGTTGTAGACCAATCCTTTCCACTGTCCAAAGAAACCGACCGGATGGCTTGAGTTGTGGACGATTCAGACGATTGGGCCAGAGAGATTGGGCCAGCTGGGCACGTATGGGCTGACTGCAGGGGTCGTTCGTGAGGCGGGCTGCTCGAGGAAGAGTAGCCCATTGGAACATGTTGACTGGAAATAGGTTGCAAAGGGGACAAACAAACACCTGGGCCCGCAGAGCTTGTGACCGCTGCGCATGGGTAGGAAAAGGTATTTGGACCAATGGAATTGTTTATGTTAAAATCCAACATGTGTTGAGCATGCTGACCATCTTCCATCTTTTGAGCATGGAAAGGTGTTGAGGTGGGACCAATCAAATGCCCATTAATAACAAGTTGGCCAATCAAATTCTCCATGGAAAGGTGTTGAGGGGGAATATATTCGGATAATGCGCCTTTATTCTGCCCTTTAATCACGCCTGCTGCCAAATCCATCATAAAAATTGAGCCGTTAAAAACATTTTCGCCCACTATTTCGACCATATTCAAATTAAGGGAATAGAAACGATTTTGCCCACTTATTTCGTTATTATCTGACAAAATATGGGGACCAATAGGGGAATGATTGAGATACCTAGGAGATCCATTAACTGCATAAATAATAGCTCCATTTTCCAGGCCATTCGACCCCGAGACGCATGCCGCCACGTTGTCTTTATTAAAAGAAAGAATAGTAGGACACAATTCTTTGTTGTCCGTATCTTGCCTGGACGTAGACGCATGCTCCTCTGCAAAGTTAGTTTGTTTTTTTATGGAAATTCCATTTTCGAGGCCTGCCTTCAAGCACAAGTTGTCATCCATGGTATTGGGATTTCTGACGCATGTCGTGTATTCGTTACAAGCAACTGCCACATCACCTATCAGGCTTTTTTCCACAATAATGAGGTTACTTTGGTCGTCCAAAAATAACTCATTACCCTGATCTGGGCCCTTGATTAGTTGTGATAGGGTATCCAATGGCTAAAAAACACCATCTTTCAAACTCGAAAATCGATTGGTGCTAGATCCTTCAGCATTTGAGTGACTATCATCAAAATATGTATGTGTTGAATTCTTTGCTAATTTCATAAACTCCTTAGAAACCAATCCCGTTTCTCTTGGTCCTTTCTTTTTGACCTTTATCCATTCCTGATTTTGAGCAGCAGCTCTATTAGCACCCCGAGAAGGATTAGGGTTTTCTGTCCTGGGAATCTTAGAATTATCCGTTGTGCCCCTTGACTTATCCATATTTCCACTTAGCCCCTTCAAGTCGTAACCATCAGAACCTGCTATGGATGTTGGACGCCTAATGGGTGGTGGTGGACGGGTGATATTCCCGTTCATGTAGCATCCCTCAATAGAGTGTCCAATATGCTTGCAATGAGTACAATAATCCGGAATCCGTTCATAAATAATCTTTTGAGCGTGTGTAGTATCATCGAACTCAAGAATAATCTCTTCAATTCTCTCCTTCAATAAGTCCAGTTCAACACAAACCCGTGCCATAGATAATCGAGATCGAGATGTTGTCAGGGAGTCCACTTGAAGAGGCGTCCCTACAATTATGCCGATAGCAAATAGAGCATTATGATCAAAAAAATGTATGGGCAAGCCCGGTAGACGAATCCAAACTGGTGCAAGAGGGGCTTCCATTCTCGGATTAAACGAAGGTGTCCACTTGAACACACGCATCGGGCAGTCCCCCAATGACCAAAGAGTTTCCATCCATAATTTATGAAAATCCTCCTCGAGCTGTAATTTGAAGATAATATGAGAAGGATTTCCAAAGCTCCAGGAGAATGGCCCCTTCAAATTTAATGCAGATAACCCGGAGTCGATTCCTTTGGGGTGAGGGATTGCGAAGGAAAATTTCCCAATCAAGGTGAGCTTCCAAGACGCTGCAAGATGATCATTCTCCGAGGAAGAAAAGCCAAGAACCTGCTTGTCATCTCTAACCTTGTGGGTACCAACTGGAACGACTCTCTTGGGATCAAAAGGAAGGTTAGAATGAATAGAACTTGAGGCAATAACGTTTGCATAATGACTTAGACTTTGGAGGTTGATTTTCCGGCGGACAGGGGTTGGAGTCCGCCATGAAAGACGGTGTAAAACCTGGATCGAGCAGACAAAGGCAAGAAAAAGGAACAGATGAGAAAAACGAAAAAAATCAACAAAAATGAAAAAAAAACACGAAAATGAAAAATAAGATGCGAAAAATCCGAAACAAAATGGCTCAGATATTTTGTTAGAGTTTGCTAACTTTAGATCTTTCGGGCCCTTGAACATTAGGCTGTAGATAATAATATATGGGTAATATTATAATATTTTCTAAAACTAGTTATTTGTCAGTGTATTTCACGTGTATTTTTATTTTAATATTATTATTTTATAATAAAATATGTGTTAGCGTGAGCTTTATATTAATAATAATATTCATATAAGATAAACAAAAATAAAAATTTATCTATCAAATTTATATTTTAACTATAAACTTAAATGTCAAACTCAGTTCATTTATATTTATATCTCAATCTGTGGTTATCTCTCTATTACTGTTACTAGAACAACACTCGTGTGTTACACGGGATTTGTCAAAAAATAAAATTTTGGTGTTGCAAATTTGTTTATGATAGTTATAGAAAATCTGAAATACTAATTAGAAATATTAAAAAAAATTCAAAATGTACAAGACTATCATACATCAAGTCTCTTATTTCAAATACTAGATGAGGCCCCCGTACGATGCACGAATTATCCTAATATAATTATTTAAATATAAATATAATATGATTTATTCCACCATCCACAACATCATATCTTCAGCTGGATTCCTAACCTGAGAGTCATGATAATAATAGAGGTGAACTTCATCTCGCTCAGTAAGGATATATCTGTCAATATTTAATATAACATGAAAAGTATTCACATAATTACTACAATAAATTCATTAATTTTCTCTTTTTCCTCTGATTGGCTAGTTACTGCATATAACATTGCGGGTTCACCCCGAAGATACGTTTGATCTCAGACTCTTTTCATGCCGAAATTCCATCTAATCGCTATTTTTTAAATCGACATGACCCACTCCACCCCATGAAATGACCAGCCCGATCGAGGCGCCCAACTTTGTGGACCTAATTTAAACTATTAATATATTTTCAAATAAATAGTATTCATCATTTTGTACTAATAATTTTACAATAATATCAAATTTTTATGGCATTAAAAATATTAATTAATATTTTTTACGTTTAAATAATTTAGTAGCGAAACCAATACATCCTCTTTTTTGTAATTTTTGAAATTATGTTATACTTTATTTTAATAATATGTTATGAACACATATTTATTGGATCTTTTATTTATTTTAAAATTCAATAACAATATTATATTATACTTCAAACATATTTACGATATTATTTATACATTGCTAAAATTAAATTAAATTCAACTTCATTTACAAATCTAATAATACAATTAGAAGATTGTTCTTTAAAATTTATATCACAATACAATTAAAATATATAATTTTAAAATATAATGACTCATTAATATATTTTAAAATTTCGCACACTCCATACATATTTTTTCAACTTTGAAATAACATTATATTCTTTTTCATCATATATTATGAATTATATATTAAGGATTTTAATTATATCAAAATTTAAAAATATATAAAATAATTTAGAGTTTGTACTTTATTCGAATTATTCTAAAACAATTCGTTTAAATTAACCATATGATATCACATTCCAAACACGTATTTCGAGTATTATTTTTAAATTTTAGATATTTTAAAAAATAAATTCAATTTAAATTTATATATATATAATAACACCATTAAAATATTAAACTCTAATGATATAAATTATAATAAAAAAATTCGATTCTAATACACTATTTTCGAAAGTATATAAATTCTCACTATAATTAAGAATTTGATTAAAATTAAAAAATTATATTAAATTGATCATTTGAAAACAAAAGAGATAATATTATAGCCAATATTGCTGATTTGTTTTATATATTTGTTTAGATATTTTCAAATTTTTTAATACAATATTTAATACTGATTATTCGTTCCTTAATTTGATTGTTAATGAATATCAAAATTAAACTGGACATAGTTAATGATAAATTATAATAATTTTGGACAACAAACTATTTCTTTTTTTAAAAAAAAATTCTTTCCAAATTCACTTCTATAGTATTTAATTCTAATTAGAGATACCTAAACTAAAATGTCAATGCATACCATAATTAAGATAAATAAAATTAATGATATAATTACAAAGATATTAATTGGACATACATATATATTCATTTTGCTTTTTCCTTTTCCAAAAAAAATATCTATTTTTGTTTTTACCAAGTGCAATTAGGCGAAAAAACAAATTTGGAAACATATTTGTTATTATATAGATATAGATATTCTAAAAGTTTTCTTTATAAACTATATTATTTCTTCTATTTCCAAATGTATCGTCATTGTTTATCGATGTTTAAAGTGCCACTTAGTTAATAGTACTAATTTATTAATAAAAAATATCCAATAAGAAGATCTTCCATTTTATTATTTTCTATAAGATTTAAAATAGTTGGGAAAATTAAATACTATTTATTTAGATTTGCACACAATGTATTTGGGTAAAATAATTTCAATTGAATTCGCATGAAATTGTTGGAATTTGGTTATGTGAAATTGGGGTTGACCTGATTTTGACCAAATATTTAAGTGGTTTCTGTTAATTAAAAATAGAATTAAATTATTTATAAAATTCTACTAAGTGAGTAGATGATAATAGCATTTGGAATTTCTCAAAACCATTTCCGGGAGAATGAGAAATTAATGCTACAAGTTAGCCACTTAAAACTAGAAAATGGTATGGAAAATGGAAAACGTGGGGAAGCAGAAATGCTCCATCCCACATAGAGTAAAAAGTCAAAGTTTGCTCAATTTATAAATTCCAAGTTGGACAATTGGGTTTGGGCCCTTGGGGCACCAAAGTTTTTAAAGGGTGAGGACCTACATGCTTGTGGGTTTGGTTCAAAACACACATGCGCGCCGCCGCCGCTGCCTGCCCGTCGGCACGGCCTGGGTCGCGGGTCGTGGGCTTGGGCTTCAAGGCCCTTATACTTTTTTGGACCAAATTTATTTAAAACCCTTTTAAAATAATAATTAATTATTTTTAAGTAATTAATTAAATCCAACTGGGGTGCGCGGACATGCAGTTGTGCGCGAGCGCGCGATGGTGCGCGGAGCGCACCGCACTGTTAGGAAATTTATTGTTAGATTTTGATGATACAATGTAAAACTTAAAATAGGAAGTTGGCACCCCATTTCCTTGTATTTCTATTTGTAATACATAGGACTGCATGAGATGAGTGAAGTCAACTATGTTGGATAATACAAGAGTCAACTGAAGACTGAAGTAGAGACCCAGCTGTGTCTCAGCTGGGTGTAGTCAAGATAGAAGGCACATACTCGACTGAAGAAGAAATCCAGATGTGGGACAGATGAGTAAAGGATAAAGAAGTGACAGTCAAGTCAGTTAAGAGCCACGTCTGCCAGTTGAACTGACAGTTGAGTCATTCCTAAAAGACTGGAGCAGATTCAAGTCAAAGGGGTAAAGGCAGCTGTCTAGTCAAGTCGACTGATATTAATCTGTTACACGGTCAAGGACTTTACTCAATATAGTAATACGTCCAAGCTGCCATGTCTAAAAAGGTTCATCCCAAAAGCGTGCAAATAGAATTAACCAATGGGAAGCACTAAGCTTGTATCAGAACCTGAATCGCTGCAGACATCATTTAATACAAGGATATGTCAACATCACAAGATGCAGATCAAGAAAAGACAAGCCAACGACCAATAAGTGTGATTTGAAAATAGCCTATCTCTTCAACGGGAAAATTTCCAAATAAGCACTATAAAAGGCCGATGAAGTAAGTGAGAGAAGGTAACGAATTCTAAGAAATTTTACAAGCAAACCTGAAAATATTCTCTCAATCTTTCTAAGACATTCCTCAAGTTTAAAATCAACTCGATCCAACACATTTAGTGAAGTAAAAAATACTTCATCAAGTTGAAGAGGAAACAGTTTGGAGAACAAAAGGGGTCTACTCTCCAAGTTGAAGGAGCTGTAGAAAGGTTCAAGGTCGAACCAGCAGATTTGAGCTCATTGGAAGGCAGTGTGATCAATTCCAAGGGTTCAAAGGGAGCTGAAGCAGCAAGACAGTTGTCTTGTGAAGAAGCTGAGTCCCAGGAGCAGCCAACTGTGTGATCAAGGCAGACTCGGACTGAGAACTACTCTTTAACCAGATCTGTTACTTAGTGGATTCTTCCAGGAGTTGGAGAAGAGTGGAGTAGAGGAATTACCCCATCCTCGAACCACTATAAAATTTTATTGTGTCATTTTACTTACAACACTTTAATTTCCTGCCTATTTTTATATCTGTTGTTTAAGTTTTTATTGCTAACCCAGCTGATAATAACAATGCTAAAAATAAGTGTTAAAAACAAGTTTAAAACAACAATGGTGAAAAGTCTTCCACTGAACAAAACCAAATCAACTGTTAATCTAAGTGTTAGTTGATCATAGCTAAGTTATACTATCAACAACTCAGTCAGGTGTGTTGAGTGGGTAACTTTGCTGAAGTAAGCCAACATAGTTGTCCCTCAAGGACTTAGCTGATTTTAGGATTGTAAACGAACAGAGCTTTCGACAAACAGCTCGTGAACGAGCTCGGTTAGCATTCGTTTATTAAGCTTAATGAACATAAACGAACAAGAAAACTTGTTCGTTTATGTTCATGAACTGTTCACGAACATGTTCATTTAGTGTTCGTTTGGTGTTTGTTTATTATTCATTTTTTAATTATTAATTATACATTTACTGCTTAATATTTTTTACTTTATTATGAAAAATAAGCTTATTTTAGTTTAGTATTACAACCTATTTACATTTGCAATCATCATAATGTTCATTGATTTTGAGTTGAGGGTTCATTAACAAGGTGTATTTAACTTTTTTTAGACATGTTGATATAGTTGTTCATGAACAATTAATGAGCATGTTCGTGAATCGTTCGTGAACATGTTTGATTATTAAACAAACAAACACAAACAATCTTTTAAAATAAACGAACGAACATGAACAACCCTCGTTCGTTTGGGCTCAATTCGTTTATAGCCCTAGCTGATTTGAGTAAACTCTGAAATTTAAAAGGACTAAAATTGAAAATTTTGTAAGGTTTATTCAAACCCCTCTTCTAAACCTTACAACTCACCCCTTGGACCTACAAGTGGTATCAGAGCGGTTGGTTCATTGAGCCTTCCTCACTGGTTACTGAACTAGATCTTAATTTTTTCAAAGGATACAACACTTGTGTTTTCAAAGTTTTTATTTCAAAAGTAAAGTTATTATCATGGAAGCAAATCTAACTCGTATTCCCATGTTCTTTGTGGAAGAGTTTGATGATCGGAAAATTCGCATGCGTGCTCACCTATCGCTTTGCACGCACGACGAGATTTGGCTAGTGATAGAAGATGGGCCACCGCAAATCTTTAAGGTCAACTGCTTGTTGTACGAAGAGCACCTCGGATGAAGGAAAGGATGTTGCAGCAGAGCCAAGACCTGCTATGGTTGAAAAACCACGCTGTGAATGGACGAATGAAGATAGGAAAAGATATAACCTTGATAATGTTGCCAAGGACATCCTATACAAGACTTTAGACAAGGCTATGTTCAACAAAGTCAAATCATGCAAATCAGCCAAAGAAATCTGGGATAAGCTAACCATGATTTGTGAAGGATTAGAGTAGATTAAAGAGAATAAATTAATTGTTGCTGTTCAAAAATTTGAAAATTTTAAAATGCTTGCAGGTGAGAGTCTGGATCAGTTGGATGCCGATTCACGAATTACAAATGAGCTACTTTTGGGAAGGAGTACACTCAAAAAGAGATGTGCATGAAGATTTTAAGAGCCCTCATGGCCCTGAGACATTCCATGGACCTCTCCAAAACCTCAAATCATGAGCTATTCTCAGACCTCAACCCATATGAGTTTGAGTTGAGAAGAAAAGATCAAGAGGAAACAGTTGTGCCTAAGACAGCTGCACTGTTGGCCATGGAAAGGAAGAAAGCTGAGCCGAAAGAAACAATTTGACCAGGAGGAGATTGCCCTTATGGTAAAAAAGTTCAATAAGTTCTTCAATAAGAACTACAAAAGGAACAAGGGTGAAACCTCGAGAAGACACTCATCACCTTCCAAAGTAAGAGAGGATAGGCCATCCAAGAGAGCTGAACATCAAAGAGCTGACTATCAGAGAGCTGATAATCAGAGATCTGAGAGAGCTGATATACAGAGAGCTGAGAACCTGTGTTGGAACTGCAGACAACCAGGACACTTTGTTGTTGATTGTTCTTATCCACCAGTCAACAAATACAGGAATGAAGAGGATAGAAAGATCTTCGGAGAAAGAAGACATGAAAAAAAGAAAGCCATGTTAGCTGTTGAGACTGTTGAACCAGGCAAGTGCAAGAAACCAGACGACTCGGATAGTAGTGAAGCAGACTACTCCAGTGATACTGAGGAAGAGGCTATGATCTGTCTCATGGCTAAAGAACAAGACTCAAAAGATCAAGAAGATGAGGTGCACTCTAACTCATCTCATTCAGATTCTAGTGACAGTGATTGTGACACACACACTTCATCACCCACATATCTTTATGATTCATTAGGCAAAATAATGAAAGACTTTGAGCACATCAAAACCTCACACACACTTTTAAATGAAGAAAACAACCAACTTAAATACCATAACTCACAGCTGACTAAGGAGCTGAGCACTTTAATTCACATAGCTGATGAAAATACCAAGCTGAAACCTGAAAATGCCAAGATCCAAGCAGAGTTAGCTGCTACTGAAAAGAGAGAAAAAGATCTTTAAAAAATGTGATTGCTTCATTTACAAAAGCATCCAAATCATTGGATGAACTTATAATGAGCCAAAAAGAGTGTGGAGATAAGACATACATATGATTCAATTCTTTTGTGCATGCTCAAGCTCCTAGAGTGATTTTGGAAAAAGGATCCTCATGTAATGAGGGAGTTCAAAAGACCAAAACACCATATGTTGCACCAACACCCACACCAAAACATAATCACAACCATACTGGCCTTGGATATAAAGGAAAAGGAAAGAAGCCAGTATAGTATGCCGAAAGGACAGCTGAGACACAATTCAGAAAAGTCCATCAGCAGACTCCAAACAGAAAATACTCTATAAAAGCCAAACAGAGCTACCAAAAGCCCTATAGATTTCAGCAAAGAAATTCTTATGAAGGAAATGGTAGAAACTATCCAAACCAAGTCGATTGGAACAACTAAGTGAAATATCAAGTAGAGACCTATGAGATACAAGCCAAAGTGGCAAAGACCTCAACCTCAAAGAAAGGTCGTTCCCAAGGCAAAAGAGCTATTATCGACACATATGCACCGGACACAAAACCCATCAAGCACAAAAATTCTAGTATCACCCCAAGAAGTAAATGCTCAAACAAATACACAGGCATACCGACAAAAGAGACAGTTGTATGATCCTAAAACCCCAAGCAATTTGCTTATGTGCACTATGATTATGGAACGATAGATGGTAACCTCTTGAGTCGATCATCGGCTATAGGTTGGTTGGAGCATCTTATAAAGCACTAACCCCCAGGACCAGGCAAGTATGGGTACCTAAAAACTAATTTCCTTGATTACAGGTTGAAGGAACAGCTGAGTGCCAAGGAACCTGGTACATGGATAGTGGTTGTTCCAGATATATGACATAAAACAATAGAAATCTATCAAAGTTCAACGAAATCAAAGGTGCAAAAGTCATATTTGCAGGAAATGAAGCTCCAGGGGAGATCAAAGGCACATGATCTATAAAGAAGAATGGATTGGAAATCACAGATGTTGCATATGTTAAAGGTCTTCACTTCAATCTTCTGAGCATCAGTCAAACTCTATGACAAAGGCTACAATGTGGGATTCAATATAGGAGTTTGCCAGATCAAGGATACTGAATCAATTGAGCTTGTGCTACAAGGAACAAGGCATAAGAACATGTATGTAGTGGATTGGTCAACTACTACACCAAGCACATGTCTGCTAGCAAAGAGTACAGTCGAATCAAGTTGGCAGTGGCATAAGAAGCTGAGTCGCCTGAATTTCAAGACAATCAACAAGCTTGCAAGGAGTCATCTTGTGGAAGGATTGTCTGACTCAGTGTACAAGAAAGAAAGTATATGTGATGCATGCTAGATGGGAAAACAAATCAAATAATCCTTCAAGGACAAGCCAAGTCCTTCTTCAACAAGGATTTTGCATCTGTTGCATATGGACTTATTTGGCCCTGTTGAACCAGCCAACATCAGTGGAAATAAATACACCTTAGTGGTGGTGGATGATTATTCAAGATATACATGGCTATCTTCATGTGTAAAAAGAAGGAAACACTGCAGAAATTGCCTCAGCTGATGAGAAGAGTTCAAAATGAGAAGAGTCAAACCATTATAAAGATAAGATCTGACAGGGGAACTGAGTTTGTCAATGGAATTATAACTCGGTATTGTGTTGAAAATAGTATTTCTCATGAGTTATCAGCTGCAAGGACTCCACGGCAGAATGGAGTAGCTGAAAGAAGGAACAAAACTCTCAAGGAAGCTGCTAGGATAATGTTAGCTGAAGCTGGATTTCCTAAGAGATTTTGGCTGAAGCCATCAATACTACATGATATACTCAGAATAGATGCATGATCAATAAGCAATTGACTAAGACTCCCTATGAGATTTGGACAGAGATGAAGCCAAATGTTGGATATTTCAAGATATTTGGATGTAAGTGCTTCATCCACAACAATGGCAAGGATAACTTAAAAGCTTTTGATGTTAAAGCTGATGAAGGTATCTTTTTGGGATACTCAACTAAAAGTAAAGCTTACAGATGCTAAACAAGAGGACTATGGTCACAAAAGAGTCTATCCATGTGGTTTTTTATGAACCTAATGTTAATGGAGAAGACGTAGATGAGTTAGCTGAGAAGCAGAATCAGCCAACTATGCAGAAGAGTCCTTATGTTGATGCAGATGTGAGAGCACTCAATCCTAAAGAAGATGAGATAGTTGAATCTCAAAGACATCTGGAATGTCTACAGCCGAATGATGATGAAGAAGTTGTTCAAGACAACTTAGCTACGGTTTACTAAATCCACAGACTTACTCCAACCGGATGTGAGATGACTAAGAGACCATCCACTGAATGATTATTGGAGATGTTAGAGATGGCATAAGAACCAGATCCAGAGCTCAACATGAAGCTATGTTTACTTGTTCCATTTCCCAAATAGAGCCGAAAGATGTGTCTCAAGCATTGGATGACACACATTGGATTCATGTTATGCAAGAAGAGCTGAATCAGTTTGAAATAAACAAAGTTTGGGAATTGGTTCAAAGGCCTACCCACCAAAATGTTATTGGTACTAAGTGGGTATTCGGGAAAAGATGAATGGGGAAGGATCTGTTATAAGGAACAAAGCAAGATTGGTAGCCAAAGGGTATTGCCAAGAAGAAGGTATAAATTTTGATGAAACCTTTGCTCCTATTGCTAGATTGGAAGCAATTAGGATGTTTTTTTGCATATGTTGCACACAAGAACTTCACTGCATATCAAATGATGTGAAGAGTGCATTTTTTAATGGACTTTTAGAGGAAGAAGTCTATGTTGAACAACCTCCAGGTTTTGAGCAGAAACTATTGGAGATAAGGTCTACAAGCTCAAGAAAGAACTGTATGGTTTGAAACAAGCACCAAGAGCCTGGTATGACACATTGTCTCAGTTTCTAACAGACAATGGATTCACCAAAGGCAAAGTTGACAAAACACTCTTCAGAATTCAAGATGGAGAGAGTATAATGCTTGTTCAAATATATGTGGATGATATCATCTTTAGATCCACAAATAAAGAGCTGTGTGACAAGTTTTCAAACCTCATGCAAGGGAAGTTTGAAATGACATGATGGGAGAGCTGACTTTCTTCTTAGGACTTCAAGTCAAGTAATTGAAAGATGGAACCTTCATAAGTCAAACCAAGTATACCAGAGATTTAATGAAGAAATTTGGTATGGAAGAAAATTCATCAGTGAAAATCCCAATGAACACACAGTCAAGATGGATGTGGATGCAGATGGAAAAGCTGTTGATCAAACCAGATATAGAGCCCTCATTGGATCAATTCTCTATTTAACAGCAAGTAGGCCAGACATCACCTTTGTTGTAGGTGTATGTGCTAGATTTCAATCGCACCAAAAGAAAGTCACATGACTGCAGGCTAAGAGAATCCTAAGATATTTGAAGGGATGCCAAGAAATTGGCTTATGGTATCCAAAGGATGGAGGATTCAAGCTCGTAGCTCATCGAGACTCGGGATTATGTTGGATGTAGAGTGGACATGAAGAGTACTTGTGTACTTGTCAAATGCTTGAAATAGATTGATTTCTTGGTTCAAGAAGAACAAAACTCAATAGCTACATCCACAATCAAAAAGTACATAGGCAAACAATTTTGTTGTGCCCAAGTTCTATGGATGAGACAACAACTGAGAGACTATGATATTAAAGAAAGAGTAATTCCAATTATGTGTGATAACACAAGTGCTATTGCAATTACTCAGAATCCAGTGTTGCATTTAAGAACAAAGCACATTGATGTCAGATATCATTTTATAGGAGATCATGTTGAAAAAAAAGACATCACATTGGAATACATCTCAACTGATAAGCAGTTAGCTGACATATTCACTAAGCCCCTAAGTGAATCAAGATTTGAAGAGCTTAAGAATGAGTTAGTTTTGATTGAGCTAAGTTAGAAGTCTCAAAAGACTAAATCAGCGGAGTCCAAGAAGAGAGAAATGAAAATAAGCAAATTTCACATTTCAGCCAAGTGAAACTTGACCAAGACAGAAATCACCAGACGAGTTAGGCGACAAATTTGAGTGATCTTATGTGAAGAGAGAAGCAGAGTTGAGTCACTTTTGGATGATAGCTAAGTTATTTATGAGCTAATTGACAAAACACAGTCGTTTTCTGCGAGCGGGAATGTTTTGGACATTACATCAGCGTAATTATGGTGTCAGTACAAAAGCTACACACATTTAGCCTGTGATTGGATATAAATGCTGCTGCATTTAATGCAGGGACTGGTTTCAAAGGTTGAATCATGACCGTTGATTTTGATCAAGTTTTTCAAATTCCAAAAACCGTCCTTTCATGTCCCATATAAAGCAAAACCATCTTTTCTCTCTCCTCACAATACTCTCGTCTTCAGCAAGCAAAGCAAGTTTTCTCTCTGCAAAAGTTCTAAAAACACTAGTTCTTCAAGCAAGATTTTTCGTTTATTCTACCGGTTATTTTTCAAGAAAATGGATGCCTCATATGATTTTATCAAGATGTCCGAGTAAATCCACTCAGGATCGACAATAAACTTCGAAGGTATGCTGAAACAGGGAGCTGATAAGGCCCTGGTTAAGAAGATCACTGAGAAGATAGAAAAGTTCGGTCTGAAGGACTTTCTTACAATGGAGTACTCTCATACTTACTCCGAGAAAGTAGCCATGTTCTACGTGAATGCGGAGGTTCACGATGGGGAGATTTGATTATCTGTCCACAACAACAAGATCAAAATAACTGATGCGGGCCTAGGTGAGCACTGCAACCTACCTTTAGAGGGATTGAAGGAAATAACTGAGAAAGACATCAACTTAGCTGCTGTTTGGAAAGAGATTGCCAAGCTTGAGTCACCTGCGAAGGTTGTTTACAAAGCCAAGAAGTCCCTAATCAAAGAAGATTACCATAAGCTGATGGGCATAGTGTCCAAGTGCATTGATATGAAGTTCGGCAGCTTTAATCAGCTGTCTCGAACTAAGATAATCATGATGGCTACGATCATGGAGAAAAATAAAGTAAACTGGGCTGAGTTTGTTTTCAGCCAGATATGTCAGAATGTGATCAACAAGACTATTAAGGAAGATGGTCTATTTGGAGGCTCGTTGGGATATGGCCTAGTGATTGGCCATCTTATGGAGGTGAAGGGGATTGCCTTGAGACATGGAAAGCCGTTTCATGTGAACAAGAAGATGATCAAGGCCAATCTTTCTGGCACTCAGAGGCAAGCGCATGCATGAAGAGCTGACAACAGTGAGGGTGAATCAGCTGATCCTGTTCCGGAAGACACATCTGCAACTGCTACAACTCCTTCTTCTAAGCCGACCCATAAGAAGAGAGCTGCTGCAGCTAAACCAGCACTTGCCCCTGCAGCCAAGAAAGCTCCTGCCTCTGCAGCCAGCCCTAAGAAAGCACCTGCCCCAGCAGCCAAATCCACCCAAGCTCCTGCCCCTGCAGCCAAGCCAAAAGACGCACATGCCTATGCAGCCGAGACCAAGAAGGATACATTTGCACCTTCTCCGGTCGTGAAGAAGAAATGCTCAGTTGTGCCTCACAAGCCAGCTACAACAAAGAATATAAAGATGGTGGAGCCAGAAGTCACCACCGAAGCTGAAGAGAAAGAAATTCCTCTAGTTAAAACAAAAAAAAGAAGACTATATAAGAAGTCCAAATTAGAGAAAGCTAAGTCCGGTACTCGGCCTGCTCAAGAGACTGCTGAAAATCAAGAAGAGCAGTCGAAGGAAATTGCTGGTGGTGAAGTGGTCACCATGGAGGTAGAGAAGACTACTGATGTAGATTAGCAGGTTGTTGAAGACCCAACTAATCGCGAGACAGCTGTGGAGAAACATGGATCTGAGACAGTTGAGCACACTGAAGAAACAATTGTTCAGTCCCCTCAGACAGATACAAGAGAACCTGAGGAGGAACATGCTCCACTCGCTACCATTCGGGGAAGAAGGAGATAGCGATGATGATGTGGTGATGCTATCTCTCTATCCCCGACATTCAGGAAAGATTAATGGTATGGAGGAGATGGAAGCTAAGTTACTCAAGATATCAGGTTCAGAGCCCTGAGTTCATTGAAGAAGAGGAGGAGCTCATGAGTTTCTTGGGTGACATATCTAATAGCTCTGCCCTTGATCCCGATTTCTGCATGACCATCCTTTATCAAAGGAAGGATGAAGAGAAACAAAGAGCCATGGAGAAGGCCAAAGCCATTGAAGAATCGAAAAGGCCTCATTCATGTACCTTTACTGATGCACCTGAACATGCCTTGGAATCAGCTGACAGTACCGATCGTGACACAGAGAAGATCGACCCTGCTGTTGCAGCAGAGAAAGCTGAATTCCAGCAAGCCATAAGAGATTCAAAAGAAATGCATGAGCACGAATGCAAGAGGGTCCAGGAGATTCTTCACAAATCTCTTCTCGTCTCACGACGTTATGGATGTAGTGCGAACTATTGTTGTCAACATTACTTCTACCACATCCCCAGTGCACTCGTAAGATAGCACCAGGAAAAATGGCGATGAAGCTAAGGATGGTGAATAAGCGGGCACCTTAGCCAAGCCAACTCCTACAGAAGGTGTTAAGACACCTGCCCACACGGCTTATCACTCAAAGGGAATCACAGCCGAGTCTCAGTCCGAGTAACCCCCTCTGACTCATGACTCGGGTGCCCCAGTGAGGAGAAACTCTCACCACCACAGCTAGGTTAGAGGATGCTGTGGGAGACCAATCAATGGAGTTATGAGGCAAAGGAGAGAATCAAAATGTTCAGCAGAGTGAAGTTAACGACGCCGCAGCGATTCAGATCGTCTCGCCTAAGACTTCAATTGCACTGCAGGCCAATGACGTTGCTGATGCAGCTAAGGCAAAGGATGGAAATGAGGCCATGGGAGTTGAGACTTCTAGCGCTGAAAGTGTAATCCTAGGAGTTGAGACTCCGAAGGATGCCATTGAAGACCCCAAAACAGCTCCGTCTGCTGAAGGGATTATTATAGAAGACCCTGTTGTGGTTGAGACTGCACACAGGGATGAACAAGGCCCATCAGTAGTTTAGACTGCTGAGGATGAAGAATGCCTAGAGGAGGTTGAGACTTCCCTGGGTAAGAAAATTGTTGAAAATGAGCCTGCACCTCTTATGGAGGCTGATGATGAAGAAGAAGAGATCAGTGCCCTTCATGATTCCCAGGAGAACATAGACACTGAATTCCTGGAATCAGACGATGAAGTTGAGTCCACACCTATCGATGAATCCAACAAGGACACAGCTGATGAGGAAGTTCAGGCCTCTCAGAGCCAAGTCAGTGACAAAGCTGCTCCGATGAAATTTGTATTGGTTGATGGGCCACCCCCAATGGCACGATAACACTCCGATGCAGCTGATAAGTCAGCCGAGGAACAGATAACTCAAAAGGAAGCCACAACTGATACCGAGGATGCTGTTACGACAGCTGAAGATCAGTCAGCTCAACAGGCTAACATAGTTGCACAAGATGTTGACGACGCTGAAACAGTTAAGGCATACAGAGCTGAAGAAATATTGAAAGAAAAGGGAAAGACTCCAAAACTCAAGATGTGAAGATACCTATCTTCCCTGAAGATCTTTTTGCGAAATATTTTCCGTTCGAAGCCCGAATTCCTTTCGAAGCCGAATCAGCTGCGGAACGAGCCAGATACAACGTCCAAGTACCCCCATAAGAACTCCAAGCTCCAGGTAAAACTACAATTGTGCCTATTGGGTTTGACTTTGATGCAGTATGTCCAGAAGATCAGTCTACCGAGACAGCTGACTTCAGGAAACCCTTTAAAGCCATATGTGTTGAGATCAAGAAGATGGAGCATGGCTTTGCATCTTTGGACCAGAGGCTTGATAACAGAGATGCCACAATTACCGAAAACATCACAGGGACTGTATTGCGTATTAGAGAATGGGTTGGACAAGTGAAGGCTTTGAGGCGTGAGCAGGTCACCTACTTCAAGTCCTTATTTGCAAAGATGGTGATTTAGAGCTCTGACAACCTCAAGTTCTAGCAGAGGCAACGAGACCACATATCTAGGATGGATGAGTCACACAAGTCTGATATGGAGTTGCTCAAGCTGCAGCATAAGAATGAAATTGCAAGAATGGAGGCCAACGTTGAACACCATATTAAGGTTCTCCAGACAGAAATGAAGCTGATGGCAGCTGAGTCAAAGGTTCTGCGGTCTGAATTCCGCATAGCTTACTCCAAGACTCATGACAAACATGACTCCACGAATCACAGGCTAGATTTTATCCTGAGTGGTATGTTCCCTGGCTTAGCCCTACCTTTTGGTGATGATGCCAAAAAAGGGAAGATGAAGCCATGATGGAGCTAAAGGAAATGCAAGGGAGTGATAAGGATGGAAGTAAAGAGGAAGCAAGCAAGGGGGAAGGAAGCCCCGTGAAGAAACCCCCATTGAAAATTATGTTTGCTAAGACACCAGAACAAGGAGATGTAACAGCCTCAATTCTCAGCAGACTACCGAAAGAGCTGACAGTTGAAGAGAAAGCTAAAATGGCAGTCAAGGAGTCGAGAAAGGCCATGGAAGCTGAATTTGAAAAAGTAGTTGAGAAGCACTCTTAGCGCATCAAAGATATTAAAGCAAGGTTCGATGGCTCCCCAGCAAGATTACTGAAAGATTCCCCAACAATAAAACCCCCAAGAGAATCACGATACCTGATGATGGATCTGAACCAAGATCACTAGAGGATTTTCAAACTCTAGAAGCTGAAGTTTATTTCAAACATATAACTCTACCGAATGCGTGGGACTTGTACTGGGAACAAGGTCTTGATTTGTGCAAATCAGCTGAGAAGCAGCAGAGTTCCAGTAGTCACTCAGCTGGAAAGGAACCAGTACAGTACACTCCCAGAGGAGGAACTGAGTCTTTAAGAGGGAGGGGAATGTCTGGTAGTGGTGGAAGAGGCAGAGACACTTCATCACAGCCAAGACCTAAGGACACAAGGTTTATTGATCCTCATAAGAAAGGGATCATTTACTGGGCTGGGTACGACCATCTTGCAAACCTAGAAGTGAAAAGCAAGAACAAGGAAGCAATAAGAAGGCAAAAGGCTGAGAATGAAACAGTCACGAGAGAATGGGAAGAAAGACATCAAAGGGAAGACCCTGCTGCCAAGCGCACCTATGAAAGAAATAAGAAAGATGAAGAAGAAAGGAAAAAGAGAAGAGCTGAAGAACACATGAGGAGAGCTGAAGATGAAGAGAGAAGAAGTAAGCAGCCAAGGCGTTGAAGACGGTTGTAACCCCTTCAAAAGTATTTTACTTAATTGTAAATACAGGTTTTGTAAGTCTTTCTTGTAATTTCATCCTACCTATTTTGCTCTGATACCTGTTGTACCTTTGTACAAATAAGAAGCTTTGATACAATGTAATAGATAATTAGCTCAAATACAGTGTATAGAGTATACTCTGAAACAGATTTGTAAAGTGCAAGTTGTAAAGTACAAGAATGATATGATCAATAAAATTGACATATTCAAAACATACATTCCTTGTTACTATTAATCGGTTATTTTTGTTGTAATTATTTAAGTTTTGGCATCATCAAAAAGGGGGAAATTGTTAGGAAATTTATTGTTAGATTTTGATGATACCATGTAAAACTTAGAATAGGAAGTTGGCACCTCATTTTCCTTGTATTTCTATTCGTAATAGATAGGACTGCAAGAGCTGAGTGAAGTCGGCTATGTTGAAGAATTCAAGAGTCAACTGAAGACTGAAGTGGAGACCCAGTTGTGTGTCAGCTGAGTGTAGTCAAGATATAAGGCACAGACTCAGCTGAAGAAGAAATCCAACTGTGGGACAGCTGAGTAAAGGATGAAGAAGTGATAGTCAAGTCAGTTGAGAGCCAAGTCTACCAGTTGAAGTGACAGTTGAGACAATCCTAAAAGATTGGAGCAGATTCAAGTCAAAGGAAAAGGCAAATTGCCTAGTCAAGTCGATCGATATTAATTGTTACATGGAAGTCAAGGACTTTACTCAATATTGTAATACGTCCAAGCTGCCATGTCTAAAAGTGTTCATCCCAAAAGCGTGTAAATAGAATGAACCAATGGGAAGCACTGAGCTTGTGTCAGAACCTGAATCATTGCAGACATCATTTAATACGAGGATATGTCAACATCACAAGCTGCAGATCAAGAAAAGACAAGCCAGCGACCAAGAAGTGTTATTTGAAAATAGCTTATCTCTTCAACGGGCAAATTTTCAAATAAGCACTATAAAAGGCTGAGGAAGCAAGTGAGAGAAGGTTACAAATTCTAAGAGATTTTACAAGCAATCAAGCAAGCAAACCTGCAAATATTCTCTCAAGCTTTCTAAGATATTCCTCAAGCCTAAAATCGAAGGAACTCGATCCAACACATTCAGTGAAGGAAAGAATACGTCATCAAGTTGAAGAGGAAACAATTTAGAGAACAAAAGGGGTCTACTCTCCAAGTTGAAGGAGATGTAGAAATGTTCAAGGTCTAACCAGAAGATTTGAGCTCGTTGGAAGGTTGTGTGATCAATTCCAAGGGTTCAAAGGGAGCTGGAGTAGTACAGCAACTCTGTCTTGTGAAGAAGTTGAGTCCCAGGAGCAGCCAGCTGTGTGATCAAGGCTGACTCAGACTGAAAACTACTCTGTAGCCAGATTTGTTACTTAGTGGATTCCTCCAGGAGTTGGAGAAGAGTGGAGTAGAGGAATTACCCCATCCTCGAACCACTATAAAATTCGCTTGTGTCATTTTACTTACAACACTTTAATTTCCTGCCTATTTTTATATTTGATGTTTAAGTTTTTATTGCTAACCCAACGGATAATAATATTGCTAAAAACAAGTTTAAAAACAAGTTTAAAACAACAATAGTGAAAAGTCTTACGCTGAACAAAACCAAATTAACTGTTAATCTAAGTGTTAGCTGATCACAGCTAAGTTATACTATCAACAGCTCAGTCAAGTTTGTTGAGTGGGTAACTTTGCTGAAGTAAGCCAACCTAGTTGTCCCTCGAGGACTTAGCTGATTTGAGTAAACTCTGAAATTTAAAAGGACTAAAATTGAAAATTTGGTAAGGTTTATTCACCCTCCCCCTTCTAAACCTTACAACTCACCCCTAGGGACCTACAAGCGCGTTGCGAGGCCGCGCGCGCGCGCGCATCAGTGCGCGGCGTGCACCACGGGACAGTGAGAATAATTAGACGTGCACGCAGGTGTGCGCGGATGCTCACGTTCGAACTGATGCACCTGTTCGAGCAACCAGGTGCATTTTTTGGCTGTAAACATATCTTTTCGAGTCAAAAGACATGTCATTTCCATCGGGCACCTTGATGCCTATAAATACAAGGCCCCTGCAGAGGAAATCTGGTACAAAATAACAAGCCTAAAATCGAGTCATTGCATTACAGCATATTGATTTCACTCCCTTCAAAAGCTTCAAAGTTTCGAAACACTATATAGTTCGTTGATAGTTTGGTTTTTGCAAGTGCTGCTAAACCGAACTCGTTTAAAATCGTTGTATCTTAGGGACGAGCGTCGGAACGATAAGCACTACATATACACGGCGATTTCGTCTTGCGGAGACTGTATTGAATACAGGCCTCGACTTAGCCAAAATATCCTAAACACTTAGTTATTTCTTGAAAACAGTAAACTAACCAAACAACAGAAATTTCGTAAGAAACAAATAAATTTATATCAAATATCTTTGTAGTTAACTAATTATATCATTAATTTTGCTATTCTTAATTATGGTATGCATTGACATTTTAATTTAGGTATGTTTAATTAGAATTAAATACTATACACGTGAATTTATAATTTTTTTTTTTAAAAAAATAAAGATAGTTTGTTGTCGGAAATTATTATAACTTATCAAATTTATGTATGATTGATCAGTATTAATTATTGTATTGAAAAAATAAAATAGATCTAAACGAAAATATAAAACAAATCGGCATTATTGTCTATAATATTATCTCATTTGTTTTTTACGATCAATTTAATACAATTTTATAATTTAACCAAATCCTTAATTGTAATGAGATTATATAGTTTCAAAAATGGTGTTTTAGAATCGTAATTTGGTATTACAATATACATCATTAGAGTTTACTCTTTTTATTTATAGATAAATTTAAATTGAATTTATTTTTTTAAATTTTTAAAATTTATAAACAATACTGGAAAAACATATTTAGAGTGTAATATCATATTTTTAACTTAAACGAACTATATTAGAACAATTCGTATAAATTACAAACTTCAAATTATTTTATATATTTTAAAATTTTGATATAACTTAAATCCTTAATATATAATTCATAATATATGATGAAAAAAAGAATATAATGTTATTTTAAAACTGAAAAAAATATATATATGGAATGTGCTAAATTCTAAAATATATTAATGAGTCATTATATTTGAAATCATATATTTTAATTGTATTGTAATAGAATTTTTAAAGTACAAACTTCTAATTGTATTATTATATTTGTAAATAAAGTTCAATTTAATTTATTTTTAACAATGTATAAATACTATCGTATGTATGAAGTGTAATATAATATTGTTATTGAAATTTAAAATAAATAAAAGATCCTAAAAATATGTGCTCATAACATATTATTAAAATAGAGTATAATGTAATTTCAAAAATTAAAAAAACTTGATTAATTGGTTTCGTTGTTAAATTATTTAAATATAAAAATGTTAATTAATATTTTTTAATGACATACATATTTTTTATTATTGTAAAATTATTAGATAAAATGATGAATACAAATTATTTTAAAATGTACTAAAAATTAAAATTAGGTCTACAAGGTTGGGCGGCCCGGTCAGGCCAGTCATTTCATGGGGTGAAGTGGGTCGAATTGATCTCAAAAATAGATTAGATGGAGTTTTGACCTGACCCAACCCAGATTTTCTCACTGGCCCAGCGAGCCAACTTGGACTGGTTCATTTGACAACTCTATTTATTATTATGATAGCCCATACATCGCACGGGGCCCTAATCTAGTTTTTAAATAATGAAAACAAAAGTTTCTCATTTCAAAAATGAAACCAAACATGCAGTCGTGCACGACTTGATCAACATGGAAAATAAGAAAAGATTTGCGACACTTTCAACACCCCAAAGAGGATGCCATCTAATTTGGTATGAGATAATGAAACTACGAAAATTACTTTTATAATTATGAAATTTCTATCTACATGTTGCTCAATATTTTACAAAGCAAGTAATGTTGTTTGGGTGGTACTGTTTAACAAGAAATGACTAATTTAATTGGAAAAACTGGACAGAATTTAAGTTGAGGCAAATATTGGACACTGTCTCCGCAAGATGAAATTGCTTTGTTTACAAAGTGCTTACGATTCTGGTAATCGTCCCTAAGATACAACGACTTTTACAGTTTCGATTTAGCAGCACTAGCAAAAATCGAACCAACAGCGAACTATAAGTGTTTGAACTTTCAAGCTATTGGAATGATATATTTCAATATGCTGGAATACAGAATGGCTCGGTTTTATAATCTGAATTTTCATATATTTCATTTCATCTTCAGGAGATCATATATATAGGCATCTAAGTGCACCTGGTTGTCGAATAGGTGCATCAGTTCGAAAGTACACGCCCGCGCACACCTGCATGCGCGACAGACAAAGGTCTTTGACTGTGTGGTGTGTGCCTGCACACACTTCCCAAGTGCGCAGCAGTGCACACCATCCCCGTATGCGCCCACGACGCGCATGGCCCAGTCCCGATGCCCAACCCAATATTTGAATCAATTAATTTTAAAGGGTTTAAATAAGTAGAGCAAACCCATAAACATGTAGGTCTTGACCCACGATCAGACCCGGCCGGCAAGCAGCGGCGGCGGCTGGCACGCGCGCGTGTTTTGAATCAAACCCACAAACATGTAGGTCCTGACCCCTTTAAAAACTTTGGTGCCCCAAGGGCCCAAACCCATTAGTCCAACTTTGGCTATATAAGTAGAGCAATTTTTGGCTATCTTTCCTATGTGGGATGGAGCTTTACTCCTCCCCCACATTTTCCAATTTCCATATCAATTTCTAGTTTTAAGTGGCTAACTTGTAACATTTATTTCTCATTCACCCGGAATTGGTTTTGAGAAATTCAAAATGCCAATCTCATCTACTCACTTAGTAGAATTTTATTATATAATTTAATTCTATTTTTCACCAATGAAAATCACCTAAATATTTGGTCAAAATTGGGTTAACACTCATTTTTCTCAAACCAAATTCCAATAATCCCCCACATGAATGAAATTAATGCATGCATGTATGCAAATTTGCTTGAAATCTCGGCGAATTGTTATTGCATCTGGATAGATAATGTGTGGCTTTGAACCTTCCTTAGTAAAATACTATCGGATTTACTAGCTGCTTAGTGACGCGATGTCTTGAACTACTCAGTCGTTTGTGTAAACCACCACAACAGTATTTACATAATAACAATTCTAACACTTGTTCTCATATTGTGTCCATTTCGGCCATGGACCATATCTTAGATTCATAAGTGTTTCTTTGAAGCGGCCATTACTTCTCACTTATATAGGCGATCTCCTATTGAAGAGTATCCTGTCATACTCCACCTTTCGATATAGGAATCATTAAAAATCTTAAACTTAACCTCACCACATTCAGCAGGTTTCTATTTCACTTGGCTGTTACGGGAATGAGCTAACACATTTTCCAAGTGTTCGGCTGATTCATAACAATTTATACAATTGCTCTCGATTTATTCCTTTTGTGTGTGGATCCGCTAGGTTTTCCTTTGACTTCACGTAGTTAACCGAAATAACCCCATTCGAAATCAACTGTCTAATGGTATTATGTCTTCAACGAATATATCTAGACTTACCATTATACACACTACTTTATGCCTTTCAATTGTTGATTGACTATCACAATGTATTAAAACAGCTGGCACCGGTTTATTCCAACAAAGAATATCTTCTAAGAAGTTTCTAAGTCATTCTACTTCTTCTCCAGCTTTATCTAAAACAATGAGCTCGGATTCCATAGTGGATCGAGCTATACACGTTTGCATAGAAGACTTCCATGACACCACTCATCCACCTATTGTGAAAATATATCCACTTGTGGACATGGAGTCTTTTGTATCTGATATCCAATTGGTATCACAGTATCCTTCTAATATTGCTGGATATTTTGTATAAAGTATCCCATATTTCATGGTGTACTTGAAGTATCTAAGTGCCCTTGTCAAGGCTTTCCAGTGACCCTTACTTGAGTTACTTGTGAACCTACTTAGCTTACTCACTGAATATGCAATGTCTGGATGTGTATAATTCGTTAAGTACATCAGACTGCCAATTATCCTTGCATATTCCAGCTGAGAAACTGCTCCTCTAATCTTGGCCAAATGTAGACTTAGATCTACATGTGTCTTAGCCGGAGGACTATCAAAAGCATTAAACTTTCTAAGTATGCTTTTGACATAATGGGATTGTGACAAGACAATTCCATCTGAAGTCCTAGAGATTTTAATCCCTAATATAACATCAGATAGTCCCATATCTTTCATGTCAAAGTTCTTCTTTAACATGTTCTTAGTATTCATGATTAAATCATGACTACTACCCATAATCAACATATCATCTACATAAAGGCATACTATGACGTAATCATTTGTAGTACCTTTAATGTAGACACAATTGTCACATTCATTGATTTTGAAACCATTTGACTAGTCGAGTCAAACTTTTCATGCCATTGCTTAGGTGCTTGTTTTAGTCCATAAAGTGACTTAACAAGTTTACACACCTTTCACTCTTGATCGGGTGCAACGAACCCCTCGGGTTGTTCCATATAAATCTCCTCTTCAAGATCACTATTCAAGAAGGCGGTTTTCATATCCATTTGATGTATCTCAAGGTTATGAAAAGCTGCAATAGCAGTGAGAACACGAATGGACGTAATCCTTGCACTACAGGAAATCACACATTTTATGACAAATTTTTTTACCACGCATACAAATTTGTCATAATTTGTTCATTAACAATGACAAATTTAACTTTTGTCATTGAAAAATACACTTTTATGACGCCGTTTGATTTTGTCACTATTAATCTTATATGCCGTCACTAATTTGCCAATTTCATGACGATTAAATAAAATACGTCACATTATATTTTAGACGGTAGATTTTATCACAAAATATTGAAGATAAATATTCAATGACGAATTGTCAATAAATGATAATGACATATGGATATCTTATCATTTCTCTTATATTGATAAATAATCTTATTCTACTTAATCAAACATGATTGATTTTTTTTTATTTTTATTTTTCATGCTTAACTGCATTTGAACTTGCACTTTGTAGTATTATTAATGTATTAATAGAATATTTTACAAATTAATATTTAAATCATTATATATGTACAAATATTTAAAAAAAAATGTGCCAATTAGATTGCTTATAATACTTATTTTCATGACAATTATGTTGTCATGTAAGAAAGCTATCAATTGGTGACAATGAATTATTTCGTAACTTAAACACTCATTTATTACAATAAACTTAATCATCACCGAAAAAATCTATTCTTTGACGATATGCAATGTCATTAAAAATACACTATAATGATGACTTGTGTCGTCACAAATATCTTCAAAACTTGTCATTGTATAAATTCATTATGTGACGATACATTTTGTCACCACATATTAATTTTTATGACGGGCGATTTCATCATTATTTCAAATAATAAGTTTACTACGATAAGTTTTGTCATATATTGCGATTGTTTCCATGACAAACAAAATCATCACGTTACATATTATTTTGGTGACAACACATATCTCGTCGTTGAATCGTAATTATTAGTGACACATTATTTTGTCATCATAAATATACATTAAGTGACGCAATATTTCGTAACGTGAAATCACTTCTTTCATGACAAGCTGTGTAATATATGACGAAATTATAAATACAATCGTGACACCAAAATTCGTCATTAGAATTTGATGAATTTGGCAATGCGATCATTTTCGTCACTAAAATTTAATGCTATGATGACAAAACATGCTTTCGTCATTAAAAATATATTTTTTGTGACAAATGAACAATATAAATGACAAATTTTTTATTGTTGATGTGACGATGTAGGCATCATAATAAATGATACAAATCGTGATAATCGTTATTAATGTGACCAAATGTTAATTTTGTAGTGACAAATTGCAAAAATCATCATGTATACCTTTTATGACGGGGCTACAATGACGATCTTTCTGACGCTCAATATTCGTCACCAAATACATTTGGTGACGAAAAAACAAGTTTATATGACGATATTTTTTGTCATGTTATCTCATATTTCTTGTAGTGTTATAATAGGAGAATATGTATCGAAAAATTCATATCCATCCTTTTTGTTTAAACCCTTTAGCTACCAAACGAGCTTTGTACTTATCTATAGATCCATCTACTTTGTACTTCCTTTTGCACCCCAAAGATTTGCAACCCAGTGGAAGATCAACCAACTCCCAAGTATTATTTTGCATGATAGAATCTATTTCATTATTGATAGCTTCTTTCCAGAGAGGAGCTTCTGGATTAGACAAAACTTCTTGAATAGTTTTAGGTTCATTTTCTAACATATAAGTTAGAAAATAATGACCAAAAGACTTAGCTACTTTTGTCTTTTTACTATGTCTTGGTTCCTCTTCATCATCACTTTGAGGTAACCTTACAGTTTCATAAGTTCGTTTATTTGAACTTTCTTCTTTTCTTTCTTTGTTCGGATAGATATTCTCGAAGAATACAACATTCCTTGATTCTATGATCATTCCATCATTTATATCAGGAATACCTGACTTGTGCACTAAAAAGCGATATGCACTACTATTGTTTGTATAACCAATAAAAACACAATCAATCGTCTTCGGACCGATTCTAACTTGTTTCAGCTTAAGTACTTCGACTTTAGCCAAAAACCTCCACACTTTAAGGTATTTATATGACGATTTCCGTCATTTTCATAACTCATATGGAGTTTCAATTTTACATTTGTGTGGGATCTTACTAAGAATGTAGTTTGCAGAAAGTATAGCTTCCCCCACAAGTTTTGGGATAAGCCAGAACTTATTAACATCGCATTCATCATCTCCTTAAGAGTATGATTTTTGCGTTCTGCAACTCCATTTGATTGAGGTGAGTAGGGAGTTGTTGTTTGATGAATTATACCCGCTTCCGAGCAGAATTCTTCAAACGGAGCAGCATACTCTGTGCCTCTATCACTTTGAATCATCTTATTTTTCAAATTAAGCTAATTTTCAACTTCATTTTTATAAGTTTTGAAAGCTACTAAAGCTTTATCTTTGCTTTTCAAAAGATATACATAACAATATCTTGTGTAATCGTCAATAAACTTTATAAAGTACTTTTTCCCACCTCGAGTTTGCACAAGTTTTAAATCACACACATCTGTATGAATTAACTCAAGTGGTTTTGTACTTCTCGTTACCGAATGAAACGATACTTTAGCCAATTTTGCTTCAACACAAACTTTGCATTTGTCTTGAGAATCGGTTTTAAATATTGGTATTAATTCCAGATTCACTAACCTTTTAATTGTGTTGAAGTTTACGGGTCCTAATCTATCATGCCATAAATTAGAATAATCCAACAAGTAAACATAAGTAATATTTTTATTCTTCGCCTCTTGGCGGAAAACAGACATTACAGACATCTTAAAGAGCCCTTTATCAAGGTACCCCTTACAAAGAAACTGACCATTCTTGGTCATTAAAAACTTGTCGGACTCAAACACTAATCAAAACCCGGCCTTACTAAGCAAAGGACCTGAAACTAAATTCTTGCGGATATTCGGGACATGCAGCACATCTACAAGCGTAAGCTCTTTTCCAAAAGTTATCTTCAACACAACCTTTACAAGCCCCACGATATTGGAAGTCAAAGAGTTCCCCATGAACAACTTCCTTCCATTTATTGGAGTGTAGGAGGAAAACATCTCCTTGTCGATACAAATAGGAGGAAAACGCTTGTGCTTTAAGTAGTTCTTAAAATCTTTCCATAAAGGTAGTAACTTCTCGATTATTGCAACCACTTGGAATGATTCATTCAGAATCATCCCTTCAGAAACTAAGTCATGAAATATGATCTAAATTTCTTGCAGTTGGTGTGAAGCCTTGATTTTTCGAGTGTGTATTTATTTCACTTATCGCCTATGTATTATTTTGACTACTTTATCGCGTCATTTTGATACTTGTGCTAACATTCCAGTTAGATCCGATCTACTGGATGAGATCAAAATCGCACAAGAGAAGGGCGTACATCTTCAAAAGTTGAAAGAGAAGATACTTAAGGAGAGAGACTGGAATTTTCGATACTCAAAGACGGGATTATAAGATTTTGAAATCGAGTGTGTGTACCAAGTGACGAGCAGATGAGGAACAGAATCTTGGCAGAAGCACACCGCTCGAGGCACTTTATACATCCTGGAGGAAATAAGATGTATAGGGATTTGATACGGGATTATTGGTGGGTAAACATGAAGAACTGTGTAGTAGTAGAGTTCGTTTGTGAGATGTTTAACTTGCCAACGAGTAAAAGCGATAACACCAACGGCCATCTGGTTTACTGCAGCCATTGAGAATTCCAGTGGAAATGTGAACACATAATAATGAACTTCGTGATGGACCTACCAAGGACCGGATGAGGTCATGATGATATATGAGTAGTTGTAGACCGACTCACGAAATCCGCACACTTCTTACCCATCAAGAAGCGATAGCTTGCTTAAAACTCGCATGAGACTTATATCCGAGAGATCATTCGACCGCATGGAGTACCGAGTCGACATAGTATCGGACGAGAGACCCGAGGTTTGTCTCGATTTTGGAAGTGCTTGCACGAGGAGTTGGGTACCTCACCGAAGTTTCAAAGACATCAAGACATCCACAAACCGATGGGGATCTGAGCGAACAATCCAAACCCTGGAGGATATGTTGTGAGCCCGCACGTTGGATTTCGGGAAGTTGGGACTCGCACTTATCGTTGGCCGAGTTCGCCACAATATTAGCTATCGTGCCACGATTGGGATGGCACCCTACGAGGCACTTTATGGGCAAAAGTGTAGATCCCCACTATCTTTGGGAGATTGATGACCAATGGACTCGAAAGGGAAACGAAAGTCACCCTCGATTCCAAAGGTTGAATTAGTTCGTGAGGCCATGGAGAAGGTCAGATTAATCAAGGAACGGATCCGCACGGCTCAGAGTCGCCAGAAGAGTTACGCTGATAAGAGAAGAAAAAATTTGGAATTTGAGGTCAGAGATGAAGTATTCCTTAGGCTCTCGCCATGGAAAGGGTTGATCAATCCGAAGAAAGGATCTAAGTTGAGTACAAGATACGTTGGACCCTACAAGATACTACAAAGAATCGAGAAGTTAGCCTACCGACTCGAGTTACCGACGCAGTTTGCCGGAATGCACGATGTATTCCACGTCTCAAGGTTGAAGAAGTACCGACCAGATCCCGAGCATATCATCACTTGTGATACTCCTCCTCCGATGGAGAACTTGTCCTACACCGAGAAGCCGATTCGAATTATTGACCGACAGATACGCCAACTGCAGAAGAGAGAGATCCTGAAGGTTAAAGTGGTGTGGCAGAACCATAACAGAGACGAAGACGCCACGTGGGAGATGGAGGAAGACCTGAGGAATCAATATCCCCAGCTATTCTGAAGGGAATTTGGGGACCAAATTCTTTTAAGGAGGGGAAGATGTGAAGCCTCAATTTTTTGAGCGTGTATTTGTTTCACTTATCGCCTATGTATTATTTTGACTACTTTATCGCGTCATTTTGACGGATAAATGTTAATAATATTTTTTCGCATTTCAATTTTATTTTTATTTATTTGATCAATTACTTGTTTTTTCTATTTCATATTTAATGATCACTTGATTGATCATTATTATTTTTGTGTATTTATTAGACATCTTAGAATTTTAAGAGACCCATTTATTTTAGAGACTTATATTCTATAGAAATAAGAATTTGATTTAGAATAAGTGATCATGAGATTTATAAGTGATTAAGAAAATCACTATTAATTTTGGAGATTGATATTATACACCTATTATCATCAATTTTGGGACACATAAAAAATATATGGATACCACATATACAGGCATAGTGGACGGCCATGATGGTGATTTTGGTATAGAAATACCTCCCAACTCTTGTACACATACCCACGTCATACTACACCTTATACTACACCTCTCATGTATAATACTTACATTATACAAGCCTTATACATCATCTTGTATACTTCCATTTTAATACTATTTTTTCCCCAATAATTCCCACTAACTCCAACATTCCCCTCATTTTTCTAACTTATTCCTTTGCCCATACCTTTGACCATTTTGTTGTCTCCATGCAAGAAACACAAATACAAGACTTGAAAAATTCTCTCTCCCTCTCTCTCCCTATCGCACGGCCATTAGGCCTTGTAGTGCAATACTACATTTCATTTTTTTACACCAACACATTAACTCTTGCATAAAATTCTCCCCCTTCTCTCTAGAAAACCCCAACGTCTCTCTACTCTTGTGTTCATCTTCTTCTTCTTTTCTTCTAAACACTTAACCAAAAAACACAATAATTCCTCTCTTATCAACCAAGAAATTCGAACCTACCTACTACAAAGGTAAGAAAAATTCTTCTGCAATCCATTCTTTATATCTTTTAGCTTATTCTCCTTCACCTTCTAATTTAAGTTTGATTTTTATTTTTGAGGTATACTTAGAAACTGTGATGCCCCGAATTTTAGCGACGTGAGATATGACGTTGTGTAGTGATTTATTTATTTGGTTAAGTAACACGAACCCATTATTAATGAAACGCGACCCGACTTTTATTTATTTCTTCCAACGCCAATTGCGCCTTTCTCATTTTCGAGCTTAACGGTTTTATATTCTCCTCTAGTATTATTACTCGATCAATTGACTAGCGACTTTAGAAATATTAGAACCTCGATAATTTAGGAATACATTTCGATCATTATTCCAATATTCCACCTTATTCTATAATACATTCCCAACCAACTTCCAATTTATTTTGAAAAATACCCATCTTGTTATTTTACATCCTTATTTTAAACTCCTATATATTTATCTATGTATACTTGTACATTTTATTTTCCCTCAATTTTATAAAAAAACAAGAAAACCAAAAAAGAATTATCATCCTACACTAAATTTTCGGCCATAATGGTTTATTGGAAATCAATTCCATAATTGTTTATCCTTCACCATTTAAACATTCACCTAATAATTCTTTACCATAAAAAAATCAAAAATTCAACTTCCTACCCCATCACATTCGGCTATATTATGTAGAGGGGAATCAAATTTGTTGTTTTATGGAACCTACCTATTAATCCTACTATATATATTAACTACCAAATACATTATTGTACATAAAAAACATTAATATAAATGACCTTCCCACATGCATTTCGGCCATATCAATTAGGTGGGGAGACCAATTCCACTTTTTCTTCTACAAACATCCACTTTACCCCAATAATTCCAATAATTAACTTCCAAAAAGAAAAAAATAATAAAAATAAAAATTTCTAACCCCACCCCTTAAGAAAATCAGTCATAGCAACCTTTTTAGGAGAATCAATCCATTTTTTTCCCAACAACAACTCATCTCTATTCCTCTTTTCATTAAACAACTACAAAAAAAGAAAAACAAAAACATCACCCTCCAACACATCAAATTCGGCCATCATGTGTGAGTGGGGAACAAAGTTTATTTTCTCATTCTATCACTCACCAATTCTCCCCACTTCCTCTCATTCCAACTCTAAGACACCAAACACAAAAATTTTCATCCCCTTCTTTCCCTTTGGCCGAAAACTACAAGAAAATAATTGGTAAGAAATATTGTCTTCTATTTTCAATTCTTCTCAAGCTTCAACTTCTTTCTTCATCTTCCTAACTTGAAGCACAATTCTTTCTTGAATTTTTCTTATGGTTGTAAGATACAAATGGTGGAGGAGAAGAGAAGAAACCTTGATGTTAAGTGGATATTTTGAGACCTTAACCTAACTACAAGACTTGATGAAGGTAATGACCATTTTAATTTTATACATTTTTTTTTGGGGACCTAAATATGGAAATTTTTGGACTTAGTGGCTGAGCTTGGAGGGCTTTGAATTTAAAGACAAGAAGAAGGAGATTGTCCATTTTAGAATGACTACTTGGAAGTTATTAAGGTGGGTGAAAAATCTTTCAAAAATAGGCAAATAATTTTCATAAAATGCATGTAGTACATGAAAATATTTTAAATTGCTATATATATATATATATATATATATATTACATGTATTTTTTTAAATGTATCAAGTTCAAGAAGTTTCACAAAAATGAGCATGATTTTGATTTCTTGCACAATAGGGACATATTTGCATATATATCTTAATTTCTTGTTCAACTCTTGATTAATGTGTAAAGAAATGTGTTATATGTTCAAAACCATTTTCGATACTTGATATCTATTCTGGACAATATGACTTGTGCTTGAATTTGAACAAATATGTCATTTATGCAATTTTTGCAAAGTTGAGGACTAAACCGTAATTTAAAAAACTATCCAAGGACCAATCTGTAAATTTCGAAATTTTGGACTGTATTAATTGTAAATTTTAATATTTTAATTTAATAATAATAGTTTAAAGGTTTTGAGTGAAGAAAATCCATCCTTGGAATTTTAGAGACTCAAATGTAGAAACTTGAAAGTTTAAGGGGCAAAAATGAATTTTTAAAAACTTGTTCAGGGACCCCTATGAAAATTTCGAAATTTTGACTTTCTCAAACTGAAAAACTTATATTTTGAGAAATTTTAAAAGGATAAAGTGGTTTGGGTTGAGAAAACATATTTTTGAAACTTTAAGTACTAAAGTGTAAAAAATTCCAAACTCTAAGGACTAAAATGCAATTTATAGAAAATAAAACATCCCACACACCTGGAAACTTTCATAACCTAAATTGTATAACATTTTGAACTCAAGGTTCAAGTTTCATAACAAACAAACACCAAATAAACCCTTAAGCGCAAAAACCGAATTTTTGGACTAGAAATCAAATTTATAAATGTTAAAGGACTTAAACCAACCCTATTTTAAAACTGCTTTTGTCCCAATATCCTACTGTTATACATGATATTTTAAAATTTGAATTACATCAAAAGTCCTCCCGGTTTGTGAGATCCAAAATTTTTAAGTTCGGGACAGAAAATGACATTTTTTACAAAAGAAGGGACCAAACTGAAATTTTTCAAAATCCTCGACCCAAACCCTTTGAAAACTGAATCTTTGAACAATTTTAAGAATTTAGAAATTGACCTTATATTTTTCCAAGGTCGAGACTAGGACTTATTCAATTTTTGACTCGATAAGTACTTTTTCCAAGAAATGAGACTATTTACAAAATTTTACTTTTATCAAGGACCCCAAAATAAAATATTTTCTTATCTAAAGTCCTAAAACTGATTTAATTAAGATTTAATTATACTTCCATATTTTTCTTAAAAATCCCCGGATTATACGCACCACGCGTGGCGACTTCCTCGTCTTTGGACAAAATTTAAACTTAACTTGTTAATATCTTGTACTGCTTTTTATATGTATTGTCATGTTTTTTTTTTACTCGACTACCTTTTTGACATGATATGAACTTCGTGAATCTAATTGCGGTTGAGTCAACTTGGTGTATCGAGCTCACAGTCGGAATGGATACGTCGGGGAAGGAACCGGGTAGCTCGGCTGCTATTCCACTCTCCTGTCCCTTCGTCCTAATCCCGCAACTGAGGATGGAGTGTCCAAGGGAAGCGGGTCATAGTTTGGGTATAATCATAATTATGACACTCTGGGCCTTGCAAGCCGAATCGTTGGAGTAGTCTCGCCCGGGTAGTAATAAGGTAGACATGGGCCTTGTGCCAAACTTGCTTGGGGATCATAAGGTAGAACGTAGGAATCGTTGTCTGATCCACATGGTTCCAATGTTACTTGCTTGGGTTGGCGTCACACTCCGTGCGCAACCACTACTTGCTTGGGTTGGCGTTACACTCCGTACGCAACCACTACTTGAACTATTTGCGACGCATTCATAGTGCTTGAATGATCATGAACTATTTTCATCAAACTATATAAAGTTATATTATTTTGAATACCATGTTGCTTGTGAATCGCGTGTGACGCACACATCATGAATCATGCATCTTCATATAACTGTTTTCCTGCATCTATATAAGCCACACTTACACACGATCACCCATCCACTGAGAATTTTTATCTCACCCCCACCTTCTTCAACAGCCAGCTGATGATCCACCATATTATGAAGACGTCAAAGAAGACAACCAAGTGATGGATTAATGCCTAGACTTAGTTCGTCGGTCTAGCCTTAAATTTCATTTATGAACAATTGTTATGTTGGATGTAATAGAGGGGTGTAAGACCTCTTTCGCTTAGACAAATGGATTGTAATAATATTTCCGCTGCGACTATTGACTCTGTTTCTGAGAGGTTTGAAGAACTATGTATATTCGATAATTATTATTGCTCAAATATTTGGTGGATTATATTCTCAAATGGGAGAACTGGCGTGAGTTGCCGTTGGGTAGCGGCTCCAAATTTCTGGGGCATTACAGATGGTATCAGAGCTTGGTTTGTAAGGAGTAAATTTACACCGAGCTGACCCAGGATAGGTTCCTCTGACCTTGGATTGGATACCACTACTAGATGACCTAAGTTGAATATTGGATGACTATTTGAACTCTTTGGGTTGTCATAGTGTTAAAATATCCGGATATTCCTCTGTTTGGATGTTAAGTGATTTAGAAAATCCATGATTTGATGATTTTAATGCCCGATATGATGAGACTTGAATAGTATAAGGTTATCTCTTGATAGTACATGATTAGGATGTGATTATTATAGGATCTCGACTAGATGTTCTCACTAAGATAAGAATTTGGACAATTGGGAATTATAGAACCTTTTAATTATTTATGGGATACTTAGTCGATTTCTTAACTTAGATACATCTTTTAGTGCTGATTTTTCTTCCACGGCCAGTATATGCCTATTTTTGATACCATACTTGTACGTGTTTAGGTATGGAGCCCGAGACCATTCCGTTGATGACTTATGAGGAGCTACGCGCTGAGAGGGATTACCATGCCAACGCGGCCGGATATTGAGAGGGAAAATACTCCCGAATTTCCACTCGACTCCACTTATCAGAAAAACATGCTCAGTCACTTAAAAGTGTGATGTTCGAGCGACATGCATCTACGATGGACCTATATTGTGAGATCAATGAGCACAAGATGAAAATTGAAGAACGCGACAATGAAATTAAAAGGTTGCAGGAAGAGATAAATATGTTGCGTGATGTGGTAGCATCGTGGGTGGACGCTTCTCTCTAGCTTGAAGATCGACTTTATGATAGGAAGGCTCCAGCGAGGGCTATCGCGGCGGTAAGTACGCCCTGATCGAATTCAGGCTCGAGTTCCGGTTTTAGGGTTCGAGAGAGAATTTTGGTGAATCACCAGATGAACGAGAAACACTTGCGTTTGACTCACGCTAATGCCCAGCTACGCGAGAGGGCAGAGCAAAGTGAGGGCCTCGTGACCTAACACCTTCAGACTGTTGAGCATCTTAACGCAGTGGCACACGAGAATGAGGAAGCATTAGATGGTGCGCTCGAAACGATGGCCCAGATGCACGGCCAGATCGAGGCTCTACAATAACAGGTAGAGTCTCAAGAAGGACAAATACTACTGAACCAGGCAAACTTCATACACCAGACCCAGCTGCTCCAAAATAGGGTTCTGGAGGCCATTAACATCATTCCGGTGTTGGCCCCGGAACCAGAAATAGAGCCCAAAGTTGAAACAGAAGAGGATCCGGAGGAAGATCCGGAAGAGGATCCGAATGAAGAGCATGAGGATCCGAACATGGTGGTCGACATCGAGGAAGGTAGCGATGACGATGCACACAACATCGTCATGGACTAGATTAGCTCATTTTATTTAACGCCATTTTATGTATTTCAAATTCTGTAACAGACCAGATTGTATTGGATAGTAACCATGGTTCAAAGGTTGTTGTTTGTAATTCGACTTAAGATTTATTTTAGGAATGGAAACCACCATAAATGGAAGACGATATGCGAAAACAATACCCAGAACTATATTAAGAGGAATTTTGGGACCAAATTCTTTTAAGGAGGGGTGTATGTGACGCCCCGAATTTTAGCGACGTGAGATACAACGTTGTGTAGTGATTTATTTATTTGGTTAAGTAACACGAACCCATTATTAATGAAACGCGGCCCGACTTTTATTTATTTCTTCCAATGCCAATTACGCCTTTCTCATTTTCAAGCTTAACGATTTTATATTCTCCTCTAGTATTATTACTCGATCAATTGACTAGCGACTTTAGAAATATTAGACCCTCGATAATTTAAGAGTACATTTCGATCATTATTCCAATATTCCACCTTATTCTATAATACATTCCCAACCAACTTCCAATTTATTTTGAAAAATACCCATCTTGTTATTTCACATCCTTATTTTAAACTCCTATATATTTATCTATGTATACTTGTACATTTTATTTTCCCTCAATTTTATAAAAAAACAAGAAAACCAAAAAATTTTTATCATCCTACACTAAATTTTCAGCCATAATGGTTTATTGGAAATCAACTCCATAATTTTTTATCCTTCACCATTTAAAAATCCACCTAATAATTCTTTACCATAAAAAAATTCAAAAATTCAACTTCTTGCCCCATCACTTTCGACTATATTATGTAGAGGGGAATCAAATTTGTTGTTTTATGGAACCTACCTATTAATCCTACTATATATATTAACTACCAAATACATTATTCTACATAAAAAGAAAAAAAACAATAATATAAATGACCCTCCCACATGCATTTCGGCCATATCTATTAGGTGGGGGGACCAATTCCACTTTTTCTTCTACAAACATCCACTTTACCCCAATAATTCCAATAATTAACTTCCAAAAAGAAAAAAATAATAAAAAAAAATTCTAACCCCACCCCTTAAGAAAATCAGTCATAGCAACCTTTTTAGGAGAATCAATCCATTTTTTTCCCAACAACAACTCATCTCAATTCCCCTTTTCATTAAACAACTACAAAAAAAGAAAAAGAAAAACATCACCCTCCAACACATCAAATTCGGCCATCATGTGTGAGTGGAGAACAAAGTTTATTTTCTCATTCTATCACTCTCCAATTCTCCCCACTTCCTCTCATTCCAACTCTAAGACACCAAACACAAAAATTTCCATCCCCTTCTTTCCCTTTGGCCGAAAACTACAAGAAAATAATTGGTAAGAAATATTGTCTTCTATTTTCCATTCTTCTCAAGCTTCAACTTCTTTCTTCATATTCCTAACTTGAAGCACAATTCTTTCTTGAATTTTTCTTATGGTTGTAAGATACAAGTGGTGGAGGAGAAGAGAAGAAACATTGATGTTAAGTGGATATTTTGAGATCTTAACCTAACTACAAGACTTGATGAAGGTAATGACCATTTTAATTTTATACATTTTTTTTTGGGGACCTAAATATGGAAATTTTTGGACTTAGGGACTGAGCTTGGAGGGCTTTGGATTTAAAGACAAGAAGAAGGAGATTGTCCATTTTAGAATGACTACTTGGAAGTTATTAAGGTGGGTGAAAAATCTTTCAAAAATAGGCAAATAATTTTCATAAAATGCATGTAGTACATGAAAATATTTTAAATTGCTATATATATATATATATATTACATGTATTTTTTTAAATGTATCAAGTTCAAGAAGTTTCACAAAAATGAGCATGATTTTGATTTCTTGCACAATAGGGACATATTTGCATATATATCTTAATTTCTTGTTCAACTCTTGATTAATGTGTAAAGAAATGTGTTATATGTTCAAAACCATTTTCGATACTTGATATCTATTCTGGACAATATGACTTGTGCTTGAATTTGAACAAATATGTCATTTATGCAATTTTTGCAAAGTTGAGGACTAAACCGTAATTTCAAAAACTATCCAAGGACCAATCTGTAAATTTCGAAATTTTGGACTGTATTAATTGTAAATTTTAATATTTTAAGTTAATAATAATAGTTTAAAGGTTTTGAGTGAAGAAAACCCATCCTTGGAATTTTAGAGACTCAAATGTAGAAACTTGAAAGTTTAAGGGGCAAAAATGAATTTTTAAAAAATTGTTCAGGGACCCCTATGAAAATTTCGAAATTTTGACTTTCTCAAACTGAAAAACTTATATTTTGAGAAATTTAAAAGGATAAAGTGGTTTGGGTTGAGAAAACATATTTTTGAAACTTTAAGTACTAAAGTGTAAAAAATTCCAAACTCTAAGGACTAAAATGCAATTTATAGAAAATAAAACGTCCCACACACCTGGAAACTTTCATAACCTAAATTTTATAATATTTTGAACTCATGGTTCAAGTTTCATAACAAACGAACACCAAATAAACCCTTAAGGGCAAAAACCGAATTTTTGGACTAGAAATCAAATTTGTAAACGTTAAGGGACTTAAACCAATCCTATTTTAAAACTGTTTTTGTCCCAACATCCTACTGTTATACATGATATTTTAAAATTTTAATCACATCAAAAGCCCTCCCGGTTTGTGAGATCCAAAATTTTTAAGTTCGGGACAGAAAATGACATTTTTTACAAATGAAGGGACCAAACTGAAATTTTTCAAAAAACTCGACCCAAACCCTTTGAAAAATGAATATTTGAACAATTTTCAGAATTTAAAAATTGACCTTATATTTTTCCGAGGTCGAGACTAGGACTTATTCAATTTTTGACTCGATAAGTACTTTTTCTAAGAAATGAGACTATTTACAAACTTTTACTTTTATCAAGGACCCCAAAATAAAATATTTTCTTATCTAAAGTCCTAAAACTGATTTAATTAAGATTTAATTATACTTCCATATTTTTCTTAAAAATCCCCGGATTATACGCACCACGCGTGGCGACTTCCTCGTCTTTGGACAAAATTTAAACTTAACTTGTTAATATCTTGTACTGCTTTTTATATGTATTGTCATGTTTCTTTTTACTCGACTACCTTGTTGACATGATATGAACTTCGTGAATCTAATTGCGGTTGAGTCAACTTGGTGTATCGAGCTCACAGTCGGAATGGATACGTCGGCTGCTATTCCACTCTCCGGCCCCATCGTCCTAATCCTGAAACTGAGGACGGAGTGTCCAAGGGAAGCAGGTCGTAGCTTTGGTATAATCATGATTATGATACTCTGGGCCTTGCAAGCCGAATCGTTGGAGTAGTCTCGCCCGGGTAGTAATAAGGTAGACATGGGCCTTGTGCCAAACTTGCTTGGGGAGTCATAAGGTAGAACGTAGGAATCGTTGTCTAATCCACACGGTTCCAATGTTACTTGCTTGGGTTGGCGTCACACTCAGTACGCAACCACTACTTGCTTGGGTTGGCGCTACACTCCGTGCGCAACCACTACTTGCTTGAGTTGCCGTTACACTCCGTACGCAACCACTACTTGAATTATTTGCGATGCATTCATAGTGCTTGAATGATCATGAACTATTTTCATCAAACTATATAAAGCTATATTAATTTGAATACGATGTTGCTTGTGAATCGCGTGTGATGCACGCATCATGAATCATGCATTCTTCATATAACTGTTTTCCTGCATCTATATAAGCCACACTTACACACGATCACCCATCCACTGAGAATTTTTATCTCACCCCCACCTTTTTCAACGGCCAGCTGATGATCCACCATATTATGAAGACGTTAAAGAAGATGACCAAGTGACGGATTAATGCCTAGACATAGTTCGTCGGTCTAGCCTTAAATTTCGTTTATGAACAATTGTTATGTTGGATGTAATACAGGGGTGTAAGACCTCTTTCGCTTAGACAAATGGATTGTAATAATATTTCCGATGCGACTATTGACTCTGTTTCCGAGAGGTTTGAAGAACTATGTATATTCGAGAATTAATATTGCTCAAATATTTGGTGGATTATATTCTCAAACGGGAGAACTGGCTTGAGTTACTGTTGGTTAGCGGCTCCAAATTTTTGGGGCGTTACAGAAACAACTTGAAGAACTTAGAGCCTTGTGATCATCTTGAAGAGGACCTCAAGATTCTTGAAGAATTGGACTACAAGTTAAGAAAATTGGGTTATAGTACATTTTCTTCTTCTTCTTATTTTCAAATGTTTTACACCATATTCTTACTTTTGAGAAATAGGGGTTGAGCTTAGAGGTTATACTTGAGGGTGAGCAAGAACTCCATTTTTGAGGCTTCTACTTGACTCACATTGTCCACTACACAAGGTAAGTGTAGTATTTGACCTCTTCCTCTTCTTCTTTTTTTTTTTCTTGATTTAAGCCTTCATTTTTCTAACTCCATTTTTGTATATTTCTTGACTTATGGGCTGACCTAAGTGACCTTGATATCAAGTTGTGATTTCTCCTTCTTTTCACCAACAATCCTATTTTTAAGGTGGGTGGAAAAATCTTTCAATCTCCTAAGTAGTTTTCTTGAAAATGCATGTAGTATTTTGAAAAAGCTTGAGATTATATTGCATGTACATTTCAAGTGGTAAATTCCAAAAAATTCTCAAGTGTTGTTCAAAAATTCCAATTATTTGGTGCATGCATGTAAAATTTATTGCTTTATATGATAAATTCTTGTATGATATGTATATGCATATTCATGCACCTTGAAATTCATATATTGTTTGCCTTATAAACTGGAAAAGTCGAGCATAATTGGTTAAATTTGAAATTTTGAACTTAAAATGTAAAAATGGCAAATTGGTGGACTTAATTGCAAGAAAATAGAACTTAAAGGACCCCTCTACAAATTTCGAATTTTGGGATTGTACTTAGGTTTAAAAATGATATTTGGACATTTTAATAAAGTTTTAAAAGTTTGGAGATAAATAAAATCAACTCTTGAAGCCAAGGACTAGTTTGTAAAATTTTGAAAGTTTAAGGACTAAAATGCAAAATCTAAAACTGTACCAGCCCTACTTTTAAAAATTTGAAATTTTAGCTTTTAGGGACTGGAAAATACATATTTTAAAGGTATTCCAAAAATCAAAGTATTTTAAGCTTGGAAAGCAATTTTACAAAAATTGAGGGACCAAAATGTAAAAGACTAAACTTGAGGACCAAAATGAAATTTTCTGGACTTATACAGTCCATGTACCTGGAAATACATCTTTAACTATAACCTTATGACATTTTGAACCCAAGGTTCAAATTTCATAACAATTGGACCCCTAAAAAGTCTTAAAGGCAATTATTTAAAAATGGGACTAAAATAGAATTTTTAGAAGTTAAGGGACCTATACTTACCTCTTTTAAAACCTGCTTTTGTCCCAATAACATACTGACCTTGGTGATATTTTACAATTGGAATCACATTAAAAGCCTTTCCGGTTTGTGAGATCCGATTATTTTAAACTCGGGGCCCGAAATAATAATTTTAACAAATTTAGGGCCAAAATGAGAATTTTACAAAAACTCAACCCCAAACTTTTAAAAGCCTGAATCTACGGACAATTTGAAGAATTTAGGAAGTGACCTTATAATTTTTCGAGGTCGAGACAAAAACTTATTCAATTTTAAACCCCAAAAAGACTAGTTTTTACAAAACGGGGCTAATCGTAAAATTTTCTTTTAACAAGGAACTTAACTTAATTCTTTCTTACAGCCCTAGAACTACTGGCTTATATTTATTATTTATAAGTTTTAGTTTTCTTAAAATTTTCCTTGACTTATCGGATCGCCTTGACCGATTAACTCGCGTTCGCAGGGCGACTTCCTGGCCTTGCGACCCCGAATCTACAATGGGACTTATGTCCCACCTACATTATCAAGTCATCGAAGATTAGTTATCCTCCCGATAAATATCTCCATCCAAATTACTCCACCAATGCCAATAAATGCCACGTGCAAATTTTCGTATAACTTTCTTGAATTGCTTCCCTAATTTACTCGATTGCCTGGTTGACATACTGCACTTGTGATTATATTCCTGCCTGAGTCAACTTGGTGTGTCGAGCTCACAGTCGGAATGGATACGTCGGGGATGGAACCAGTCATCTCGGCTGCTATTCCACTCTCTGGCCCCATCGTCCTAATCCCGCAACTGAGGGATGGAGTTGTCCAAGGGAAGCGGGTCGTAGTACTTGAGGTATAATCACGATTATGAAAATCCAGACCTAGCTAGCTCTATTGGGGATTTGTCTTTGCCTATGGAGCGATAAGGTGACAGATCTTGGATCATCTTGCTTGGGGAGTTACAAGAAAGAACGAAGGAATCGTTGTCTGATCCACACGATTCTGGAGTTACTCGAACCCGTTTACTTGTTTGGTTGGCGCTACAAATCCGTACGCAACCACTACTCGTCTTGCATGGGTTGGCGTTACATTTTCGTACATAACCCCTACATGTCTTGCTTGAATCACATAGTGTCTGTATGATCATGAACTCTTTCATCAAAACTGTATAAGCATATTATTTTAAATATATATCATGTTGCTTGTGAACTGTGTGTGAAACATGCATCATAATTCACGCATTGTTCATACAACAGTTTTCTTGCATTTATATATATCGCCATACTCGCACACGTTCACCCCATCCACTAAGAATTTTTGTCTCATCCCCTCCTGAGACTTTGTTGCCGATTAAGCTACAGAGTGATCTCTCCATGTTTCATCTTTGGAACTATTTCTTTCTTTTAATTGTTGTTGTCGGACTATTTTACTTTTTTTGTTTTAAGATGTAACCTAAGGGCGTAGGACCCTTTGACTATTAAGCTGCTATCTTTAGTTATTCTCGGGGATGTAATTTGGATATTTGTTGGACTGTAAGTTGTAATTCGTACTTGTTCTTTATTTCCGTTGCTACTTGATTCTGTTTCATTTGGGGTTTTGTTGATATTTGTCTAGACTATTTGGTTTACTTGTGTTTAAGTTGTAGATCGTCGTCGCGTCCCCATTTGGGGCGTGACAGTTGGTTGATCATCGTTTTGGTGTCAACAATCTTATAATCCAGAAATTTGCCGACAGTAATTTTTTTTGTGCCGACATCTTCTATTTTATATTTTTTCTCCAAAGAGTCCCACAACTCCTTGGATGTTTTGAACAAACTGTAGACGTTATAGAGGGTGTCTTCCAACCCGTTCAAAATATAGTTTCGATAAAGAAAATCGTTGTTATGCTAAACATCCACAACAATCCTCCTTTGGTTATCAGATTCTTCTTCGCCAATGGTAGGGGGTCCTCCTTTAGAAAATGGGACAAACCCAAAGTAGTGAGGTAAAAGAGAATCTTTTGTTGCCATCTTTTGAGGTCGTCTCCGGAAAACTTCGCTGGTTACTCTCCATAAGTAGGAGCATCAGCCATCAGAGTGAAAGAAACGGATGTCATCGTCTTGAAACATCAATAAATTTTGTCTTGCGCTTGTTGTTTGGGTGGTACTGTTTAACAAGAAATGACTAATTTAATTGGAAAAACTGGACATAATTTAAGTCGAGGCCAGTATTGGATACTATCTTCGCAAGACGAAATTGCCCGTTTACAAAGTGTTTATGATTCTGGTAATCGTCTCTAAGATACAAGGACTTTTACAGGTTCGATTTAGCAGCACTTGCAAAAATCGAACCAACAACGAACTATAAGTGTTTAAATTTTCAAGCTATTGGAAGGATATATTTCAATATGCTGGAATGCAGAATGACTCGGTTTTATTATCTGAATTTTCGTATATTTCATTTCATCTACAGGAGATCATATATATAGGCATCTAAGTGCGTTTATTGAATGGTCATGTCTTTTGATCCAAAAAGACATGTCTACAGCCAAAAAATGCACCTGGTTGCTCGAACAGATGCATCAGTTCGAAAGTGTGCGCCCACGCACACCTGCACACACGACAGACAAATGTGTGGTATGTCACATGTGATCGGCAGCGCCGCGACACGCCAGTGCGTGATCGCTACTTATTTGGGCAATGCGCTATATAAGTAGAGCAATTTTTGGCTATCTTTCCTATATGGGATGGAGCTTTAATCCTCTCCCATATTTTTCAATTTTCATATCAATTTCTAGTTTAAGCGGCTAACTTGTAGTATTAAGTTATTATTCACCCGGAATCGGTTTTGAGAAATTCAAAATGCCAATCTCATCTACTCACTCAGTAGAATTTTATAATATAATTTAATTCCATTTTTCACTAATGGAAACCATTTAAATATTTGGTCAAAATTGGGTCAACACCCATTTTTCTCAAACCAAATTCCAACAAGTAAAATAGAAACATCGAATGATTTTTTAATTAATGGAATTTCATAGATTTGAAAGAGAATTCTATGAATTCTATTATGGATTTTATCAGATTCTAATAGAATTTTATTCTATGGAATTATGTAGATTTTAATAGATTTTAATGGAATTTGTTGGATTATATTAAAAATATAATTAATGATATTTTATGAAATTAGTAGCATAACTTCATGTTTATAAAAAAAGAAAATTTAAATATTCAAATAAGTCAATAAAAAAAAGTTTCATAAACTGTACAAAGATATAAGGGATAATTACAAAACACTCCTCAGGTTTGGGCTAATTACAAAAAAACAAGAAATATTTCATAATTACAATAATAAAACCCTTAAGTTTGATTCTACTTTAAATTTTAGGGTGTAACTGTAAATATTTTATAGATATCGGGGGGGAATTTGCAAAATTTTTGTGTATGAAGGAAAAAATTTAAGACGGAATCAAACCTCAAGGGAATTTCTATAATTTTCAAAAAACCTGGGTCTTTTATAATTAGCCCGAACCTCAAGATTTTTTTTTAATTATCCCAAAATATAATTTTAAATTGTCAAAATATGAAATAGTTCCATAAATAGCTATTGTTAAAATAATTATTCAATCAACAACAATAACACTAATGATTAATTTTTTACCGGATAAATTTTATTCAAAATTTTAACACCAAAATAATGTGTCTATTAAGATGAATTAATGGAAATTTATCAACTAATGATTCCCAACAAAGCATTATTCTAATAGTAATTTTTTCTAATTTTTTCCCACTAATTTATTTATAAAATTAAAAATATTAGCAATCGAAATAATATGACAATCAACTATACAATGATTATTCACAAAACCGAGGTAGAACTTACGTTGAAATATTGAGATTAGAAGACAATACGTGAGAAGATGTACATGAAAGAAAATATGTTATTTTTTTCTTTTTTTATCATAGACAATTATTATTATTTTGAAAATTGAATTTGAATTTGAATTCTGATGGGGGAGGTGGGAATTTGTCCTTCATAAATATAGCTTCTAATTCCACCAAATTCCACCCAAATCCATCTATAAAAGAAATCCATGGAATTCACTAAATGTTTGAGGATGTGTGGTTTTCATGGAATCCATTAAAATTTAAAATCCAAGTTGAGGACATCAAGATTTAATGGATTTCATAAAAATCCAAATTGAGGCACCTAGAATATTATTGAATTCTAAATTCCTTGATTGGGGACACCCCGTAAATTATTGCTAAATAAAAATTAATAGAGTTGGTTTCATGTCGGACGGTTAGACGGATATCCAACACATGACCTAAATGTAAAGAAAAAAAACAAAAAACTGCTCTCGCACGCACTCCATCCTCCATCCTTATCCGTCGACTGTCGTTATGCCGCAAGCAGCGATCTGAGAATCTGTAGAAGCGCAACTAAAGAGTTGTATATCTCTGCTTGACTGAACAAGAACAATTCCACTAATTATGTGCAACGCACCCAAGTGGTTTTTTGTACACCGCCAATAGAGCAACATGCATTAGAAGTTTTTCTACTAATGATCTACTCTGATAACTTCCATTCCACCAATCAAAACTTGGAGTTTTTGCAAAACTGGATGCACTAGCTAGGGTAACTCAAGTTCTATATAATATTTATGAAAATGTAGAAAAATTTAGGTGGATTTTTTAGTATAGCCCAAAGGCAACTGTGTATTTCCACACGAATTAATATTTTCGTGAAGAGGTTACAAAGACAAAAAGAAAATAGTAATACTTTTCAAGGGAAACATTAATATTTTTAGGGGAAATGCTATAACTATCTTTTAATGGAAAATTTAATACTTTTTCGAGAAACTATTAATACTTTTTAGGGAAAAAATTAATACTATTTTAGGAGAGTTATTAAATGCTTTTAAGTGGGACTATACAATTTTTCCAAGTTGAAATTAAGGTAAATTAACAGAATGTGGAAAATGCCACGATTTTTTGCAAGGTTGGGGTCAAATGGGGGGTTTTGGGATTTTAGTTGTAGGCTCCCTTTCAAGGGGAGCCTACAAAGCAGGCGCCCATAGGGAAGGCGCCTGTTGTCATCCTTTTTTTTTTTTTTTTTGAAAGCTGACACGACTGGTGCCTACTCCCACATTTTTTTTTTCGAAAATAAATATTAAATATGAAATAAATACATAATTTTTGGATGAACTAAAATGTGAGATTTTACTGAACGGAAACGCGATTACATAATAAAGTCTTACAACACATAATTAAAAAAAAACAAGAAATTAAATGCAGTACCGGTTGTTTGGCGTACTTATGTTATAATGGCGTGGGGAAATTATTCTAGTATTTTAATGTTTAATTTCTTTTTTTTTTAATTATGTGTTGTAAGACTTTATTATGTAATCATGTTCCCATTCAGTAAAATTTCACATTTTAGTTATCCGAAAATTATGTATTTATTTCATATTTAATATTTATTTTCGAAAATTAAAAAAAAAAGAAAAATGTGGGAATAGGCGCCAGTCTACGTGTTAGTTTTCAAAAAACCAAAAACAGAGGATGTAGCGCCTTCCTCTCGGGCTGCTTTTGTAGGCTCCCCTTCAAAGGAGCCTACACCTAAAATCAAACACCCCCCATTCAAGCCCAATTTTGCAAAAAGTCGTGGCATTTGCCACATTCTGTTAATTTACCCTTAAAATTAGAAACTTTTTAGGGGAACTACTAATATTTTTCAGTGGGTCTACTAATGCTTCTAAAGAGGAAAACTAATACTTTCCAGGGGATTACTAAATTCATTTCAGGAAAAAACTAATACTTTTCAGGAGAACAACTAATACTTTTTTAATAGTTTTAGGAGACTACTAATACTTTTTTAGGGGAAAAAGCTAATACTTTTCAGCGGACTACTTAAAACATTTCCTAGGGAAACTACTAATACTTTTTAGATGGATTACTAATACTTTTTATGGTTTGGTGATACTATGTCACTATCTAATATTACAAAAACTAATACGTTCAATGCTAATACTGGTCCCTGAATATTACAAAAATGTCATTGCTAATAAAACAAAAACACTAGCAGGTAGGTTTTGGGATCCGTCTAATGGATTTTGGCCCCTTAGACTATCTGATAGGAGTTTTTGTCTAATTAATAAAGTAAAAAAAAAAGTCGAAATAGACTGATATACCTTTTTTAGAACAAATTTTGTCGAGTCAAAATTAGTAATTACATTTCAACCACCATATGTTTTGAGCATTTAGGCATAATTAGTAAGCAAATCATTAATGCTCCATGTTTTTGTATTATTTGTAGTTTACTCGTAATGATATTTAATCTTTTAGTGTGCATATTTGCACTAATTTAATATAAAGAATTTTTATTCATTTAATTAATAAGTAGATTTTTTTTAAGCTTTTTACTTTGATCCAGTTCGAAAATACTGGGTCACCAAAAAGCCCAAATTGCAAAACGAGTAAGTTCAGGCCCAAATATTCCCCGCCCATTTCCCGCCCCTTCTCCAATGTCCAAAATTTTCCCGTATAAAATCCCTTCCAAGACACTTTCGCTCTATTTCTGCACACTACACAACGATCAAAATCTAAACACCCCGAAAGCACCGGGAGGAGACGAAAAAAGCAACTGCGGCCTAAAACCTGACAGCGAAATTTGATTTCATTGGAAACTTCTAGTACTTGAAGCTAGCGGTATCAGTCTCCAAGTAGTCGCGAAGTTGGATTTGCCCATCGGAAAATGAAGCTGAAGATCAACAAAGCCTGCGATCTCAGTTCCATCTCAGTTCTTCCTCCTCATTCTAGGTTTGATTTCTTCTTCAATACGTTTATGTTTGTGTAGGGTAGAGCTATAATTTTGAATTTTGTGTAGATTTACGCACATATGTACGAGAACAATATGGGAATGTGATTGATATAGATACATTGAGCAATTCCAGTTATTCATGTTCTTTCCATTAATCTATGTGGACATGGTCCACATGGATATATAGTTATGAGAAGAATGCAGTTATTTTTTCCATTAACCAACTCAGGCAACATGAAAACTGATGAAATCAACGCGTATATTTGAAAAACATGGTGTAAGTGTTCTAACATTTGAAAGCGAAATTGTTCCTGTGATATTGAAGGTTTTTGTTTTTTGTGTGTGATCAAATCAATAAGGAGATCAAGCACGGTTTCCAGTGGATTAGAGTCTTCTTCGATCTATGGGAGAAGCCAAACAGCATCACAGCTTCGACCACAACAGACACATCAATCACAGCCGACGCTTTCACAGGGGGTTTCATCTCAGCATGGTTTCTTCTCTCAGTTTTCACAGAATTCTCAAGACGAGATCCTCACTAACGAGGTGGTGATGTACATAGTTGTGTTTGTTTACATATATGCACACATATATGATATATGCATGCACTTATAGTTTACTCAATTAGAGGAATTTCGGACCTAGAATATTTTGAAATACTTATAGATAAAAAAATTTACTGGTACCTTTTTTAAAATTAAAGAGAGTGCTCTTTCTGAGATTAGTATGCATCAGTGATTGTTCATATAAATTCCTATGCATGTATATTTACTTCATAAGCATTTATATATATATAGAAACTGATTATTTCTTTTACTGGAAGATATTGTGATCAGATAAGCATGAGCTTGAAGAATTACATTGTCATCTGTTCCTTGTGGTTTTGAATGGTATAAGTAGAGCACTCTTGCATTGCACTTAATTTACAGCATGTTGAAAGCTGTATGTATAGTTTTCTGAATTGATATAGAGGTCAACTCTACCATCTACATGAGCGATAATAAAATTTCCAATAATTTTATCAGTTAACTATAACGAATCTCCTGTTTTAATATACACACTTATAAGAGAACAACTTCCAATACATGGTACCAAATAGTTTCCTTATAAAAGATGATGTTATCAGTTTCTTGATGAGGAGTGATACTATGTAAATTGGTTGTTCCGATTGTTTCCCGTCGTTTCTTTTTCTTTTCCCACGATAATATCTTGTCGACTGGTTCATGTTTTTCAACCGAATGAGTAAGACTTTCTTCTTGTTAACAATACCATAAACAGAATCGAAGATTCAAATGAAGCTAATGTTATTCGTTTAGCTTTTATGGCTTTGTTAGTTTAATCACCTTGAATCTTGCTAAAATGTGTTTATTTTCTAAAATTATTTGTAGAAATTAGGATCTCAAGAAAGAGAGAATTCAGGAAGGAGGTCATCTTGCTTGCCTCCAATCAGTTACGCACGAGACGAGAGTCAAATGATGGTTTCTAGAAGTTCCAACAATTTGATGCGCAAGTGGTCTGGTCAAGAATTTAAATGTAAGATTCACATTTGGTATAGAATGCAGTATTATAGCCTTGGTTTGCCTGTTAATTGCAGCCTGAAGGCGGGAAGATTCAACAGTCTTAGTTATTCTTTAATTTTTCAGTTGTTATCCTAGAGTTAGAATTGTTTGTACTCTGATTCTGATTTTGAGTCAGAGCCTTTATGTTAGTCATGTTGTTCAATAAACAATAATGATACTCCTCATCTTGTGACAGTTAGTTACTCAACTTCAAACTTCTTACTTTGCACAAGTAGGTCAGGTTAGCGAAGAGCTTGAGCACAGAGTTGGGATGATCGAAACTTCATTAAGCAGGCTTGGAATGGTTTTGGACTCTGTTCAGAGTGACATAATCCAAGTAAACAAGGCTACAAAAGAAGTAGCATTAGAAAGTGAGTATACAACATCTCTATATTGTAAGTAAGAAACAAACATAATTATGTAACTGAAAGGTTTTACAGTCATCCCCAGAAATGATCCACTTTAGGTTGCTTTTCTCTCTAAATTCCATAAATAATGCATGTCTTTTAATGATTATGTGAATTGTTACCTTATAGTTACTTGAATACTTACCCGATAGAGAATAATTAGTTAATCTAATCTTTTAAATGCCTAAGTGTTTCATAATTTGACTTTTAGGCTATGCTAAAAGAAAGATAGGATGACAAAGTTTGATACCGAATTAATATCGACTTATGTTACATGATATAGTTTCTTCTTGTTCAGTGAAAGCCGTGAGGCAGAAATTGATTGTTGATGACGCACTGCAGTCAATGGTAAAAACTTCTTAGCCAGCCCTGTCATGTCCTTACTATCTTGACGTGCCTGTTTCAGAGAAGCCAATTGCTTGTTGAATTTAAGTCAATTGAATTATAATTAACCAGAGCAAAGGACAAGAAGACATCAAAACTTGCCTGGATATGGGCTTGAAATCTCTGTCTGATCAACTCAAGCAGATTGTGAACCAAGAGAATTTGGGGAGATAATCTCAAAGCTATCAGCTCTATCAGAGAAAATTGACACTCAAATGGTGAAATTACAAAATGACCTCCACAAGGATTTCTGCAAAGAAATACAGGCATGTATATAAAACATATTTAATTGGGTCCTTGAAGGACTATGGTTGACATTTATATAGAGTCAACTGTTGTGCCCACGTCCAGCAGAATTACTTCACATTCTGTTCAAATACTCGTAGGCAATGTCTTGCAACATGAAGATTTCCAAACAAATACAAGCAACTCATTCCACACACTGGTCTAAGGTACTCTTCTAGGCAACTCTAAGAGATGGAGAACATCTTAATATTTAAGTGTTTTAGGTATTTTAATTCACTTTCTGAGAACGTCTACATGTTAACTATATTTGTAGGCTGTCAGTTGTCGTTCTCCTCCTCAGGAAGTGCAGTTTCCAAACAAGTATGTAATCAAGGCTTCCATTAATTGGTTCTGTATCTTCATCTTTTATAAAGCCCGTCCATGTTCAATGCCCAACCAAGTTTTCTTTCATTATATAGGATTATCTAGGGTAACTTATGATTTTGAGTTGTCAATGTTGTGTGAACACTTGTAGATGACATTAAAATATATAATTAACTGGCACTTGGAGGAATTTGTTTAAGTGTTTCAGGGAGGTGAAATCCAAAATTTGAAGTCATTTTGTTTTGGCATAGACAATGCACAAGCTTCTTGGAGTTCATTTTATTCATCATTTTGATAGTTCAATTTGAAGTCTTTCTCTGATATCCTGCATTGCAGTTTCTAGCTTCCGCATTTTGATCCACAGCAGATACTCGCGTTTTTTACCTCTCAGTATGATTTCTTAAACATTGGTGTATTGTTTCACAACTTTGAGAATTTTGAGGTTATAAGCATCTGATGGGAGAATTTTGACTCTGTGTGTGTGTGTGTGCCTCTGCACAGGCATACTTGATTTTATAGATGTATTTTTTGTCACTTCCCCTCTTCATGCGCACCTCACTTGCATTAAGATTTAAGACCCTAGGTAATCTTGCAGTTTGATTGTCTGCCTCAGTAACAACATGGTTCACAATTTTCTAATCTGTTTTAATTTTTTAAATTTTATTTTTACCAAACTTGCATCCATCTTGTTCCTAGTGACTGTAAGATTTTTCTTGCTTGTAGTGCAACAAGGCATTTGAAAGAACAGCCAATAAGTCTACTACCGAAGGTTGAAACAGGAGGCTGGACATCAGTTAAACAAGAACGAGCAACCTCTAATGTAGGAAATCTTAAGAGGAGCAATCAGATAAAAGTATCACCAAATCATTTGGTAGCTTTTAGTTGCCTTGTTTCTTTTCCTCTGCGTGTGCTTGTTAACTTAATTTATTAAAATTTGTGCCATGGCATTTATATTTAAACATATAATGTTCAATGTTGCAAAATTGGTACTTAAATTCCTAGCAGCAGAACCTTTGATGGTCAGTAATAAATGAAAATTGATATGGGAACAGGAATGGAGAGTTGTCATTGAATCAGATGAGGAAACTGATGAAGGTTTTTCCTGCTTGCTAAAGGAAAAGGGAACAGGTAACATTTTGGCGACATTTTTGAAATTTCCTGTGTTGCATTATTTTTCTGAGAGTAATTAAAGTTATTTCCAGATTCTAAATTGGTATAGTGAAATTTAAAGCCGGAATGAGATTTTTGTTGCACTCTGCCCAAGGAAAATCTCTGCAAGGGAATATTGGTTGCATCAGATTTGAACAAATTAATAAAGTCTAAGTTTTATTAATCATAATGTCAAAGCTAAAGTGTTTTGTGCACTTATATATCAGATGTAACGGTATACATACTAGCCAAATAGCTCATTTAGCAAAGAGTAAATTAGTTCAGGGGTTGCCTGTTATTCTAAGTGTGGCTGCTTTGTGGTTAGAAATATATGATTATTCAATAGAGGAAGCCAAGGAAGAAACTGCACGTATCCTAAGGAAAGCGAGGAGGAGAAAGAGAAAATATTGCAATACCATCATTATAAACTGAAGGTATGATACTCTATAACAAGTTCTAATTTTGCTGTGTCACATTTTGATTTACTCTAAGTACTGCCAAAATTTTGAATCCTCGGGGGATGTATAATTAAAATATTGCCTCAATTCTGCTTGTGTACAAAAACAAGATTAGGCACCATGTTAGGTTGATGACTGAGTGTTTTTTAGATAACACCTGTCAGTAGACTGATTAAGAGGTTAATAGCCTTTGAGTGATTTTTTCCCCCTTTTTCTTCTTCTTCTTCCTATTTTTTCTTTTTAAAATAGCAACCTAAGCAAAATCGACTAGAACTTTTAGATCTGGTTTCATGGAACATTGTTGCAGTTAGAGCTTATATAATTGTCAATTGCTTACTATTACAGTTATAGCCTATAGAATTGTCAATTGCTTACTATTACTCAGCTACTACTTGCAACAGGAAGCTTTTTTGTAAACTAAATTGATTCCACAAGTAGTACCTTTTCTCCTCTCTTTCGGATAGTATTGCGTGTTGATTGTCCATGAATTTACAACCCAAATTTGCAAATCACTTTTATGAGTGTCATTGTTTCAGGAAAGGACTTAAAAAAGGACTTAAAAAAGAGTTCAAATAATGTGGCTACAGTGACGAGATATTTTTGGTCATGGCAGAGACATGTATCTATCAGAGGAAGTCCTAAATGTGAATAAAGATTATTTCCACTATTCCTTTCCCGACACCAGGTGTATTTGGTTCTCAAATTCCATACTTTCATGTCTTCAATCAGATTGCCATCACTCGTTCATCTCTCTTGTATTTTGAAATACTGCAGTGGAAAACATTTTTGCATAATTGTAATTTGTAATTTGGTCGTATTAGAATAAAAAAACTCTACCACATCTACGTAAAAAAGGACTTGTATTGTTTTAGAGATGAGAGTTAGTACGTTCTATAGGAAGATGACATGATTCAAAATAATATTTTCCTAAATGATTGAGACCACAGTTGTTACAGTACTCATATATTAATCCAAGAAAACGGATATCCATGGGGCATTACATTATTTACCAGTGTAGGTGGATAAAATTTCATTTAATGCTAAGATCAAAAGCAAAGATGTCCTTTATATACAGGCTGTCAAATACCCATGGGACGATTTCACTTTTGTGGTAAAGCATAATGCCTCTTATCTATTTGAAGGCGTTCAAGTTAGATAAGAAGTTACAAATTCACATTCTCTTTTTTTTTTTTTTTTTGGCTAGTCAGGACTTAGAGCCTGGGTTGGCCTCTTCTTCAAGTATTGAGAGGTATTATATATTCATGTAACAAGTTAGATCGGCAAAATTTGAGTCCCTTCAGCTTTGAACTGTTTGATTGTAGGTCGATAATTAGGACTTAGGTACAGCCATTACATAAATATTTTTCAATTAATTCTAGAACAAATAGGCATAATAATGATTAAAAAAGATCGTGGATGTTAATCCACGTTTTTATGTATGTAGAGTTTGTTATGCGGTAACTATTTGATGACTCAATTTCATTACTAGGTAATCCATTTTGTAGAATTATTTCATAGGAGTGGCAATTCAGGTCGACTTAGTGTTCACCGTTCGCAGATCGGGTTGAGACAAATTTGAGGTTGTGTCAGAATCTGTCATTCCTATAATTGAATACAATGTGCAAAATGAATGAAATAACAATGTTGGATTCATATCGGACATTGAAAATTAATATGGTCATGTCTTGAGTTGCTATATTGATTGTCGTTATGCTACTTATTAAAAATATATAAAGTGATAAAAGTGGGTTCATTTTTACGCTTCTTAAAATCTAAGGGCAAGTAACATTGCATTATCATCCTATAATTTGACCTAAAGTGTGGCAAATGAATACTTATAGAAACTTATGGTCCCTCTTGACATCGAGTGCTTCCCACCATCCTGTCTTGGTCCTTCCCCCCATCCCGAAAATTCTAGGATCTGATTTTTCAAAAAGGCTAGGTTATCTTACCTAATCCCATCGCTTTAAAGTAATCATGATTATTTGGCACGGTTTAAATAACTATTTATCAGATTAGTTTCAATGAGGAACCCTTTGTTTTTCCCACTTGAATAACAACATGACTTTGTCCTATTTAAGAATGAAGACATACATGAGGTCTTTGAGTTCAATGATTTAAGAAAAAAAAAAGTGTTTTTAATATCCCATCTTGGACTATACAAAATAATAAAAATTTTGTCTTTTTTATGCCTTAATAATCCGATTTCATTCCTTGTGATAACAAAATAAAGTTGTGTTAGAAATGAACAAATGATTCGATTGCAACTACGTTTAGGGCCCACACGGTTGCGATCTAGACACAATAGTATTGGATGTCTATGTCCTACATATTTCTTGTTAGGAAAATCTTATATATATATATATATATATGGAGATATGATCAAACGGCACAGGCGCTTTGGTAGTTAACACGAGATCACATCTGCCATTTTGATTTAATATTGATGGTCGCATTCTATTTTAGTCATGGTAGTGGCAAACAAGGGTAGGAAAGTAATCTGCCTTTTTATTCCAAGGATATAATTGTAAACCCCTAATTTTTGAATTTGGTAACTGTATCGATTCTTATTCATATCCCACGATTTTCTCTTCCTCTTTCCAGACACCCAATTCCTTTCATCTGCTTCACTCCATCGTGTCGTCTCCTAATTCTCGATTATTTGGAATAGGTATCTTCATCTCTCCACCACGACACAGGTTCTTTATTCTCCGATTTTATTCATCTCGCACTCGTCTCTCCACGACATCGTCCCGTCTTTTCAGATTTTATTCAAAGGATAATTAAGCCGTATCGATTCTTATTCATATCTTCACCACGGTAGGGCTCAATCTGCAACTGGCACGAATCATCTCCTATCTTCATCACGGTTCTCGCACAAAATATTGTAAGTTATCTGTGATTTTTATTTTCTTTTTTATTTTTGTGTTTGTTGATGTTAGGGTTTCAATTTGGGTTTTTATTATTGATTTCTATTGTTCTTATTTGTTTAATTTTAGGAATAAACTTCTAGGTATAAGAGATTTGCAAAATTTTTGAAGCTTGATAGATTTCCAAAAGGAATTTATGCTAATTCCACCTCTGACCATTGAATATAGGACACAGTGTTTCTTTCGAAACCTAAATGTTTATGAGCAATATTTGCTGAATAATCGGCCTAATTTTTTATTCTGATTATGTGAGGCTATTGGATTGTTTGATTAATTCGTCGAGCAAATGAAGTAGTTGCCGATATTTTTAACCAATTTACGGACTCAGAATCGGTCCTGGCAAACATTTTATGTATGTTGGGATAGTTGATCATGTTATTAAACATTACAATCTGCCTTGGAATAGAGCAATTGTCGTGTTAAGGAGGGATTATTTTAGCAGTCCTTGGGCATGTATAATGTTCTATTTTATGTGGGTATTAATTTTGGGGGATTGTTGAATGAGATATAATTTGTGGGGGCATGTATATTTGATTTGGAATCATGTGGACTTAGATATAGAATTCTGTGTGTTTAGGTATATAATAATGTGTTTATGGTTTATGTGTTGCATTTCCTTGCTCGTTTGCCCTTTTGGATGATGTGAACTTAGATGTAGAATTTCGTGTGTTTAGCTATAGAATTGTGTGTTTAGTTATAGAATTTTGTGTGTGTAGGTATATTTGATTTGGAATCATGTGAACTTAGATATAGAATTCTGGTGTGTTTAGCTATAGAATTATGTGTATCGGTCGTTTGTGCAAGGACTCGACACAAAGCTCGGGAACCGAGCTCCGATAAATTGAACAACTTTGACATGGTAAATCTTGTAATTAATCTCATTGTTTTTTCAAATCTTTTCATTAATTACAAGACCTTAATGTATAGTGTGTTTGAGTTTTTCTTCCCGATTTGTAAGAGCGAGCACATCTTTCTGGTGACCTTTGATGTCAAGAGGTTTAACCGCCATATTATCGACAACTCGTCTGTCGGTGGAAGCAGCCGGGAGAAATATGGAGATTTGCCGGACAAGTTGGTGAGCTTTTTTTTTGCGTTCAATCAGTTATGCATGTTTTTTTTATCAGTTCTAAATTGTGTTCTAAGGTATTAGAATTTGTACAAGATTTTTCAAACATTTGTCTGGTTATGTTTTTACTCAAAGATCTATATGTCTTGGATAGCATACGATCTTGGAATTATGTGTTTTAGTTGTAGAATTATGTGTTTTTAGTTTCATAATAATGTTTATTTAGTAATAGCACAGTGTTTTTCAAACCAATGCATCAAAGATATATACATTAAAGTATTTTTCTCGTGAATTTGAAATTTGAATTGGAAAAGTCAAGGACTAAATAATAAATTATTTGATACAACTGATCCCGTACACACCCCACCCAACCCCACCCCAACCCCACATGTTTTTGGATTTTATAGTGATCAGAGTTAAAGATATGGGAAGATAATTTTTGAGTGCAGAATGAGTGTGTTTATATAGGTATGTAATTGTGTGTATTTAAGTTTGAAATTATGTGTAGTTAGTTAGTATGATATGGTTAATTATAATATATAGTCTACTTAAGTTTGAAGTTGTTTTCCATGGTATATTTTGCGAGGTTTGGATGTTTTCAAACTACTTGGAGACTAAAAGTCGCCCGCAAATGGCTAGTGTTGTCCGGAAATTCACCCCGTCTAGACTATGCATGCCTTGGAGAGATACCACAAACAAAGTTGATTGTGGTATATATGCCATGAGGCATATGGAGAGCTACATGGGCGGTGGCACCAAGGGATGGGATTGTGGTTTGGAGAAGAATAATACGTCTCAATCGCCTAACTTACGCACGAAGTACTCACCGCAATAATCCTCCACCATAGCAATGAGCTAAAGGATAGATGTTTGGAAGAAGCTTTAAAGTTTTGGACGGGGAAGATCGTATTGTAGTTTTGTTTTAAATAGACAACTTAGTATGCAGAATTGTGCTCATCATTTTTATATAGTTAGTTTACTATCGTTGGTGTTTTTTGTCTTTGGGAGCCATTTGCATATGACTTAGATGGTTTCTTGAATTATGGATATGAATGGTTCAGACGTGGGGTGTTTTCTCTTTAATCAATATAAATTTGCATTTTTCACGTTCATATGGTCGGAATGTTGTTATACAGCGTTAATATTGTATTGTAGTTATTACATTGTATGTGTTTCGCACAAAATTATGTACAGTTAAGTATCCACTAACCCAAAACTATATACACATTATTATATAACTAAACACACATTATTCTATTGCTAAATACACATGATTCCAAAACAAGTATACATGTTCGCACAAAAAAAATAAAAAACAGTGCTATTACTAAACAAACATTATTGCAAAACTAAAAACACATAATTCTACATCTAAAAACACATAATTCCAAACCAAAACATACATGCACGAAATAACAAAAAACAATATGCTATTACTAAACAAACATTATTGCAAAACTAAAAACACATAATTCTACATCTAAAACACATAATTCCAAACCAAATATACATGCTTGCACAAAATAACAAAAAATAATATGCTATTACTAAACAAACATAATTACATAACTAAAAACACATAATTCTACATCTTTAAACACATAATTCCAAAACATACGTTTATTGATCTTGATGTAGTCATTGAAGGACGATGTGTGGGTAATACACAGATAATGTGTAAATAGGTTGCATATATTGTATGTTTATGTTCAGAATTATGTAAACAAATCATAAATCCTCGTTCTTGAATTTCTTCGTAGTGCTTCTTCTAATGTCGAAGCCACTACACAAACCATAATCCTTATAAAATTGTATTCTGCCTCCAATGTATGGAAATGCATGTTGCACGAGGATTTTTTCTTGCTCAACCCTCCGGGATCCAATATTTAGTTGATCCGGTGAGATTTCGAGCCTCGACCAACGTGAATCGTGTAACTGGATCTTGATCCGCAAAAACACAATATTTAGATATTAAAACAACAAATTCTCGAATACTATTTACACAGATTTTAAATGTATCGTGTAAATCCATATTTACTGAGAACATGAACGTATGGTGCAAAATTGAACTCACCAATATTTGTTGTATAAGTACACATATTTAATGCCATTTGTGTTCATAATTAATACTTTAAACATATATTAGATGCATTGTTAATAGCAAAAACGTATTTAGGGAATACATTATATGTGAGACACTATATATTAGAATCTATATGTACTACATATATTTCATTCTAAATACACACATTTGAGACACTATGCGCACATTTCATTAATACCAATCGAACACACATATGTACGTAAGCTATTTTGGATATATTATAGGTGATACACATTTTTCATAATAAATACACAGATTCGAGACACTATATACACATTTCATTAATACTAACTAAACACACATATGTACTGTAAGCTATATGTGTTACATTATATGTGATACATATTTTTCATAATAAATACACAAATTCAAACACTATACACGGATATCATTAATACGAACTAAAAACACATGTGCTCAGGCATATAATATACACGAGTTTCTGATTTGCAAAGCTATATGCACAGTAATTACAAAGCTATATGCACATAATTACAAAGCTATATGCACGTAATTCCAAAGCTATATGTATTAATTAATTGGAGAATTTTTTGATTGTTCAACATTACATGCATTCGAACATCACACTTTTCCGATGAATTGGTGTCAAATATTACCTTGTTGGGATTTGTTTTTGTGGAGGGTATCCTCAGATTCGTGACATTGCGATACATCGATCCCGTTGATGTGGATTTTTGGTGTTTTTGATCACGAGAATATTTGTTGGTTCGATTTTTGCGTAGGATTTCGTGTTTTTTATGTTGCTTTGATCGTGGGAGAAGACGATGATGAAGGCCGATATTTGGACGACGGGAGAAGACGTTGCTTTGATCGTGGGTTTTTTTCCGGTTTTGGACGATGCTTTCACGTTTGGAAGAAGAAGATGGTGATTATGGTAAGATTCTATTCCTTGATTTTAGGAATACTTATTATTTTGGTGATTTTAACATTCCAATTGTACTCTATTTGGTCCCCACTATTTTTTAATTACTTTAAAATGCCATTAAATCATAGCCTTTTATTTTATTTGGTTGAAGGGTGTGGATTGAGTCTCATGTTCCTACCTATAGCTATGGTCTCATAGGATCTCATCCCTATATATATATATATATATATATATATAAAAGATCATTTTAAGGTTATTAGATTATTAAAATTTTGGGCTATTTCGATTGAATATATATATATGTATATATATATATATATATATATATATGAGCTAGTGAAATAGTTAAACAGTTGATCCGGTGGAACAAAAACTTGATAGCCATTTTCTTATATTTTTGGATTAAAAAGTTTATTTGTAGTGTGTTTTGATAAAATTATTTTTTCTTTTTTCTTTGCACTCTCCCGTTCATATTATATGAGTTTAGAATATCCTAACGAAGACTTAAACTGTCGCCCAAGGTATATTGTATCCATTAAACAACTATGTCATGACTCGTCATTCCGTGGATTCCTAATCTTCCAACTCATATACAATATCTATATCTTTATTCGAAGGAGATTACTTTATATAGTCTATGTTATTATAATAATCGATTGTGATGTAACTAAAATATTAGCTTTTACGGGATTAACATTGTGTTTCATGATAGATATTATTGTGTTGTCAGAATAATTGACTCGAGTTTGATCTCATGTGAGTGTATGTGTTTCCTTCCCTATTTTCGCCAGTTGAACTAAAAATATTAGCTTTCACTATTTAATTACAACATAGAATATTGAACGTTTGAGTCATTTTCAAGACAAGAGTGTCCAAAGCGAGGTCGCATCCTATGCCCATTTAGGGTCGTTGAGATGAGAATATCCAATTGCTTTCTCTGATAAATTAGCCCACCCACCTTCTTTTTTTAAAAGATAAAAACTAAAAGATTTTTTTTTTTAAGAAAAAAACGAGTCAAAAAACGATAAATTGGAAAGCAACAAGGTTTGATTTCGTCACAAGCGCTATTATTGTTTATTGGTTAGCAGTACCAAACTTAAAACTTTCCATTTTTTTAAAGAAGAAAACTGCCACTTTTTTTATTATTAAAAAAAACATTAACAATTATTTTTGAATAAAGAATTGTTGGTAAGCAGTCTTATGATTTTGTTGATGATGGATTCAATTCGTTTGAAGGTGAATTGAGAAATCAATGTACCTTTCATATAAGTAAAATTAGGCAAAAACTTCTTCTTTTTTTTTTTACCGTAAAATCTCTACACACTAATGTCTACTATTACTTGTTGCACTTTCAACACTTTCTGGTAATTTGTACTTTCTTTAGTTAACAAAGGCAGATCTCATTTTATATGTTATAACTCCTAACGGAAAAAGTAATAGTTATCCTACAATTCACGTTATGACTACCTAAATTAGCAGCCTCTATAGATGTATGTGACAGATTTATTCCACGTTACACTTGGAGGAATACTCAAAGCTGGAGGAATACTCAAAGTGTATAAATATCATATATTTATTATGGGTATGTAAAAATTTACACACAATCACACAACCCGACGCGTATTGTACGCAGATCTACTGTAGAAGTGTAGATACTACACCTAGTGTATTTTTTGAGGAGTAACATCTACAAGACCGTATGTGGTCTAATTTGGTGAACAAATCATAGCAAATTATGATTAATTAACCTTATAAGTAAGTAGATTAGGAAGACATAATCCTGTCCAAGTGGTGTAAATCATGTGAGGAATTTTAACTTTTATTTTGCTCTCTATTTCGATTTCACTTTGTATTCTCCATTGTTGATCAATTTATAGGTAATTGAACATTGTGAAATAATTTTTTTTATAACGCTCACTTTCGCTTGTTTTTTTTTTTCTTCTTTATAAGCTAAGTTCCTGCAAACTCAAGCTACAACAAACTAATCACTACAAAGTCTATCTTATGTGAGAAAGTAGTTTAATCAATTAGGACTTTTTTCAAAAATGTAGTTAAAATTTTGGACTTTAAACGTGAACATTTTCTTTGGGAAGAAGCTTTAAAGGCTGCATAATAATTGGTAATTGTCAACCAATATTGGACACCATGTGTGTGGAGATAAAAAGTTGGTGGTGGGCATGACTGAATTCAGACATGAAATGAGTGCTTCAAGTGGGCATGATTTCAATTTTCACCATCCCTCTCAATTTTTTTTTTATCTTCTGAGATAAGCAACTAAAAAGAGAAGGGGGGACATATTTTGTTTTGGAGGCAAGGAATTTGATTTCCTTTTTAAAATAAACAAGGGTAATTGTATAGATCGATTACCACTTGTATAAATTCACGCAGGTTATATAATTAATATTTATTTTCTTATACAACCATTAAAACACAACAAGTGTTTGTCTTCGTTAACGTACCATTAATATAAGTATTATAATTTATGGTTCAAATTAGTACAAATCCTGCAAAATAAAAATAAAATTATGCGAATAAACAAATCAAGACAATGTAACAATAGAGACAATTAATTAATTTGCTCCTTAATTTATCACTTGTTCATTTATTTTGGCCTCTTACGACTTCTGCTGATGGTAATTTGCAATTTATCCCTATCCAACAACTGCAAATATAAAAAGAAAATGTAATAATTATTTATAATTGATATTACTAAATATTGATGGTCCCAATATGTCAATCTACCACATGTATCGTACTAGATGCAAAAACAAGAAAAAATCAAAAAAAAAAAAAAAAGAAAGCTAAAAAGGAAATCAAACATGCATTAAACACCGCTTAAATTTCAACTCGTTACAGTCAATTTGTGTATTCAATAACACAAAGAAGAAAGTAGCCTTGAATAATTCATAAATGTCCAAAAAAAAATCCCTCGTGTGATTGATTGCTAGACAAAGAAATAAGATAATGAATAAGGATATATATCGTGGCATCTCCACAACCCATCACTGTCTTAACCAAAAAAATTGTCTCCAAAATTTTGGTGTATATATAGTTATTCAAACAACGTAAGTAGCTGTCCCAATCCGATACTTAGAGGGTGTTTGGTTTGAGCTTTATGTTCTTAAAAACATTTATAAGATCTTAAGATTTATATGTTCTTAAAATGTGTTTGGTAATTTTTTCCAAAAAAGAACTTATGTTCTAAAAACTGTCGAGAGATTTTATGTTCTCAAAAAAAAAAAAAATCTCCACCCCAACTTTTTTAAAAGAGCTTATAAGCTCCTTATTTTAAACATTCAAAAGACAAATATATACTTAATAATTTTATAAGATATAAAAAAAAGCTTATAAGTTTCAACTATCTTATTTTATCCAAACACTTTGACAATTTTATTTTTAAAATAAGATCTAACATCTTATAAGCTCCTAAAACAAATTTTATCGATGTAGAAGCTTATAAGATGTTTTAAATAAGTTTAGCCAAACACCCTCTTAAATGATCCATCAAACTGTCCGCGTTTGAGTGATAGATAGCTCAAGACAGCTCTCCCACACCGTTAATTTCAATAAGTACCCATAATTTTTCATTTGTTGTTATTTACTATTGCCACCCCACATTTTCTCCTTGAACAAGTAAATGTTGTGTTGAATTCTACTCTATTCGCCCTCTACCCCAATTGTAAATGCTTAATATCGTATTAAAATTAGGGATGATTAAAAAAGAAACCGAGGTTTGGATAAAAAAATACAGAGAATTCTTAAATTTACAGAAAGCCCCTTTAGGTTTGGTTTCGTCTAATATTTTTACCCCAACTGTTAGTTAAACTTACGTAATTTGTTGATGTCATCAAATATTTTACAGTTTCCCTCAATTTTTCCAAGTATTAGAAATAGCCGGACAAAATTTGCGGTTATTGTAATATTTAGAAAAGTTGAGGGATTTAATTGTAAAATAATTAATTACGTCTTAGGTCAACTAACGATTGGAGCAAAACCTAAGGCGAATCAAATCTCCACGGAATTTCTATAATTATAAAATTTCTATTAATTTTTTTAAAATACACCAAACGTTTGGGTCTCCTTTTTAATCATTCCATAAAATTATTAAGAAAATAAAACAATTTGATTATTTTACAATTTTACTCAATGGCAGCGGTGGGGAGTTAACAATCTCATGTGAGCTTTAATAAAGGGAAAGAGTCGTTATTTACGAACAATGTTAAAAATTAAATAAATAAACAAAGCATTCGATTTGATGTGTTGTGATTATTGTATTCGTTGTATGTGCATCTTATATCAATTATATTATTTGACATATATGCTTTGAATTAGGTAATAATTCAACCTTAAATTGAGACAGACAGGAAGTTTGGATTAGTTTCCATTTATCAACAAATTTTGTAAATATTATGCAGAGTGTTTTTTTTTTCCGAAACGATAGCTTTTCATTAAAATAAACTCCAAATGGAACGTTACAACTTACAAATCGTAGCCGACTGGCTAATAAACCGACAAGACTAAAACTAAAGCCAAGCGGGGAATTGGTGCAACCAATCCAAATCACAATCACTATCCTCAACTAAAAGTGCTAATCTATTACAATTAGATTGACTCTTTAAGTCTTGAATCTCGAACACACAATGCTCAAAAAGATACCATAGTAAATAGACGTCCTTGGCTATTGTCGCTTCCTCGAGACCAAACTGATATCTTGAGGTGAGTTTAGCCACAATATCCTTGTCATCTACATGAATAATAACATTTTTGATGCAATGTTTGTATACTGAGCACATCGCCTGTCTGATGCCAAGCAAGGTAGCCTCAACTAGATTCTGAATGACATCCCTAGAGACAACCCATGCTTGCACAAGCCCACCCTTATCACATCTGATCCAACCACCCAAAGCAGTTCGATCCTTAAGAATTTTTCCAACACTGACCACAGAGAAAATTGGTCCTATTGGTAGAATTCTATTCAATTCACCTGATGGGGGACTCTTCCTGTTGGTTTTTGATGTTGCTGCTCCAACACTTTCCACCACAACACTCTGAAACTCCTTCCACTCCTTGATAGCTCTATCTACCACCTCCATTTCAGTCCATTTCACTCTTTGAAACACCCATAAATTTCGAGTTTTCCAGAGCCACCAAAGTAGATAAACTGACAGTTGAATTCTGTCTTGTGAAAGATCAGAATTATCAAGGTTACAAACCAAATCCCACCAATCTGCAAATGTACTCCTCCCTTCCTGCATGTTGTTCCACTTAACTGGAGATAATTTCCAAACAATCTTTGCTCTTTCAGAGAAGAAAACCAGATGTTCCAGAGTTTCATCACAGATTCCACACATTTGACAAGTAACATCCACCTTGAGCTTCCTTTTTTGCATAGCTGCTACTGTGGGCAAATTGTCATGTAAACATCTCCAAAGGAAATGTTTTATCTTACTTTTAATATTCATCTTCCAACATCTCTTCCACATCCTAGCTGCTATACTCTGACCCTTGATGGATTCAGGCACATTCAGGTTGCATTTTTTCAGAAGCATAAGCTGCTGATAAGCTGATCTTACCGACTATATACCCTTTTTGTCCCAATGCCAAATGAGCTTATCCCTACTCCTCTCTTGGCTTATAGGAATCTGCAATATAATGTTAGCATCCTCAAGACAAAAAAGACTAAAGATAAGATCACTCTTCCAGCTTTTACCATCTGCAGACATCAACTCACTCACCCATACCCCTTCAAGATCAACATTGTTAAGAACTGCTGGTTTGAACAAAGGAGTTTTAGGAATCCATGGTGACTCACTCACTCTAATAGACTTCCCATCCCCCACCTGGAATCTCAATCCCAGACACAAAGTAGGTTTGGACTTGATCCAACTTTTCCAAAGCCAAGAATCACTACTTTTAGGTGAGCAAGCAAGCATCCCTCCTATATGAAAATACTTGGCTTTAAGCACTTTACTAAGCAAGAGATTTGGTTGTGTGATTAATCTCCAAAGTTGCTTAGTAAGTAGGGCATCATTAAACAAGGAAAAATCCTGAAAACCCAACCCCCAACCTCTTTACTCATAATCAGCTTATCCCAAGCATACCATGCCATTTTTCTATTTCCAAAAGCTGTAGATCCCCACCAGAATTTGCTCACTAGACTGCACAATTCTTTGCATGTTTGGATAGGAAGCTTAAAACAAGACAACACAAAATTTGGCATTGCATTTATAACTGCCTTAACTAAGACCTCCTTCCCTGCAAAGGATAGAAACAGATTTTTCCAACAAAAAATTTTCTTTTTCACACTCTCAACCACAAATTGAAAAACTTCTTTTTTAGACCTTCCAATCACCAATGGCAAACCCAAATATTTCGAAGAATGTTGTTCCACCATGCCATTCAAAGCCTCACAAATCTGAGGTTTCAGGTCAGGGTTTGTATTTTACTGAAAAAGGCTGCAGATTTTTCTAAGTTAACAACCTGACCCGAAGCTGCACAATAACGATCAAGAATTTTTTTAACAGTAGCTGCTTGTGTCAAAGATGCTTCACAAAAAAGAATCGCATCGTCCGCAAAAAACAAATGTGTAATCATAGGCCCTCCTCTACAAATCCTAACACCTTTGAACAATGAAGCACTATGAGCTTGTTTAATCAAACTAGACAGGATTTCAGAAAGAATAATGAAAAGGTAAGGTGAAAGGGGGTCACCTTATCTTATGCCTCTAGTTGGAACCACAAATTCTGAAATCTGACCATTGACATTAAAAGAGAAAGAGGTAGAGCTCATACAAACCCACAGCCAATTAATAAATTTCCAGTCAAATCCCATTTTGCAAAGAATAGAAACAAGAAAATTCCATTCGACTCTATCGTAAGCTTTTGACATATCAAGTTTTAGAGCCATAAATGCTATTTTTCCTTTTCTAAGACTTTGTAAAAAATGCATACATTCATGCGTGATGACAATATTATCAATGATTTGCCTCCCTGGGATAAAAGCAGATTGATTTGCACTTATACAAAAATGGAGCACTTTTTGGAGCCTCTTAGCAATGATTTTAGAAATCACCTTATAGACAACATTGCATAAGCTAATAGGACGAAAATGAGCCATTGAGGTAGGATTTTTTATTTTAGGAATTAAGGTTATCACCGTATGGTTCACACTTTTCAACATTTTAGCCGTATGAAAGAAGTTCTTAACAACCAAACAAATAGATTCTGAAATAAGGGACCAAAAAGATTGGAAAAAAAGAGGAGTCATACCATCCCAACCCGGCGCTTTGTTTGGATTAAGATCAAATATAGCTTTCTTGATTTCCTGATCTTCCACCTGGCTTGTCAAAACTTGGTTCATTGTAGGCGTAATTGTTCTAGGAATACCCTCCAAAATGTCCCAGTCTGTTGGTGGATTAGATGAGCAAAAAAGGTTTTGATAGTAGCCTGAGATTTCATCCACAATATCCTTCGAAGACTCACACAAAGAGCCGTCCTCTCTCACCAATTTTTCAATGCAATTAAATCTTCTCCTTTGAATCGTACATGCATGGAAAAACCGGGAGTTGCGGTCCCCCTCTTTCAACCAATTAACTCTGGCTTTTTGACTCCAATAGATTTCCTCATCTTTGTAAGCTTTGCCCAAGACCGCATTCAGATTACCCCACTCCTTCCAGTTTCTATCAGCCCCTGCTCCCTTCAGAACTGACAATCGGTTTTTGCAACGATCAATCACTCGAGCTGAGTTCGTACATTGCCCTCGATTCCACTGGATTAGCGCTTTTCTGCAATTTCTGATTTTTCCCTGGATTTGAAACATAAGAGTCCCACTGATAGGCTCATTCCAGGCTTTCTCAACAATACCCGCATATCCATCACACCCAATCCACCTCTTATCAAATAGAAACCTCTTAGGTTTCTTAGATACAGTTGGAGATGTGTCCATAGCAAGCAAGAAATGATCCGAAGCTTGTTTTTCCATATGTTTCACCGTTGCATTGGGGAATTTAAGTAACCAACCCGGAGATCCAAAAATTCTATCAAGACGTTCTTCAACAAAACCCTCTCCCTCCCTATGATTAGCCCACATGACAGGATGGCCTGAGAAATGAATTTCCCCCATGCCCATGGCGCCTACAAATATCTTAAAATTCAGAAAACTAGCCTCACTTCTAATTCTCCCTCCGTTTTTTCTCCCCGTCCAAAATATCATTAAAATCGCCCCCCAAAAACCAGAATTCCCCCCATTTATCTTTTGCCTTTTCCAAGTACTCCCACTGAAGATTTCTAGTATTATTATCCGTACTTGCGTAAACAAAAATGGCCCAATTTCTGACAGCCTCTCCTTCCTTTTCATACTCAATTTCCACGCAAAAATAAGAGCTAACAATATTAAAAACTGTAATTCTATTCGACCAACACACCAACAGTCCACCGCTCTTTCCGATAGGATCCTCGCAATGCCATCTCTCATCAAATTTTAATCTCTTACAGACCGTAGTAATAAAAGGTTTTTTCTTCTTCGTTTCACACAAGACCACCAAATCCGGAAGGTGGAGTTTAACTGGGAAATTGTAGAGGGTCCTCCCAATCCTCTACAATTCCACACACATACATTCATTTAAAACTTTGGGCCCATTCAAGGTTGGCCACCTCCACCTGATTGATATTCAACTCCTTATCTTCCGACATCTCAGATATTTTTGCTCTTTTCCTTTCATCCTTGTTTTGCCCGTTTTCCCCCTCAACGTTCTCCAGGGTACGTTTTTGCCCACTGATGTATGGTCCTTCTATTTTGTTAGTGTCCATCGGGATACCATGCTGATTTTCAATCCCTTTTGCTCGAAGAACTCGCCTGGTTTGTGCTGGTGTTTTCCCATCTTGAGCCCCCTTTCCTTTGTGGACATTTTGGATTTCTTTCAAAGGAGTTCTCCTCTTATCCGTTTTCACCACCACATTAACCATATCTCTAATATCCACCACCATCTGATTTTCATTTCCCTCCTCTGTTCCAAAATTATTCTTTATCTCCAGGTCTGTCTCCCTGGAAGGAACAACCTTCGGTTGACAGGCTTCCCCTTTACTTGTCTTCCCCGTGAGATTTAAAGGATACAGACTCCCTTCTTGATTTATACCTTGTTCATATTTCTTAATATCACCTTCAATCCCCAAGCCCTGATTCTTTTCTCCACTATCATTCAAAGCCACATTGATTGGCGGGGGTGTTTTTCGTTCCATCCCTGATTGAGGAGGGATCTTATTCGATTTCTGCACCTGCTTACCCAAATTAAAATCCGATGCTCTCAGCCATTCTCCATACTGTCCCTCTTGAAGTTTATCAGCTTTCAAATCTTCACTTCTTTGCGCACAACCCCTTTCCAGATGTCCTATTTTACCACAGTAGCAGCAAAACCCCTGCAAATTCTCATAGCGAAAATCCACCCAGACAACATCCAATCCCAGTTTCATATTTGTACCACGAAGTAAAGGTTTATCAAGATTAATCTCGGCAAGAATCTTGATATATCGCCCCTTATAACTCCCTGTTTCGGGTACAAAGACATCTGCAACACTCTCAAATTTTTTTCCTATTTTTCTACCAGTGTCAACTCCAATCCAATGATATGGCAAATTCCAGATTTGTACCCATAGATCCACTGTGTTAACTTCATCAATCCTTTCCAAAATATCCTCTGTCCACTCCCGTAGGATCAGATATTGGTTCTCAAAGGACCAAGATTTTCCTTTGAGTACCTTCAGCTTATCCTCTTGTGAAAAGAATACGAACTGAAATACATTGAACCCGATTTTCCGGACTAAAAAAGTTTCTTTAGTCTGCCAAATACTCGCAGTAGTATTTCTCAGTCCCGTGATTTTTTTTTTCCCAAAAATTCTACCAATCAAGCTCCTTTCACATTCTTCTCTATTTTTTGCAATATCTTTCTCCGCAAGAGTCACCTCCACTTCCTCATCCGCCGAAAGAGAGAAAGATTTAAGTTTTTTGGCTATTTCCGAATCCATACCACATGACTATATTCACAGAACAATAGATCTACAATGAACCGTTCCGATTAGGCCACCTGTAAGATCAGGAAAGAAATCCGCACACCAACAAGACAAACAACGAATAAAACAGTACAGATCTAATAAAGAGTAAAAAAAGAAAGAGGAGAGGGAATCAGGAATGGTGGTTGGAAGGTTAATAATGGAATATAAATGCAAGTCAACCTGCAGTTCCCATTAAAGACAGATCCATTAGATAACATGCATGCATGAAATGGCTAAAAAAACGATATATAAAAGACCAAAAAAGAAAACACACAGATATACTAAGAATTTATTATTATAAAGACATTAAAAGACACACAAGACGTTTATCTTGCCCATATCAACCTCAAAATTCGACATTAGTGGTCCACAGCTAGAGAACAATGGCAGACAAGGAAGAAAAAAAACAAAGAAGGTCAAAGGACAAAAGAGAAAGCGGCGCCAGGGAGACGAGGAAACCTAGTACAAGCAAAAAGGAACAACTAAAGTTCTCTTCTAGAGAGAGAAAATTTATCACTCTCACTAGGAGAGACTTGAATGATATTATGCAGAGTGTTGATCATGATTATCTTGACTATGATCATTATTAAGATCTACAATCTAAATATCTATATGAACAATAGAATTAAAGAAAATTGGGGTGGGGGATGGGCTTTTTGTCTTGTAGGAGGAGCTTTCAATTAATTCGACAAAATATCACTATTAGAAGTTGAAGGATCAGTGGGCCCGACCAAACTCAATGTTTTAATGCCACATCGACCAAAATAAAGTCTAAAATACACCTATATATAGGATTCCATTAGATCATAGCATAGGGTGAGTTCATGAGTACCAATCCTAATATAGATCTAATATTTCAAGAGGACAAAATTTTGGGTTAGACCGTTTAACGGGTTTTTTCTGTTAGACGGATCAAACCCGACCCTTTTTTTTTGTAATTTCATGCATCAGTGCATTTTTGTAATATTCTGGGACGGTGTCATAGAACTTCCGGACCGGTGATATTATTGTAATATTAGGGGTCATTAAAAGTATTAGTTTCTCTCCTGAAAAGTATAAGTAGTACATCTGAAAAGTATTAACAGTAAATCTGAAAAGTATTAGTAATCCTCTTGAACAATATTTTTAGTAGCCCTTATTAAAAGTATTGATTTTTTTGCCTTGAAAGTATTAGTAATCCACCTAAAATGTATTAATTGTCCACTTGAAAGTATTAGTCAGTGACGTAATATTAGGCAACCCTCAAAAGTATTAGTTTTTCCCTTGAAAAGTATTAACAACCATTGAAAAATACCCTCCTGAGCAGTTTCTTTAGTAATCCTCATGAAAAATATTGATTTTTTCTGATAAAAGTATTAGTATTCCCCCTAAAACGTATTAACAATCTTGTTGAAAAATATTAGGTTTTTCGATTAAATGTATTTTAGTATTTCTCCTGAAAAATATTAGTAGTCCTCTCAAAAAGTATTAGTATTCTTCCTAAAAAGTATTAACAGCGGCCAGTGGATATAGTTGTGGTGTTAGTGGTTGGGTGGGTCAATAGGCGGATTGACCGCGGGCAGGATATTTGGATCCGTCTAATGGATTAGATTCGTTAGACGGTCTGACAGGAGACTAATCCTTTCAAGAGAAGGTATCGTGTCAGACCATCTCACGTATCTCTATCCGTGAGATGGGTCCAAGTTGGATCAGGTCACCATGAAACCCACGGGTCAACAGTGAATCTAAGGTCAACAAAAGTCCACATTCTGTCAAAATTAGTGCAATAATACTTTTTGAGAAAAAAATAATACTTTTAAGACACGTAATTCTTTTGAGCAAAAAAAAATAATACTTTAATTAGAAATATGTTATACTTTTGATATAACAAGTCATACAATGTGTTTAATATTGTGCTAAAGCTCGGGCCTTCGTACATCTGTGAAAGTAATCATTCAATGGAGGTTGGATCAGGGCCCCAATGAGCAAAGTGTAATCGTTGATCGGGCAAGAGAAGTAGAAAATCACATTCAACTGTAAAGAAGAAGCTAATGGCTCACGAGGGTATGATACTCCATTAATGGAGATTTTTAAGTTTTCAAACTTTCGTTTTGCCAGGAAATAAAGAGAAAAGTAGAAGAAATACAGAGAAAAACGAAGAAGAGGACGAAGGGAAAAACAAAAGAAGAAAAAAGAAGAAAAAGAAAAGCTTCACTGAAAACCACCATTAAAAAGTATTACATTTTAACTAAAAAGTATTATAGTTTTAGGTGAAAAGTATTACAAATTTAAATTGAAAAGTATTATATTTTGCAATGAAAAATATTAGAGTTTTAAGTAAAAAATATTACATGTTGAACTGAAAAGTATTATAGTTTTAAATAAAAAGTAATATGCGTTTAAGAGAAAGGTATTACATGTTGAAATACAAAATATACATGAACTAAAAAGTAATACAAATTTAAGTGAAAAGTATTACACATTTAAGTATAAAAGTATTACACGTATTAAATATTTAATGAAAAACATTATTTGTTGAACTACAAAATATCCATCATCTTCAGCATTTTAACAATGAACATCACTTGTTGTATCAAAAGTATTACATGTTTCTAATTAACGTATTATTATTTTGCTCAAAAGTATTATTGTTCTTAAAATTATTACTTTTTTCTCAAAATGTATTACCGCACTATTTTTGGCGGATAGTTGACTTTTTATTTACCCGCGGATTTTCTGTTGACTTGACCGACCCGACCCGTCTCATGGATAGAGATTCGTGAGACGATCCTATATAAGTCTTTGTCTATTTTCAATAGCCAATATCTAACAAGCTAAAATTATAAGAAGCAGCTACCAAGCTCATCCACGATAATCACTCTATAATCTCATACCAAAATTATCCACGACAGCATTGTTCTGTTTCATATGCATGAATCTAATATTACGTAAGTACTATTTGTTATATTTTAAGTTTTGAAAACTTCAACAAACAGTCATTTGATTTAGATCTGTGAGACCGTCTCACAAGAGACTTGCTCAAATTCAAATGGGTTGAATTTTGTAACCTCTCATTCAATTTTGTAACACCCCCATAATAGCCTATTATTTTCTATTTAATTTTGATGTTTCAAATATAATCCTAACACTATATATAGGGTTCTTAGGGGTCTAGTTAGCCACTTACAAGCATACACACCTACAATATTCTTATACTCTCAAAATTATTATTTTGTGTTTGGGCAACGTGATAAGGTCTTGTTCGTTAGTCTTCTTGTGATCGTGCTCATAATAGATGATATAGGCGTGGCCTTCTTTGGTTTTATCTTGGGGTGGTGGTAAGCCGTCAGAACCTGCACGGAGGGAGGCCATCACGATCTTAGGACAACGTCAAGTGGCGTTACTCCTACGGGCCAACCTTTTATTTTTCATGAATCTATATTAGTTTAATATATTTATAAAATATATTATTTCTTGAAGTCATTTGGTTATATATATGTGCATGAAACTATTTTATTTGCAACATTAAAAAGAAAATTTTCAATATTCTAAGATCGTGATGAAATCAATTTTACAAATATATGATTCTTATATTTTGAAATAGACTCATTGCTTAAGTTTTACATTCACCGGCCGAAAACTGTGAAGGATAATTTGCAATTCAATTTTAAACTTTTTGATTTGCAATTCAATTTGAAACATTCTGATCCTATTTGTATTTGATTGAGTTCAACATTAACCGAGAGTATTTGTGAAGGATTTGAACTTAAATTTTGCATAATTATTTTCTTTTGCTAAGAAAAAAAAATTATTGTTTGAGTAGTGGATAACAGGTTATGTGTTAGATTAAAATTGAAAACAAAAGTGTGTATTAGTGTGCCACAAAATTCTGCCATAGCAAATTATTTGCAAAACTTTGTAAATTCTTTAGTGCTTATGACCAAAAGTTTTGTTTAATTCATTTTGAATATTTGATAAACACGTTATTTGACATATATTATTGAATATTTGTCCTACAAATTTTCTTTTTGTCCTTTCTTTGCCTATTAAATCTCTACATTGCTATAATTGAAGATTGACTAATGGCATCTCATGAAGAAGCTAATAGTATTAAGCCCGAAAAATTTAATGGACTAACTTTTAAGAGATGGAAAAATCAAATGAAATATTGGTTAACTATTCTTGGTTTTATTTCTGCAATTGATGAAAATATAGAAGCAAGCTCTTGGCATACCCCTGAACAAATAAATTACCATTGTCGTAATTGTATCCTTAATGCCTTGTCGGATAGACTTTATGATGTGTATCATTCCATCACTAGTGCTAAGGAACTTTGGGATACTTTAGAAGCTGAATATGAGATTGATGATGCGGGAATACAAAGGTTTTATACCTCAACTTTTACGAATTATGTTATGGTTGATGGAAAATCTATTAATGAACAAATTCATGAATTCCAAGATTTATTAAAGCCTCTTGAAAATAGTGGATCAAAGTTTAGCGAAGAATATAAAGTTTCATGTTTGATTGATAAACTACCACCTTCTTGGTCTAATTTTGCTAGGGGTCTAAGACATCAACAAGGAGCTTTGACTTTGATTCAAGTCTTTAAGTCATTGAGAATTGAAGAACAACATAGGACGAATATTAAGTGAGAAGAAATGAAAGTCAAGGTTAATTTAGTTGAAGATAAAAACAGTAATAATAATAATAAGTATAAGTCTAGAGGTAATAAGTTTAAGAATAACAAGAAAGGTGGGAGAAATAATTATCGCCATAATAATAATGCCAAACCTAGTACTTCTAGAAATGGAGATGTCAAAGTCAAAGAAAAGGAAGAAAGAGCATGTTATGTATGCGGAAGGGCCAATCATTTGGCTAGGGATTGTTACTACAAAAAGACTGAGAAGTATATACCTAAGTTCAAGTCTAAACCTCAGCAAAACCAAGTGAATATGGTAGTTGAAGGGAGACCAACTATCAGGTTAGAATCTAAATTTTCTTTAGTAAACTTTACATATCAAAATAATGATTGGTGGTTAGACTCGGGAGCTAATATTCATGTTTGTTTTGATAAATTAAAATTTAAATCCTATCAAAACATAAGTGGAGGAAGCGTGACGCTAGGGAATAATATTGCCGCACAAATACATGGGATTGGAAGTGTTGATCTCAAGATAACTTCTGGGAAAATATTGACTCTTGATTTAGTGCGGCATGTGCCTGATATTAGAAGAAATTTAGTGAGTGAATCTTGTTTAGTGCAAAGTGGTTACAATCTAGTTATGAAATCAAATAAGGTTGTAATCACTAGAAATAGTGTTTTTATTGGAAAAGGATTTGTAAGCGACGGATTATTTAAATTGAATATTGTGGATGGTGTTAATGAGAGTCCTAATCTTATTTTTAATGTCCAATCTAGTATTTTTTGGCATGAAAGGTTGGGACACATTAGTAATAGAAAAGTTAAAAAACTTATGGATTTAAATTTGATTCCAAGATCTCAAGTAAAGGTTTATCATAAGTGTGAAATATGTGCACAAGCAAAACAAACAAAAAGACCTTATCATTCAGTTCTAAGAAATTCAGATATTTTGGAACTTATTCATAATGATGTATGTGATTCAAATAGATCTCCAACTAGAGGTGGAAATAAATATTTTGTGACATTTATTGATGATTTTTCTAAGTATAGCTACATTTAACTTATCAAATCTAAGGATGAAGTTTTTGAAAAGTTTAAGGTTTATAAAAATGAAGTTGAAAATCAAATAGAGAAAAAGATTAAGAAACTTAGATCTGATAGAGGAGGTGAATATTCTTCAGGTGAATTGATAAAATTTTGTGAAGATAATGGAATAATACATGAGTTCACACCTCCTTATTCACCCCAATCAAATGGTGTAGCTGAAAGGAAGAATAGAACTTTGATCGATATGGTAAATGCAATGTTGTTAAATTCTGGAGCACCTGAGAATTTGTGGGGTGAAGCTATTTTATCTTCTTGTTTTATATTAAATCGTGTGATTGTTAAAGATAATGATAGAACTCCTTATGAATTATGGAAAAAGAGAGCTCCGAGACTGAATTTTCTTAAAGTGTTGGGTGCTTAGCAAAAGTAGCTATACCTGAGTTTAAGAGAAAGAAAATATGACCTAAGACTGTTGATGCTATTTTTATTAGATATGCTCAAAATAGTAGTGCAAATAGATTTTTAGTGGTCAATTCTGAAGTTAATGGAATTTCTAATAACACTATCATTGAAGCTAGAGATGCCACATACTTTGAGGATGTTTTTCCTTTTAAAACTAGAATTCCATATGAACCTTATAAGTCAACACTAGCGCAATTTTAGAAAATAATGAAGAAACACTAGTAGAATTAAGAAGGAGTAAAAGAATTAAGGTTAGCAAGAATTTTGGAGATGACTTTATCACCTTTTTAGTTGAAGGAGATCCCCAAACTTATGATGATGCAATATCTTCTGTAGATGCACTTTTTTGGAAAGAAGCGATCAATGATGAATACAATTCTATTATTCAAAATAATACTTGGGCTTTATCTGATTTACCTCCTGGTAGTAAACCAATAGGGTGTAACTGGATTTTTAAGAAGAAATTAAAGGCTGATGGTTCAATAGATAAGTATAAGGCTAGGCTAGTGGCGAAAGGATTTACACAACAAGAAGAAATAGATTATTTTGATACTTATTCTCCAGTTGCTAGGATTTCAAGTATTAGAGTCTTGTTGGCTTTAGCATCTATAAATAAGTTAATGATACATCAAATGAATGTCAAAACTGCATTTTTAAATGGTGATTTAGATGAAGAAATTTATATGGAACAACCTGAAGGTTTTAAAATCAAAGGACAAGAGCATAAGGTATGTAAGTTAGTAAAATCTTTATATGGTTTGAAACAAGCACCCAAACAGTGGCATGAAAAGTTTAATGATGTTATACAAGGTTATGGATTTAGATCAAATGAACATGATAAATGCATATATTTTAAGGAAGAAAATGGTGGATGTGTAATATTGTGTTTATATGTTGATGACATATTAATTTTGGGGTCAAGCTTGGAGTTTATTGAAAAAGTGAAAGTTTATTTGTCTAATAACTTTGAGATGAAGGATTTAGGAGAATCACATATAATATTGGGTATGAAAGTTAAGATCACAAAATAAGGTTTTTATTAAACCAATCTGACTCTATCAAAAAATTCTTGAGGAAATTCAATTATTATGATTGCAAGTCAGTTTCTACTCCTTATGACCCAAATGTACATTTACACAAAAACTTGGGTGAACCTATATCTCAATTGAAGTATTCTCAAATTATTGGGTCATTATTATATTCCTCCAATAGGACTCAACCAGATATTTCTTATGCAGTTGGCAGACTTAGTAGATATACTCATAATCCTAGTAAGAGCCATTGGACTGCTTTAGAAAGAGTTCTTAAATATCTTAGAGGAACTTTAAGTTACTCCTTATGTTATAAAGGTTTTCCAAGTGTACTTGAAGGATATAGTGATGCAAATTGAATTACTGATAACTCTGAGATTAAGTCAACTAATGGATTTGTTTTTATGTTTGGTGGATGATTGGTATGTGTTTTGCATGTATTTTGGGCATAATTGTAGTTAGAATTAGTTGTTATGCATGCATTACTTAAGTGAAAAGGGCTTTATTCCTATTTTGTGGAAAAGGTATTATGCGTTGCTCGTTTTGTAGGAATTTATTGATAATTGTAGCATTTTGGCAACAATTCGGAGCATCGCGATAAAGAACCGCCGATACTTGAAGTAAAGTATGAAGTTTGGAGTTGAATCGGGAAGAAGTCAGATGAACCGGGCGAGAAATGGAAGTAAACGAACCAATATGAAGTCCAGAAGGTGCGCACGGGCAGCGCGTGCGTCCCTAAAATGACTCGTGCGCCAACCCAAGACTCAGACTCGAGCCACGGCATGGCGCACGGACTGGTCGTGCGTGATGCGCACGGCCCGTGCATCCTTCAGTGAAAAGAAACTTCATGCGGCACCTAGCACGGGTTGGGTGTGCGCTAGATGCACGGCCAGTGCGCCTGTACGGGAAAATAGAGTTTGACAAGTTTTGAACTAGGTTTCGACCCGAACGAAGTACAAATAGAGACGAGGCGGCCATAAACAAGGATACGCTGATTTTTGCCCTAGAAAGCAGAGAAAAGAGAAACTTTCCACCGGAGAATTGGAGAGATCGATCAAGGCACAACAACATGCTTGAGGATTGAAGATAGACTGAGAGATCATCGACGTCCCCGAGTCTTCGCATTCCATAGTATCTTTATTTTCAATTAGTTAAACATGAACATGAATAATTTGTCTATGGATTATTTATTTTCTATGTCTGGCTAAACATCTTGTGATTCCCGGTTTTGGGAGTAGGTTAATGGATACTTTTATTTGATGATTAATTGCAATTGAAGCTATTGTTTTCCAACCCTATTCGAGTACTTTGTTTTAATTCTTGTCTTATCAAAAGGCCTTTGGTTTGACTTGTTTGATGTATTGATTCATAATTCGAACAGATGAGTTTCAATACTAGATCTGTGAGTACTTGACATGAATATTTGCATGATTGAGAAGTCTGTGAATATTTGTGAGGATATTTAATCTTTTGTGCTTTTGGGAGTTGGATATCTCATGTTGAGTAGAGATGCTAGCATAGATATTCCAATCAACGCTTTTACATGTATCTCGAGAGATAGGGTAAATTACTTTTGTGATTGTTCTATAGGGAAGAATACGTATAACTTTGGTTTGATTAATCGATAATAAAAGGGATATTAACGAAACCATAACCCAGGAATCCATTCATCTCCTTGATCTTTCAATCAATCTTTACTTTGTTTATTTAGGATAAATTCTCATTTTAGTTTACAAAACCAATCCATCAACTTTTGATCGTCTAGATAAAATAAGGTTATTACAATTAAGTACTTAGTACAATAATTTATTAGTCCCTGTGGATTCGACCTTGCTAACCCTATTCTATAAATTGCACCGTACACTTGCGATGAAGCTAAAAATAAGGCGAACAAGTTTTTGGTATGCATTGAAGGGGACTAATTAAATTTTTAGTACTAATATTGCGATAAATAGAATTATATTTAATTTAGACATTTTTTTCTTTATTTTTATTATTTGTTGTTTTATTTTACTCCTACTGTGTTTGACTTGTTTTTTTTAGTTGGTTCAGGTAGTGCATGAACACTCGCTCGAAGCAAGGAGAATTAGCACCGTTCATACCGGAGGTTGAGGCTTTTTCTAGGCGAATTAGTGCGGCTACTAGACGAGCAGAAAGACAATAAGAAACGGTACTATGGCAGACGTGGAAGATAACAATGGGGGAAATAACGGAGGCAACAACGGAGGTAACAATGGAGCCAACAGGGTCGTTAATGAGTTACCAGTATTAGAGGTTCCGGCAGTCCAGCAGCAAGTGATTCGTGATTACTTTCGCCAACAGACCAATCGCAACTATGGTGGAATTGACAATGTCCCCATTAATGCGAATAACTTTGAGTCAAGCCAAGATCGATCTCGATGGTGCAGTGAGAATCGTTTGGTGGTTTCCGTCGAGGATCCCAATTCTCATCTTGCGAACTTCGGATAGGTTTGCAATACAATCAAGATGAATGGGGTGGTGATGATCTTTATACGTCTGCGCCTATTCCTTTCTCTTTAAGGGATAAGGCTAGAAATCGCAGCTAGCACACTAACTCGGGGAAGTGTGAAAATCGAGGATGAGTGAGTCGGAGATTTTTGTTTAAATACTTCCTACCAAGTAAGACACTACAACTCAAAAAGTGAGATCACGCAGATTCGAGCGGTTTGACTCGAGCCATTGTATGAGGCCTGGGAAAGATTCCGGGATTTATTGAGGAGGTGCCGCAACACGGATTTCGAGGATCGGACGGCTCTCGCTTCTTTTACAACGAGGTTGATGGGACGGACTAGGTCATTTGTAGATGCCGCAGACAGAGGCGCTTTACTTGCAAGATTCCCGAGAGGATGCATTGAACTTGCTTGAAGAAATGGCAATGAATAGCTATATCGGTGGCCCTCGAGAGAACTAATGTTGAAGTTTTAAACCTTGTGGGGGATTGTTATATTTTAAGTTTTGAAAACTTCAACAAACGATTATTTGAATAAATTCAAATGGATTGAATTTTGTAACCTCTCATTCAATTTTTTAACACCCCCATAATAGCCTATTATTTTCTATTTAATTTTGATGTTTCAAATATAATCCTAACACTATATATAGGGCTCTTAGGGGTCTAGTTAGACATTTACAAGCATACACACCTACAATATTCTTATACTCTCAAAATTATTATTTTGTGTTTGGGCAACGTGATAAGGTCTTGTTCGTTAGTCTTCTTGTGACCGTGCTCATAATAGAAGATATAGGCGTGGTCTTCTTGGGTTTTATCTTGGGGTGGTGGTGAGTCGTCAGAACCTGCACGGAGGGAGGCCATCACGATCTTAGGACAACGTCAAGTGGCGTGACTCCTATAGGCCAGCCTTTTATTTTTCATGAATCTATATTAGCTTAATATATTTATAAAATATATTCTTTCTTGAAGTCATTTGGTTATATATATGTGCATGAAACTATTTTATTGCAACATTAAAAAGAAATTTTTCAACACTATTCAATACCTTCACGAACAAGACTAACAATGTATACAAGCATAACAAATACCACTCACAACTAATTAACTTAACATAAGGGTAAATTAGCTCACACAAATTTTTCCCAGCAACAAAATAGGAAGTAGTTACCAAACTCATCCACGAGAATTATTCCATGATCTCATACCAAAATCATCCAAGACAACACTGTTATGTTTAATATGCATGGATTTAATATTATATAAGCACTATTCAGCACCTTCACAAGCAAGACTAACAATGTACACAAGCATAACAAATACCACTCACAATTAAAAAAATTAATATGATTAACATTTTATAAGCAACACTGAATAACTACACAAGTAAAATTAACCACTTAAATAAGCATGACACTCTAGGACTTCCAAAACTTATAATGTCTACAACTGTTAAAAAAATCAATTATATAACCAATTCATTAGGAACATTGAATACCTTTACAAGTAAAATTAACCAGTTACACAAGCATATTAATCACAACATCGTTCTGTTTAATATGCAAGAATCTAATATTACATAAGCACTATTCATTACATTCACAAGCAAGATTAACAATGTACACAAGCATAACACGTTGAAAAAAAAAATGCCACAAAGAAGGAGACCAAACTGGTAGAATAAAAGTGATGAAGTGGAATTCGAAAAGCCAGGAATCACATGTAATGGATTGTCAAGTGTTTGTTAACTGGAAAAGGAAATGATATGATTAAATCAAAAAATCTTATTTAGCTGTTTTAAAATATAATATGACCTAAATACCCTTTTTATTATTGAAATAAAAAAAACTGATCACCTTTCTAATTTGGTCCACTATAAAAAAAGTGATGATTCAAACACACACACACACATACACACACACACAGATATATATATATATATATATATATGGATTGGATCAAATGAGACCATATTATTAGAGTGAGACAATGTGGACTAATCATGTAATTATCATTTTTAATTTATTTTAAATATGTAAATGACAATATTATAATTGTATAATTAGAATTTCGCCAGCTCTTGCAGCAAAAACATCCCACCGGCGTCGTCGCCTCCGCCCACACCGAGAAAATCCCTCGTCAGACCATTCTCCACGGCCCCATGCAACGACCCAAAATGCAAATTACCAATGTCGGCCAATATGCCCTTTGTTTGATTAATTGCCTTGATCAAAATTATTGATTGTCAAGCTCGGGGTTGTCTTTGAAACTCATCATTCCGTCTTTGGCGACTTTGGTGGCGTGATTCTCCGGCGTTTGATTTTCGAAAACCGGTGCAACTCGCTTTGGTTTTGCGCGAAAGGCAGAGTGTTCGTCGAGGAAGAAGATGGAGAAGAAGAATTCATAACTCGATTGCGTTGAAGAATGTTGGGTTTTTTCGGTTGACCCCATTTGAGCCGCTTTTGGAGAAGCGCGATGGCGGAACATTGGCGCGGCGGTGAGGATTTTGAAGCGTTTTAGATATTGTAGAAAAAGTGAACAACGCGTCGAGGGCGACTTTGTACATAGTCTGGTTTTATTGTATAGTTTTACATAGTTTACTGTATAGGTAGTCTGATTTTATTGTATAGTTAGACATAGTTTTACTGTTTTTTTGAATAAATTCGATAATATATATAAAAAAAGAAAAATAGAGTATTCCTGATCACAAGCTGATCAGGTAACCAAAAGTAAGCCTGAAAACAATATCATAAATAAAAACGAAATGGTCACAAGCCGGTCAAATGGTTGAATGGTTGGGGCCTCATTAAAACCTCCCAATGTAAAATCCAACCTTGTGGGGAAAATTCTTGGCAGGAAAAAGAGTACCCCCCATGAATGAATATGCGTCCAAAATGGGAAAAGAAACCTGAAGCCAGGACGCACTAGCTAACAAACCTAGAGTTGGATTGGCCAACATAGTCATCAGTGAGATAATGTACGAGCTCCTCAAGCGGGGCGCCCCACCATGTACCGTAATCCGTCTTCTTGCTCAACATGTCTGCCACCCGATTGCCTTCCTGAAAAATATGTGAGACCACAAAATCCATATGAGCGAGAAGATGCAAGGTGTATCGCCAAGTGCTAATGTGGCGCTATGGTACCTTAGCAGATCTCTTATCCAGCAAGTTCACTACATACATCGAATCCGACTCCAGCCAAAGTTGTGTCCATCCCTTCATAAACGCATAGTGAATCGCCCACATTGCTGCGACCAATTCAGCTTCAAACACATAGCCCGAACAACAATGATTCACGAAACACCCCCAAAAGAAACCTCTGCAATTCCGGAAAACCCCGAAAGCTGTCAGATTGCTCGGCGCCCCCGAAGAACTGCCGTCCGTATTCACCTTGATCCAACCCGGGAGGGGCTTTTGCCAATTAACCTCCACGATCTTTGGTGCTTGTCTAGCCCGCCCAGGAACTCGCAGCCTACGCAGGATGAGAAGTTCCTGTTGGTCGTTGTGCATGTATCCCCAATCCAATGAAGATGATTCAACGATGAGAACCCGAAGATGGATAGTAGCCGCCTCCACTATCCAGATTTTGTTGTGAAAAATCAACTCATTCCGGATATGCCAAATGAGCCAGATGCAGGAAAGGATAGCCACCCGCCATAGGAAAGCAACCTGCTCACTGAAATGAAAGTTCATTAGCCGCACCAGGAGTTCATTAAATCGGTGAGCCTCAAATAGGTGAGCGTTAAAAGAATCAAAAATCCATCGCCAGAGAGCCCCTGCAAAGACACAAGAGACAAATAAATGGTCAACCGATTCTGCAAAGGCATGATAAAGAGCGCAAACCAAGGGGCCAATATAACTCCCCCGGCCCATAACGAGTCAAGACATAGTTTTTTTTGTATAGGTAGTCCGATTTTTTTTGCGAGTTAGACATAGTTTACTGTATACATAACCTGATTTTATTGTATAGTTAGACATAGTTTACTGTATAATAATTTAGTTAATTGATTTGTGTATATTAGTTGTTCATTTTTTAATTATTGTTATCTGGTATACCGTAATTATTGGTCTGCCCAGAATATTCTTGTTAATTGATTCCTTAATTCACGGTCCCCACATATTTTTGTTTGACAATTATAATATGCAGTACACATATGTTAAATATACAATATAATAATGTTAAATATACAGTAAATATATGTTAAATACACAGTACAATAATGAGCGTGATTTTTTTTTTCTCTCTCTCTCTCTCTAACTGATTTACTTAATTCACGGTCCCCACATGTTAATGAGCGCGATTCTCTCTATCTCTTTCTCTCTGTAGGTCCCAAGGGGTGTAAGTGTAAGGTTTAGAAGGGGGGGTTGAATAAACCTTACCAAATTTTTGATTTAGTCCTTTTAAAAATTCGAGTTGATATTACAGTGTGTCCTTGGTGGATGACCAATTTAGTTAATCAGTAGAGTTAGTCTCTCAACAGACTCTTTTTGATTTTGTTGATGGAATGACTCAGTTGTTAAGTCTAAATTAACTCAAGCGTGGTTTGTTTTATTGAAAGACTTAACACCCTTAAGTTTGGTTAAGTAGAGATTTAGAGCTTGATTTAGTACTTAGAGATTATCTAATGGATAGCAAATATGTCGTGAGAATTAAACAAATATGATGCAAGAATTAAAGTCTTTGAAATGTAAATGACAATAAGATTTTTATAGAGGTTGAAGATGGGGTAATTCTTCTACTCCTCTCTTCTCCAACTCCTGGAGGAATCCACTAGGTATTGATCAAGATATACAAAGTGGTAATAGTCCGATACAAGTCTTGATCACACACGGTGACTTGATCCTTTGGGACTCGATCCGAGACGCCTTGATCACACAGTTTGGCTTCTCGTGCGACTCGACTTCTTCACGGGCAGGCGGTTGCGCTTTGCTACTACACTACTTACTCACTTGCTTAAGCTCTTTGGATTTGATCACGAAGCCCTCTAAAAGCTCAAGACTTGGTTCGACCTTGAACCTTCCTACAATCCTTCGTGGAATGTAGACCCTTGATTTTTCAAGTAATTTCCTCTTCAAGCGATTGAAGTTATCTTTCCTTCACGGTGAGTGTTGGATTGATGTTCTTCGTAGTGTAGCTTGAGGATTGAGCGTTTAATGACTTGAGAATATTTCAGTTCTGATTCTAATAATTGCTTGAATGTTTGTGGTTCGGTCACCTCCTCTCAGAGTCATTCCTCGGCCTTTTATAGTGATCTTTCAAAAATTTGCCCGTTGAAGAGATAGCTTATTTTTTAAAGTCACTTGTAGTCGTTGGCTTGTCTTGTTGCGATCCTTGGAATTGCCATTTCCTCGTATGAATTGTTCTTCACCTTTTCGAGTTCGACACGGTGTAGTGCTTCCCATTGGTTTATTCCTTTTGCACGCTTCCGGGATGAGCACTTGAAAAAGGTAGCATGGAGATATTACTTGTTTAGGTAATTCTCTTGATTTACGCAACGGATCTTTTTGATTATCTCGACTTGATTGCATTTCCTTGCTTTCCCAGGTGACTGTGAGTCGCCTTCCAATCATTGGATGACTCTTCTTGTCACTTCAACTTGAGACTTGGCTTTACTTGAGTTGTCTTGGTCGATACTCCACTTGTTTTGCATCTCAAATTTGCTCCTTGATAGAGTTCTGTCTTCTCTTCTTTGCCATACTCCGTCTTTGTCTTGAGTCTTCTTTCCAGTCTCCGGTTGTCTTCTTGCATGTTTGGGCATAGACTTAACCTAACTTGACTAGCCCTATTTATTACAATGAATTTTACAACAAAAAATTGGGGTGCCAACTTCCTATTCTAAGTTTTACATGGCATTCATCAAAATCTAAACAATAAATTTCCCAACACTCTCTATATATATATAATGTAAAATTATGTTAAACATACAATAAAATAGTGTTAAAAGTGTACGGTAAATATATGATAAATATACAACATACTGCATGGCAGAGTACATGCGTGATTTTCTCTCTCCCAACGCGATTTTCTCTCTCCCAATAACCGATTCCATATTTGGACGGTCCCCCACATATTTGTTTTGACAATTTTACCCTTTCTGGAATTTAATTAAATGGTTAATTATTATTATCCCAAATTATTCCTAGCCTTTGATGTAAATGGGGGAGGGTTGAGATTAGTCCACACTGTCTCACCATAAAATGTGGTCTCATTGGATCCTCTCCCATATATATATATATATATATATATATATATATATATGGGGAGGTTAAAATGAGACCACATATTATAGTGAGACAATGTGGACTCATCTCAACCCTTCATTATCTGTATCAATGGCTAAGATAAATAGGGGTTAAAATTACATTAAATATTTAATTAATGCAAAATAAGGGTATAATTGTCAAATTAACCAAGTGGGGGACCATCCAAATATGGAATCGCTTATTAGGAGAGAAAATCACGTGAGAGAAGGAAAATCCCGAGAAAATCGCGCTGGAGAGAGAAAATCGCGCATGTGCTCTGCCATGCAGTAAGTTGTGCACTTATCATATATTTGATGTATACTTAACACTATTTTACTGTATGTTTAGCATAATTTTACTGCATATTAAAATGGTCAAACAAAAATATGTGGGGACCGTGAATCAAGGAATCAGTTATATAGAGAGAAAGAATCACGCTCATTAACATGTGGAGATCGTGGATTAAGTAAATCAATTATAGAGAGAGAGAGAAAAAAAAATCACGTTCATTATTGTGATGTATATTTAGCATATATTTGATGTACACTTAACACTATTTTGCTGTATGTTTAACATTATTTTACTGCATATTAAAATGGTCAAACAAAAATATGTGGAGACCGTGGATTAAGTAAATCAATTATAGAGAGAGAAAATCACGCTCATTATTGTGTTGTATATTTAGCATATATGTGATGTATACTTAACACTATTTTGATGTATGTTTAACATAATTTTACTGCATATTACAATTGTCAAACAAAAATATAAGTATACAACAAAACACATATAAATATACAACAAATCACATATAAATATACAACAAAAAAACATAGGTATACAGCAACATAAATATATACATAAAAAATTAACTACTTATACATCAAAACACATATAAGTATACATCGAAAAATATATAAGTGTACAGTAATTCTAATTGCCTCCTCGTAGGCCCTCGTTTTCTCCACGTCAGCATCGTCTTCTTCACCAATCCTCCATTTCCAACATATAAGTGTATAGTAAAAACATATAGGTCTGAACTCGGATCGTTGAGCTTTCGGGTCCATCACACTAGTCGGACTCTTTTGAAACGCCTCATTCTCGCTCGTCCCGTCCTCTGCCGCACCGATCCCCATCTTCCGTAATCCGCCCAAAACCAGGACCAAGATCCACACCATGAAAAAAGCGCCGTCGCATTTAGCAACAAATTCAATCGATTGTTCAAGTCAAGGTTGGTCATTTGAGATTAGCGTTCTCCTGACGGATGGCATGCGCCTGGTTCGAAACAGATGAAGTTTAGCTAAGATTAAGTTGATTCCAGTTGGGAAAACCCACAGTAACCATTGCCACTTTAAAATCTCACTAGGTAAGACTGAATCTGCAATGACGATAACCTGCAAAAATAAATTCAAAAAAAAAAGTTGTTATTAGCAAAAACAAACAAATTCATAGACAAAACAAGAATATAGATCCACCAAGTAAATAGACAAAAAAAAATGCATGGACTTATAAGCATTATCAAATTCACGAAACAAGAAATTAACAAATGCTTACTGGGGTCACAATTAATAAGCATAGCAGTGCCTCCAAAGGCACAAGTGCCACCATTCCTCTTATTCTTCTGCCAATAACTATTAAAAGCGTAAGAAGCATGCGACTACAGTATCAGGGAAATAGCAACTCCCACCATCTCCAATAGCTTCACAATCAGCACCACCATCTCCACAAGCATAATCCAACGCCTCCTGCAACGTCTCCGGTGGCACACTAGGCTTCGCCACACACCACAACTCACTATGCACCCCACCCACCGGTAGTTGGGAAAAGCGAGCACTGTTTTGATGACAATAGAGTAATGGGAAACACTGGATCTGCATCTAACGAGAAACCCAATTCTTTTGCAAAAACACTCACCCGATATGATGCCAACAATGGCGGATGGATTTCTGGAGCAGTAATTTGGTTTGGGGGATATGAAATTACCAAAATATTAAGTAATTACACAATTACAATGGTGCCCTTTTCAGATTTAAAATAAATCAAAAATATTTATTAAATTGGGTAAATCTCAACCATCTAAAATTCCGATTTGTGGACATGATTAACCACACTGTCTCATTCTAATTATGTGGTCTCATTTGATCCAATCCCTATATATATATATATATATATATATATATATATATATATATATATATAGGAATTGGCTTAAATGAGACCACATTCTTGGGGTGAGACAGGATTGATCAATCTTATCCATTCATTGGTTTTTTTTAATGGCTATGATTTTTCTGGGATTTTAGACTTTTTTTCGTTTATTTTAATTCATTAAGGGTAGAATGGTACGATTCTCCAAGCATTTTTTTTTGTATACTTTGATTTTTTGAAACCATTTTTTATGGGATAAGATTGTAACTACTGTATTTAATGGCGTTATTTTAGGAGGCATTTACCTTTCAGATTTTTTTTTTTTTCGGAATCTATCATAGTTCTTTTGCTGCTTAGATAGCTGCTTAAATCAGAATCCATCAACCAAATTCCTTACATCTATATACACTTTCCAATAGATGATAATTGACAAATTAGAAAAACAATTATATCCTCTAAATAAGACATTGGCTCTAGAATTTAAAGCAAATAGCATTATCATGAGGAGGGCCAAAAGCTTAATCTTTCGCTCATGGAGGCAAACAAAAATTGAATTCAAATCTAAACTTTAATTAATATATAATAATTACAATCATTACTCTCATTCTATTATCAAATCAAACATCTATTTCATAAAAAAGGAATTTAAAGAATAAGTATTTTATACAAAATGTCCAATATCAAATCTTGATCAACGTTCAACATATATAGTGTATAAAAACTAAATTTGCCAGGAAATTTATTCGTTTATATTCACTTTTTTTTTTTTGAGGGGATTCGTTTATATTCACTTGAATTCATAAAAGATGGCCAAAAACTTTAATACTGATTAACAACTATATCATTTTTTATTTCAATATTAAGGTCACTAAACCAATAATGGGAAAAAGTAAAATTCTGCAAATCCCAATTCCTATTTTAACCTTTTTCTAGTTCTTGACATGGCCCTACATATGTAGTTACATATTTATTGCAGGCAGCAAGTAGACAACAAATAGAACACATATTATAATTTCTTTTTTGTAAGACACACTCTCACAGTGCATGCCTTCTCTCTCCATGTTTCTGTGTATATGCTTCCAGTTTTCATTTTTCACAATCTTACTATCCTCCAAAATTGAAATCTTAAACATAGAACAAGAAAACATTCAACAGTGATGTGTTTTTGTGTTTTTGTTTGTCCATTATGTCATGTGTGTTTTTATGGGTTCTACATAACCAATGCAGCATGCCATAATAAATTTAGAGGGATTTAATACAATCCACCAAGTGAGTTTCATCATAAAACCAATTGGCAGTAGGAGAAGTAATACATTTAGATTATATGTCAGACTCCCTTTCGCTAATTAATTAATATAAGACAACTCATAAGTGACATATTTCAATAATGTAAATGAATCGAGTCAAGTTAAACATATCGTGTTATTTAAATTTATTTAAATTTTTGTTGAACTTTCAAAATTATATTTAAACTTAATTTAATTATTAATTTAAACGAACTTAAATGAACTTTAATCAAATCAAACATGAATTAAGCTTGTGTTTCTTCGCATTTTTATAAATTATACATATTTTATTAGTTTACCTCAAGTAAAGCTCGGATTGAATCTCATTTTTCATCCAAAAATATGTTCAAATTGATTTTGTTATGTTTAAAAATCGAGTCCAAACATGTTTTTAACAAAATTGAATATTAAATAATTTAATTTATTTTCGACTTATTGAGATTTTGGCGGTGCAAGAGTGAAAATATAGCGAGTGTAATTTTTTGAAAATTGAATTTACAAGAAAAATATCAATAAAATTCAATTAAAGTTAATATTTTAAGTATATACTGATGTCACGTTGAGTCGGGATACACGTAGAGTAATAGATTAATTTTATCTATACTCACTGCATTCCATTAGATTTGAATGATGTTGGTAGGAAGGTTTGTTGTTTTAAATGGCTAAGTATTTTGGATATTTTTGGCTTAGTCGAGGCCTGTATTTGATGCAGTCTCGCAAGATTTAAAACGCCATGTATACTAATTGCTTACGGTTCCCACGCTCGTCCCTAAGATACAACGACTTTAATCTATTCCAACTTAGCAAAGACTTGCAAAAAGTAAAACTATGAACTATAAATGTTTAAGGCTTTCAAACTTTGAAAGGAAGGAATGTCAATATGCTTGGATGTAATGACTCGATTATTAGACTGATATTTTTCTTGTTTGTTTCATCCGCAATGGTTCGATTTTTATAGGCATTAAGGTGCCCGGTGGAAAGATCATGTCTTTTGGCTCGAAAAAGACATGTTTACATGTTTGACCAAAAGATGTACCTGGTTGCTTGAACAGTGTATTTGTCCGGATGTTCGCGTTGATGGCCCGTGCTTGATTGCGAAAGTGCGAGTTTCGACTTGACGCATGGTCAGTCGTGCACAGGACGCGCGCGCGCCAGCGCACTCCGATTGAAATCTTTAATATTAATTAAAATTAATTAATTAATTTTAAAGAGTTTAAATAAATTTGGTCCACAAAGTAAGAGTTAAGCCAAGTCGCGACTGGCGCGGCAAGGCGTGTGTGTTTTGAACCAAACCCACAAGTATGTAGAACCTCACCCTTTAAAATTTGGGTTTTGAGGCTGGCCCAAAACCCATATGTCCAACTTGGGATTTAAAGTGAGCAAATTTTGACTTTTCCTCCTATGTGGGATGGAGCATTTCTTCTTCCCATATTTTCTATTTTCCATACCATTTTCTAGTTTTAAGTGACTAAGCGATGCAACGAAAACCACGGATAAACGAAGAACGCGCAAAAGCAACACGAATCTTCTCAAAGAAACGTAAATTGCAATGAACAAGAGAATAATCTCAAATTTTAATAATCCAACCTCCTAAAAATAATAAAATAGCAAGTATTTATAGGATTAAAATCCTACCACAATAAAACTCCTAACTTGACTAGGAAACTTAAAAGATAAACTCAAATATAATACTAAACAAATCACTATCTAAAATAAAAGATATTCTAAAATCCTAAAATATAATAATTTAGATATTATCTCCACCATTCTCTCCAGGGGTCCAAACGATTAGTCCTCGAATCGGAAGAGATCGCTCACTAGAATAATTATTAAACCATGGAGGCGCGAGGAGGACGAAACAAGAAAATAATATGAAAACCATCAAAGACACATCCGACAAAGTGACCACTCCTTGCAAATAAAACATTCCTCAAACACATATTACTTCTAGTTGCATGACGTTGACGTATGTAATTTCTTTGTTGAATCAATTCTCATGCGCTCAAATATATAACTCCATCTCCATAGCCATCCATGACAAGTGCCTTGTCAGTTTCAAAAGAAATATTTTTGGAGTCATCGAGTAGTAATCTCCAAACAGAAATTCTCTCTGCATTTTGCAATTCTATAAATATTTTACCGTTTGAAACAACACCAACAATGATTTGTCCGTCAGCAAGGAGACTAGTCTCTCTCTGATCCTCTCCTTTCGATCTAGAAATAATTGCCACATCATAGTCTTTACACAGTGAATTTGTTGCTCCATCAAAATCTTCTTGTTTAATGATAGTTTTTCCAACAACACTTAGCGCTATCTCAATTTCTTTGTCAAAAATTGGTGGGTCGTCATAGCCACCATTTTCCTCCTCATCAAAAATTGGTGGGTCATCATAGCCACCATTATTCTCATCAACTTGCAGAGGTTTATCATAACTAAACTCCGGAATATGGTCTCTATCTTCGTCATCAAAAATCGGTGGCCCATCGTAACCACCATCCTCCTCATTGATATGTGGGGATGGATAAAAATCGAAACCACATCCATCGCGATAATTTTGACTATTGCCTCTATTGCCTACCTCGCGCGCTCGATCTCGATCACCGTGAGATGAAGCGGTGGCGATGTCGAAAAAAATTACGGGTGGTGGATGCTAAACGTGATTATCCGTTGGTCAACAAGTCGATCCGCTGATCGATCCGTGCGGCGTCATTCATGCGTTGTGGATTTGGTCTGACCACATGGTTCGGGAGCGTGATCGAGTCAATACCAATCACGCAGCAAGTGCCCTAACAGGAAGAACTCAAAACCCTCGTTTTTTAATAATATCAAATTCCAACCTCCTAAAAAAATAATAAAATAGCAAGTATTTATAGGATTAAAATCCTACCACAATAAAACTCCTAACTTGACTAGGAAACTTAAAAGATAAACTCAAATATAATACTAAACAAATCACTATCTAAAATAAAAGATATTCTAAAATCCTAAAATATAATAAATTAAATATTATCTCCACCACTAACTTATAAAGCATTAATTTTTCATTCACCCGGAAATGGTTTTGAGAAATTCCAAATGTTATTCTCATCTACTCTCTTAGTAGAATTTTTACAAATAATTTAATTCCATTTTTCACTAATGAAAACCACTTAAATATTTGGTCAAAATCGGGTCAACACCCATTTTGTACAACCAAATTCCAACAAATGATAGTACTACATGAAAAAGTAATCCTTGTTAACTAATATTAATTCAGTAAAAACAAATTATTTTCTTTTTATAAATTTGACTTCGTGACAAATATGATATTAATTGTACTATTATTTTTAATTCGTGAAAATTTACAATTTTGATATTATAGTATGAAAAAAATTATAACACAGAACTATTAATTTTTTTTATTATCCCAAGATTAAAAATCGCAGAAAAGTCATACCAAAATTTAACAAATCTTGGTGGGAATTGTTAATGGGTGTTTTCCACACAAAATGTTGAAAAACATCTGACATCAGCATATCATTAATTTTTACACTATATAATATTGTTGAAAAAATATCATACGCTGTAAAAAACATGGTAGATAAGAACTCCTGGTAAATAATGATAGAAAAAATGTAATAACCCAAACACTATTATTCTCCTCTGTTATTTTCCTTTTTCGTATTTAAGTAGAAATCTTATTTCATTGTGTAGTTGTGTTTCTTCCTTGTTTTGATGGGCCCCAGCCCAGAAGACTTCCCACATTTGCACACACAGGTGTAATATGGGTGTATACATACTATTATTCTTCTCCTCTTTCATTTCATATATGATATATTGGTATTGCCATCATCAGCACCGTTGGTCCTCTCCCTGAAAAGCGCGCACACAGTCACACACACACTATTGCTCACATTTTCCAACCTTTATTTTCTTTCCTTTTCTTTTCTTTTTTATCTGTGTTGCAGTCTTTAATGGCTGCCCCACACCTAATTTTTAATAAGTGGGTTGGTGATTATCACCTCTGGTCTCTCTCTTTTTGGTCGGTTTCGAATTAGATACTCTCCCACCGGAGCAATAAACCTTCAATTTTCTTCTTCTTTCTTTATTCTTCTTTTTACCTTTTCTTTATTTGGGCGTCTTGAATGCTTGTAAATACCTCTCAAATATTGGATTTTTATTTTTGAGCTTTCGATTTTGTATTAGTCCGAGTTAAAACCTCATTTACACGTTTTTTTTTGGTGGGGTTTTCTTGAATTTTCTCAGTTCTTTTTTTTTCCTGAAAAATTTTCAATCTTGATTGGTGTTTTCTGTCTGGGTTCGCCTTAATTTTGCCTGAAAAGGTTTTCCAGAGTATATTTTGCATGAATCTGGTGAAAATTTGTTTGAGGGTTTGATTGCTGAGACTAAGGCTTGTTAAAGATTCATCACAGTGCGTTTGAAGGATACATACAATCTTTGCTTGATTGTTTGGGAATATACCACCCTTCAAAGCAAAATTGGATGACTTGGGTACATTGATCAAACCTTTCAAGGGGCTGAAAGATCCCATAATTTGAAAAAAAAAAAAAGAAGAAATTCTTTTTGGTTTAGGAGACTTTCTGGTTAATAATTGTTTCGTTGAAGGAAGATCACATTGCTATTGCCATAAGCACTTTCCATGCTTGTGTGATAAAAAGTCAAAAAGTTGATTCCTTGGCAAACAAAGAGAGGGATACAGTGACTTGGGATTTATCCTTTTATTCAGAGAACAATTCTTTCCTCAGACTCTTGACAAAGTATATTGGGCTGCATGTTGTATCAAGTTTCAGGATTCAGGTAATAAGCCCTCTCTCAAATAGGGATATTGAATTAAATACCAGATTTTGATTTCTTTTCCATTTTTCCTTTAGTTTTTTTTATTTCTTAAGTTGTAAGTACAATCTTGATCCGGATGTTTCCTGGGAAGACCAGATAGTTTTTGGTGTTATCTGTTTCTGGTATTTTGTCCCCTTTTCTCTTATTTTTCTTTGTTTAATTTCTGTTGACCAGCATATAGATCAATGCTAATATGAAGCAATATTTTGGAGATTGCATGCTTTTTATGGTAGAATTGGTTGTTCATGTGGCAATTGGCATAGGTTTTTCATTAGTATGACCTGCAAAAGCAGTTCAATTCTCACTTACATTAACCTATCAATTGAGTAATTCATAGATCCAAAAATTTATGCGCATGGATTGAACATATATTTGTGCAATTGAAAATGTTCTTTTGAAGCTTTGAGCTTTCTCATCCAGACATCCTGTCCCACATTTTTAGAGCGAAATTTCTGCCAATTTATGAAGTATTTTTTTTTTTCCATAAAGAACTTGCTGTGGTTAAGATAGTGAAGGGACAATGTCTATACTATTGGGTTCCGCCTTAAGAGTGGGGCCCACTCCATGAAAGGAACAAAGAAAAGAATCTTGAATTATAATCTTGCTTGAAATAGGAATTGAATCACCATTTTCCAATCTCAATTGGTTGGATTGCATGGCAGCGGAGAATGTTCCATAACAAAAGGCCATGTTGGCCGTGACTTTCAGAGACTTGCCGAGAGTTCTTATGAGTTGTACATGATTGGGTTTGCATCAGTTTGAGGGGCTTTTGGCGTGACCTTTTTTCAATGAGAAAGACTAGTTTGAGTCATTTTTTGAAATTTGAATGATTTGGAGGACCTGGTTGTGGTTAGCCTTGAAAGTTTATTGTGTTTTATCCATTATTGACTCAACTTTGAAGCGAAAATTTTAAGTATAGATTTGTAGTTACTTTTTATTAGTGGATGTTTTTGTGGGTGTCTGCCTCATGGTTTTTCCTTTTCATTTTGGAGGCTGTTAATGTTAAATTTAAGTAGTTCCTCCTTACTTTTTTTGGGGTGGTGGTGGGGTGATTTCATTCGTGTTTTGGTGTCTATTGTGCATTCCCAACACATGAAGAACTGGAAATATTCTTTGACAATAAGCTTTTCCTATTTGAGTATTAAATAGCCTTTTGGATGGATAAACTTGCAGTAAGAGGAGGATAATTAAGTGAACTCGAAGAACTGAAGGCCAGAGATAACACATTATGGCAAAGAAATCACATAGACGCTCTTCACGGCGTGAAAGAGACCAGGCAGGTTGTATATCCGGTTTAATTAGCATATTTGACTTCCGTCATGGTCGATCCACTAAACGATTGCTTGCTGATAGAAGGCGAGAGAGCAAGCAAGCTGTTGGTAAGAGTTCTATTTACAAATGTTAACAAAAATACTGTTATCTTATTTCAGAAACCATTTTTTTATGTAAGTTGTTTAACCAACCCCCCCACCCCCCCTCCAAACCACCCCAGGTGGTGGAGATTCAAGTAACAATACAATTTCACCGGGTCCGACCAAAAAATGCGAAGGTTTAGTGGTATGTGGCGCAATATCCTGCCTGACTTGTAATTTGACGGTTTGTTTTCTTTTATTATATTAATTCTCTTTACTAAACCAGGATACCGAAGAAAGTAAGATGCCAATGGCTGACGTTGCCAAAACAAGTGTGAAGGAACTTATGGAAGAGGAGATGACCAATGAGCAAGGCTCAAAGCACCCAGATGATTCTGAAATTGAACAAGTCAATTCAAAAACTGGAAATCATATGAAAAGGCGTCAAAAGAAAAAAGGAGTTCCATTAAGTCTACCGATATGGATGCCGTCGAATTGATGCTGCAATGCCTGGAAATTTTGACCAAGTTCCTGAGCAAAAGCCTTGGGATAATCTTGATCTGGAAAGAATATTGAAGAGTTGGCCCGTATTAACCAGAGAAACACAAACTGCTTGAAGCATGATTTCGATGTCGATTCTGATATACCATCTGGTGAGGATGTCACTATTGTTGAAGAAAAGTTAGTTCAAGCAGTAAAACTGTTTATAGAGCAAAAACTGAGTAACAGCAAGCGTTTTTGGAGAAGAGGGGAATAATTGTTGCTCGAAAGAGCTAATGGATAATCTGCAAACATTGAGTTTAAATAAGGGATTGTTCTTGAAACTACTAAAAGATTCAAACACTGAACTGGTTAAGCACATTCAAAATTTAGAAGATGCTCGGTTAGGCAAATTCCAAACAGCCAATTGTTTGCCTGTTTCAGAAGAGAAGCCAGTAAACTTAAAGTCTGATGAATTGAGTAGCCATAAACATCGAAATTTTTTGAAGGAGGAGCAAATCTCTTGAAAGCTACCCATTGGGAGGGGATAATAAAGATTGTCCATCTCCGAATAAAATTGTCATCTTGAAGCCGGCCCAGCAGGGTCAAGAAGCCCGGAAACTGATACGGATAGTAAGCTGCACAATGAGAGAAATACATCTCAGTTCTCTTTCACTGAAATTAAAAGAAAGCTAAGGCATGCAATGGGAAAGGAGAGACAGGGGATCTCCGTGATAAACTGATTCTTAAATCTTCTCCGAAGCCCCAAAACGGTAGTAATGGTGACAAAGGAGAAAATCTTGGCTGGAGGTCTCCAAATAGGAACCATTTCTATACCGAAGATTTACTTCATCTTCCCTAGCTTTAAGAAGGGTGAACAGTTAATAAGTTAAAAGACGACGGTTCAGAGGTGAGTGAATGAACCGTCTCAATATCCAAGACTTGGAGGATCTAACATTTATATTGAGGCTAAGAAACATCTCTCCGAGATGGTGAAGAGTGGAGATGAAAATCCAGAGTCGATAAGTGGGCAGTTGGCCAAACCCCTGGGCAGAATTCTCTCTCTTCCTGAATATAATGCTTCGCCTTGCCTTAGCCCTAGAAAGCACGCGATGATATCTTCATAACTGCCCAGATGAGATTATCTCCACGTGGCATGATAAAGAATAATGTGAGTGAGCTTTTGCTGGAAGACAAGAGCAATCATCCAAGTCCAAGAAGGCAAAATTCTGAGAGTCAACCTGAGGACAAAGTACAATCTTTGAATGCGAGCGTTAGCAATTCATTCAGAGATGATCAAGAAAATTCTTTAGCAAAGCAGCCCTTTACCCAAGATGCTATAGTTCCTGAAGGTAAATTAAACCCATTCTCTAAAGATAATTGTGAAGCTAACTTTTGATAACACTGATTTTTTTTTTTTAACCAACAGTTGAATCGATAGTTGCGGAGACCGAGCGGACGATTGAATCAAGGCCTCAGGAAGAGGAAAGATCATTGATATCTCTTCTGAATCATCTAGTAGTTCAACGTGGAGATATCCAGAACGGAGACACTAGAAGTAGACAATGAAGAAAGTGCTTCACGTGCTTCAAATCAGTAAATTTCCATCCTTTAATTCTTGTTAAAGTAAAAAAAGTAACATATGAACACCGAGTCGTTTGCCCATGTGGAGTGTTGTTTGATATTTTGTGTTGTTCTCTTCTGATGTTCCTTTCTTGAAATTTTTATTACAAAGTTTCTTATTTTTGTGGGTTTTGTCCAGCAGTTATCTGGAGAAGATCAAATATTGTCTTCTCCAACAGTGTCACCCTCACACAATCAAGCAAGCAAGGAAATTGAAGATTCTGATCGAGCAATTGACAAAATAGAGCAACCAAGTCCCATATCTGTTCTTGAGCCATTGTTCACAGATGATGATATCAGTCCTGCAAGCACCATATCTCACCCAGGTTAGGTTGTCGATAAAGAACTGAACAATCTCAGTTTTGTTTCTGTATGCTATCTTTCACCTGAAATAAAACTCTTTGTGGCATTCAGTTGAAAAAGAAATTCAACCACGGCATATCCATTTTGAAGAACAATCTTTTGCTAACGACCAGGAGTTTGTACGAGAATTTCTCTCGAGGGCGAAGAATCTGCATTTGAATATGTCGGAAGCAGTTTTGCTCGGTTCAGGTTTGAACTGGGACGAATTTCTCTTGAGGTGGCTTTCTTGTACGATATCCTCGACTCGTCGTTATTTGACGAAGTCGAGTTATTTTCAAGCCGACCCGTCATGATCAGAAACTCTCTTCGACTGTGCTAATGAAGCTTTAAAGGAGGTGTGTGAGTGTTATTTCGGATGCTTCACTGATATATCACGTGTAAAACCAAATATGCGGCGGTCCCAAAAAGGAATGGATCTTATTCATGAAGTATGGAGACGAGTCGGAACGGCTTATTTGTGAGCATCCGCAGCCTCATTCTTCTAGACCAGCTCGTCAAACGAGACTTAGCAGAATCTAAAAACTGGATGAACATCCAATCAGATATTGAGGTTATTGTTTTTGAAATGGGGGAGGTCATTTTGCTTCGAATTAATGGAGAAACTGTACTGAGCTATGAAGATGATACTCGAGAGCCTGAGTTTGCAGTACTTTGAGGTGAATCTGAAGCCATTGAGTATATAACCAACTTGTTTCAAACTAATTCTCGGCCGAGTCTCCTAGTTTTACTTAGGAGAAACATATTATTCTCGTACACCAGGAAAATGAGGGACATCTCTGCATTAGACTTGGGTTTTATTTTTTTTTTGGAAGGGGGGTGGGGGTGTCATATACTCATATGGCTTTCACTTGAAGCTCTAAATGAAGGTTGTCACAAAATCTACTTACCACATTACTTGATAACGTATATGGACATAGTGAGTCTTGTTTGAGGAATTTTCATGTTGAAGTTACAAAATAACGGATCCTTTGCGCTACACGGTAAAGCATCCACAGGTACTCTTTAGAGGAAGACTGTAAATTTCGGTGGTGCGATTTTTACAGCAGGTTAAGTGGATCTTAACCTCATAAAAGAAGTCAAGATTTTGGGTGTATATGATGATCCTACAATATTCAAGGCTTGAGTGTGTATGTTTGGAGTTGTGTTCATTTTTGGTTTGCAAATAGGTTTGGTTTGTATAGAAAACGCCGTTGTGCTGACGCATCGCTAATGTTCTGTAATATAACTTGTACAATATATGTGTTCATTTGAACTTGTACCATTTGGCTAGCTAATAATTTTAATAGTGTTTGTTATACTTGTTTGATTTTTCTCAGAATTATCTGCCATGTAATGATGGCTAAAAAAAAATCTCATAGCACATGAAACTATACTTAAAAAAGCTGCAGAATTATGCAATGTTGAAGGTGTGCATGTAGTGACCTAGAAGGGCGCCTTCCAAATCTACTAAAGTTGATTTTTGATTTACTCATGAGTTTCACTACAAGAAAATTCAAGTTTACCGACAGAAATAATCTTGTTACTAAATTTTATAGTTTACTGTTAATACCTACAAAATAAAAAATATTATTTTTCCTAAATTATACCGATAAATTATTGACAAATCATATAATATATCAAATTAATTATTTTTTTTTTTTTTTCACGATCTTCAGTTTGACACTCAAATTGCATATATAAATAACAAAAAAAAACATATTAAATAAAAAATGGAAAAAGCGTGGCACAAGTTTCAAAAGTACAATAGCAAGAATTCCTAAGATGGTTAGCGTACCGACTTTGTACCCGGGTTTTGCTTAGCTTCTTCCTAAGTCGAGCATACATTCGAGCTCTACCTCCGCTTGTTTGTTCTTTTCTTTCCCACTCGCCTTTCAAGAGAGGACACTTGAGACTTCATGCCCCGATGCTTCAATAACTCCTCGCGAATCTTAAAGATTCTCAAGCCATTTTATCTAATATGTATCTTTTTGATGAGGTTTCTTATTCTTAATATCATATTGATATACATATATATATATATATAACAAAACCGTCGCATCGAATCTTTGAAGTCTTTCTGAGTAACTCCTAACTTCCGGCGTTCACGAGAACGTGCTACCTCTTCAACATATGTCATTTGGAACTCCATCGTGAAAGGGTTTCACCGCATTTTCAATTTTGTCACTATCTTTCGTGGGTCCGCCAGACGCACTAATGACGTCCCGACTTTTCTTGGTCCGCCTGTGCTCTTCAATCACAATTTCCTCTTCTCCTTCTCGAGGTAGGGCTCTTCCGCCAGGAACATCACGTGGCGCGTGATGCTTCTTGGTCCGAATACTCGCCGCCGCCGCCCGCATTCCCCATGGCGGGTCGTCGCGACTTTCAACTTCGGCGACAGAACCAAGCCTCAGGTTTCATCATCTTCCGATGACGCGATGATGCGCCGAGGACCAGGTAATTCACTTAGAAAAATCCACCGAGGCCTCGCTTCAAACATGTGCCAAACCTCCTCATGTATCCCGAGAGCTCCGGCACACTCATCGTAAATCGGATAACGTGTAAGGCGTGAAAGAACGAGTGATCACCGGTTCCACCCGGTCCAATATCTCGTTTCTCTTTTATAGTGAGCCCATGTTCCTGGGACTTTGCTTTTGTTTTATATCTCGCCATGTCAGTTTCTCTTCTACTGGGCGGTCGCCTTTATTATTGCTCTCGCTTTCGAAAGCTAAGTCACCTTTCTTCACTGACAGTTCAGGTACCGCTCGTGGATCGAGGCGGATCGAGAGCTGGTTGGGGTTTGGCGGTGTCACTCGAGTTGACTTGATCGACACTTTCACAATTGAACCACCGATACTCCTTCGGGCCGAAGTTCTCGACTTCTCCTCTTTATACTCAAATGCTTTCATTACCGAGTCTTCATTTTAGACATGACGATGAAACATCATTTGTTTGTCGTAACATGAAAAATGAATATCAAAAAAGTCCAAGAGAAAATGAGTTAACTTATTACAATGAAATTAGGGTGCATATGGACAGGATTTGAAAGCAATACAACTGAACGGGAATGAGTATG